>JAKELP010000017.1:2679820-3279820 GCA_029929735.1 Mimosa pudica | reverse complement strand
TGTAACAGAAAGGAGAGAGAAAACCAGAGGGAATCTTCATCTAAATTCTCGTCTGCCTTCTCTTGTCCTGCCCTCTCTCATTTATGCCTAAACTCACGCACCTTCCACGTTGCTCTCCTCAGCCTTGTGCCACGTCTAAGTCCAGCCTTACTATTATTATTTTGGGCTTCTACAACATTATCCAGCCCACTTTCCTCATCTCTTACATCAGATCCACCAAGCCCAATATTGGAGTCTGTTACAAAGTTAGTAAGATAGGCTGCTTTTGCTTATATAGTGCTCCTAGTCCCTAGAGCTAGAAGGGTGAGGTGGAGTAAGTGTAAGTGTGTAACTGTAAATCATCTAACATTTATTAATTTATTATAAATGTTATCATATTATTTATTTATCTCTGTTGTGAATTATATTTAAAAAATTCCAATAATTTTATGCCTCTTAAAAGTGTCATATTTAACTCTGCAAAAAAATATGGCAAGCTTTATAAAATTCACTATGATTATCTGTGCAATGCACATGTTGCAAACATGTCAATAAAAAAATATGTTAAATTAAAGAACAAATTTGGGTAAATGACTCAAATACTCTTACAAACACACACTTACCTTACTTTCACAAAACACATCATTCGATTCTCACCCCACCCTCTCCAATCTCAAATTGTTAAGGGCATTTCAATCTTTTCTCACAAATTTGTTAATGTGTATTAGATGCCTATAACTCAACTTGTCATTTTTACAATTTAGCAACTTCAACTGTCCTTTTACCAATTTGAAATACTTTATTTGTCTTTTTCCCTTAAAAATTTGTGACTCCTTTTTTTAAATTGAATACGTTAAATTTTTTCCTCCCTCCCTCCCCTCACAACAAACATATCCTAATCCTTATTCTCAATCTAATAGTTTCAAGACATGAATAAATTTCCAATTCAATAGTTAAATTTTTATAATACTACCTCCGGTCCTAAATATAGGACCTAGATAGCTTTTTTGGAGAAGTTAAGGTTGCAAAATAGCCTATTAAATCATGACATATTTGATATATTTTTAGATTATCCATTAGATCATAAGTAAAATAAACTAGTTTAAAGGAAAAAATTAGTTAAATCAATTTATAATTTCTTTAGAAATCAAAAGAGCAATAGTTAGAAATTTAAATTATTGATTGGAGAAAAATAAATGAGTTGATGTAGGTAGTAAATTTTTATAATTTTTCTAATTTGTTGTAAGATGGGAATTTAAAATGGAAGAAGTAAATAAGTATAGGTAGAAAGGCATCTGGGTAAAGTGCCCCAAAAACCTAATAATACCACATACCAAACACTCCCTTACTCCTTCTTAACTCCAAACCCGAGCCCCTCCCTCCATTCTTCTTCATCTTCTTCGTTTTCATTCACCTCCACTCTCCCACTTCACCGATTCCTCACTCCTCTCTGTGCTCGTGCGTCGTCCGCCGTATGCCGCCCGTCACTCGCCGTGGAAGCTCGCCGGTGCAAGCTTCTTCATCTCGTCCTTCCCTCTTACTTCTCCACTCTGTGATTTCCGGCGGGTTTCTTCCAGCGGAGCCGACCACCGTTCGAACCTGCAGGACTCAACTCAAGCTTAGGTGAGTCCCTTCTACCTATTCATACCAGTTTTGGTTAGTTTTGTGCGAGCTTCAGAGGAGGGCCGGGTTAGGTTTTGGGTTTTTGGTTGTGATGATAATCAATAACTAAGTTTAATCTTCATTTTTTTAGTGTTTTGGTTGATGATTTGAGGATTGATTGAAGTTTTATGAAGTTTGTTCAAAACCCTAACTTTTGGGGATTCTTGTTTTCCTTGTTTTCTTCAATTTGTTGTTAGTGTGTATGTGTGTGTAGTCTTTTTTTTTATTACTGATTTCGTGACTTGAGTATATTAAATGTAACTGGACTGATGATTGGATTAAGTTGATGTTTTTAGTTGATTAAATGGTGTTTGGATCTTGTGTTGATCATTGGGAACTAATAACAATTGGTTAAACATCTTTGCATTAAAGGTGTTTGTTAAAATGTTCATTTGAGTAGAGTAAGGTTTTGATTTAATTCTTGTTGTCATATGTGGCTATATACCATTATAAGATGTGGCTTGAATAGTGAAGATATATTATTAGAAGTCTAGATTTAGATGTTAAGCAGAGTAGAGGGCAATGCTGAAATTGTTTCGGCAAGGAATGATAAAGAGAGAACGGGAAATAATTAATTGTGTTAGAAAGTAGGAAGTTTTTCTATTTATACTAATGATGTTAAGTCTAATGTGTGAAACAAATTATCTCGTTACTAACATAGATTTTGGAAATGTCTCACTAAACAAATTAAATTTCGAGATTTCATGTGAGATATGATATAATGAAAAGTTGTTAAACTAGATGGTTTGGTGTGTGTATATGTATAGAATGAAGGGGATGGCTATGCTTGTTTGAACAATGTAGTAAGGTAATTGTGATGGTGATAATGTGTCTTGCTTGGGGATTTTCTGCTACTTTGCTACCATAATCAAATGGAGCTTTAAGGAATGAAAATCTGTCGTAGTTTTGATTTGACTTATTGTTAATTATTATTGGTAAAGGGGAATGATGGATGTTTGGGAGTTTGCAAGCTGATTTCTTTGTTTTGAGAAAGTAATAAAATGAAATAGGTCAAAAGAAGACTTGATATTGATGATTTTAGTGGAAAAAGGGATTTTTAATATTCTTGGAGGTTTTTGTATGATTAAATTACTTGAAGGGTAGAAGTAAGAGATGGTTTGTGTTTTACAAAGATGATTGGTTATGTTGTATGTTATGAGAGTGTTCTTAATTGTCTTGATGGTGTTAAAGAAGTTGAGAAACATTGGTAAATTTAGAAGTATGTCCTATTAAGTTTATCTTGGAATCTATTGGTAATGGTTGACACAATGGCTAAATTTCATAGTTCCTATTGGTACTATGATTTGATTAAAAATGTGAGATGAAATGGTTAAGTAATGTTTTGAGAATTTGTGTATAATGTGCATTTTGAAGGTGACTTGAGTGATTATCAACATGGTTGAGTATGCTGGAAAATTCCTTAAATGAGTCAAAATGGTGAAACATGATCATGGGAGTGGCAAAGTTTAGGTTTCTAAGCATTAAGGAAAGTTTTCATGGATTTCGGGGTTTGAAGTCAAGTTGACTCGGAAAATTATAATCATTCTTGGGAGGTAGAGTAATTAAGGATTTATGAGAGGGAAGATTATCATGGTTTAATTGAAATTATGGGGTATTTTGGTTTCCTAAATGATGGATAAAATCTTAAAGGTTAAGGTAAGTATAAGAATGTTTATGGAAGATGATGTGAAGTATGGTATGTAAGATGCTTTAAATCTGTGGAGATGTTGGAAGGAGTGACTTGCAAATTGTTTGATATAAGTATGCATACCAATGGAAGTTTGAAAGATGGTTCATAATACGTTGTTTTGAGTGTAGAGATTATATTACCTGAGTTGGTTGAATGATTTAATAGTTTTTAAAGTGTTTATTTGGCATTGGATAATGGTTTGAAATGTCTAAATTATTGGTCTGCTACTGATTCAAGTTTTGGATTCAAAGTTTTGAATGTGATGTGATTATGAAAAGGGCTTTTCCTTTACTATGCTTTTAATAGCTATTATAATGGTTGTAGTAAGTTGATTTGTACTAGTTGATTTTATTTGGATAATTGGGTGTTGGTAGTCTTGTTTTAAAATAGGATGGGTACAAGTCTCCTTGAAGTGAATTGTGGTTTAATGATTTTTAGGAATTGATTAAAGGGATAATGGTGACTGATTACATATTCAATTATTGTGAATTACATCACTTATGATTTGAGAATACAAGTGTTATTGCTTAATTTGATAGAGGTTCTGTTGGGTTTATGACTTGAGAAATAAAATGATGTGTTTAAGAACTTTATTTTGGATTGAAAATAGACTTCTAGGATAGAGATTATAAACAAAGACTTGGGTAGTGTTATACCTATAGGAACGAGAGGGACGCTATCGAATATGCATCAAGGTAATTACTTATATTTCGTATTGTATGGTGATGAGTAAAGTGGAAATGATAAATGGAATTTAATTAAAGTATTTAGTATTCTCATTGCTTAAAATAGAATTAGTTGCAAAGACTTGGGTAAGAAACACTAAAATTGTGTCTTGACCAAGTTACGTTTGTTGTAAAATTGTAGGCGGTAATTCTAGCGGTGTGCGTGGGCGACCTTAGCTTAGTATGCCTGCGGCTATTGAGTTATACAGGTAATCACGCTTAACTGACTGTGATGCTGAGGGTGATGGTAGTTGAGGATTTCTAAAATCCTCTTCTACTTATATATATAAATGAAATGTGTTCAGATTATTTTATATTTAAACATGGGCTATAGGGTACCTTTCTAAATACACTGTACTTTATATATATATATTCATATATAAATCTTTTGTATGTTGCATGACACTGATTATTAGTACCGTCGGCCGATGTAACCATCGATTTGCGCAAATCGATAGGTTAATTGTACAGGTTCCTCGGATTGTAAAGGAACCAGGGATGTTTTCACATTTTAGAGTGCTCCCTTTTTCATGCTTTCAGATTTGAGATTGGGCACAGTGTCAATCACGTTTATTTTCTGCCTATTGAGAGATGGATGTATTTGTTTTGTATATATATGTATGTATTGCATGGTTTATGTAGGTTTTGAACACCGTGGTACCCTGTAGACACTCCACTACCCCACTTCTGAGTCTCACAGTGAGTTAAGTAGTGATTACTGAGACATAGTTTTGTCTCACCCCATTCCCTTTATTTTTTTTCAGGTGATCATGCACAAGCGCGAGGATAAGGAAAGCGGTATAGGTTATAGATGTTAGTAGGATGTATATTGCCAATGGATTTTAGGCTTGCATTCGCTTCCGCATTATTATTTACATTTAATGAAGGAATTAATTATTGGTTGGATGAATTTGTTTTTATTAACCATGTTAGATTAATCCTTTCTAACATGGATAGCCTTTAATTATCCATGATAGTTTTCATATGATAATTAGGTGACTTCTTTCTATCATGGATAATATTTTAATTATCCATGATAGTAATCAGATGATATTAGGTGACTCTTTTCTATCATGGATAATACTTGAATTGTTAGAAAGTTCTTTTCTAACTATGATAGCATTACAATATTAGGAAAATCTTTTTCCTATCATAGTTAGCAAAGTAAATACATTTTGGGATAATGATTTTGGTTAATATAGAAATTAGTAACAGAATGTTACACTTGAAATCACTTGCAGTCTGACCATTGAAAAGAAGGTTATATTCTACCGTGGAGATACATTGAGATGTGAGATCGATCCATTTCATAGTGAACCCCATACAAAAGAGCACAGTAGAGATGAAAGTCCAAGATAGTCACTCAAAGGCCTTCGAAAAGTCAATTTTTAAAGCAGCAAGTTTCCTTCGATCTTCTCGAGATGAGTGAATGCGATCCATTAATTCAGTGGCCAACACGATGTTATCAGATATAAAACGACCTTTTAGAAAAGCACTCTGATGAGGGGCAATAATCGAAGAAAGAAGTGGTTTCAATCTGCTGCTCAAAAGCTTAGAGATTATCTTGTAAGATACATTACACAAGCTGATCGGTCTAAAGTCTTTAACAACCTGAGGAGAGTTTATCTTTCAAATTAACACAATATTGGTCTTATTAAGATCTTTAAGAAAATGTTCAGAGTGCCAAAAGGATTGGCAGCCTTGAAAAGATCCTGATTAATAAGATGCCACTGAGATTGATAAGATTTTGCATTAAAGCCATCAGGACCAAGGGCACTATTACTTGGGAGATCGAACACAGCTTCTTTGAGTTCTTCAAGAGAGAACAGCTGCATTAACCTTTGTTGATCAGACTCAGAGAGACAAGGAAGATTTACAGAGGCCAGAGAGGAAATTAAACCCTCAATTGAGTATGAGTTGTCTTCCACATAAATACTTCTAAAATGGTCGGTCACTTGATTAGTCAGATCACGAGAATCTGAAATCCACTTATCTTGATCATTTTGCGGACATGAGATTAAATTTTTTGCTTTCCGTCTGCTAGCCACTCCATGAAAAAATTTTGTATTTCTTTCACCTTCAACTTACCACTTTAGCCTTGACCGCTGGGCCCAAAAGCTAGCCTCACAGCTGTAAAGGAATTCTAACTGGTGTTTTGTTTCTGAAATGAGTTGAAGAGAATTACTAGACAATGAGGAGGTCGAGGAAAGGGAAGCCGAGATGTTGAGAAGCTTTGCTTCTAAGGATTTGATTTTATGAGACAAACTCCCAACACTAGATTTACTCCATGCAGAAAGGGCATCAAAAGCTCTCTTAAAACTAGGGGATCCCCTTGATTCCTGATTCCAATTGTACCTGATAATCTCCTCACATTCTTTAGATAATAGCTAAAACAATTCAAACTTCCTTTGTTTCATGGGTTTCAAGGAAAATTCAGAATTGAAAATTAAAGGACTATGGGCATTTGTCTTGAAAAGGCGACCAAATCCTATCATGTCAGAGGCGGTGTGAGTATGAGAAGTGTGGTGAGGAAAGAGGATTGAGTTGGATTAGGGAGAGACAAGAGAAGGCAAGACAGAAGGATCTAGAAGCACATCTTTGGGAGGGAAAATTAGTATTAGTATTGTTAGCTTTAGTACGGTGAACTACTGGTGAAGGTGAACGAATAAACGAAGAATAAACGGAAAAGAAAAATGGAAAAAAATACTAATAAACCTTTTTTTTAATAAAAGACAATTATATTAAGTTAAAAGAAATGTTACATCAATACACTTGCATGAAAAAGTGTGATAAACACACCATATACATAAGCATAAAAGAAAGCAAAAACACACAAAAATGACAAATAGAATGGCTAACATAAGCAACGGCCACATTAGAACATGAGTAAAATTAGAAAATAAAAGAATATCAAGTATGATCTTCATACAAATGTCTCGGAGCACAACGACGAGACAGTGTAGAGAGGTATGTTGTATGTAACATTCTGTTACTAATTCTCTAATTAACCTGTAATATCCATTTTTAGATCTAATAACCTCTTTACTAACTATGATAGAAAAAGGATTTCCATAATATCAATGTCCTATCATAGTTAGGAAAGGAATTTCCTAATGATAAAATACAATCCATGATAGAAAAGAATAAACTAATACAACCTGAATACTATCATGGATAATTAATAGCTAACCATGTTAGAAAAGAATCACCTAACATGGTTAGAAAAATAAACAACCTAATGTTCAATAATATCAAATACATATAAATATATGCTTACTAACCATGTTAGAAGAGATTTGCCTAACATGGTTATTAAACAGAACTAATTAATATTAAATAATAAATAAATATGTATACATGCGGAAGCAGATGCAGGCCTATACAAATTGGCAATATACAATTCAAAACAGTTTATATAACTACTACTACCTAATTCTCTTTCCTGATGTTTGCGCCTGTGCATGAATACCTGCAAAAATGTCAGTAATCGTGGGATGAGACAATTTGTCCCAGTAATCACCGCTTAACTCACTATAACAGTGAGACGTGCGGTAGCGAGGGCGTCTAAAGGGTACCACATTTTTAAATTTAGTAATATATACATATATCTGTCAAGTCCTCTTCTATTCATCACTCAAAACCCCTCTGTCACATCCAAGTCAACTCAATAGACAAAAATAAACGTGATTGACACTGTGCCCAGTCTCAAATCTGAAAGCATGGAAAAGGGAGCACTTTAAATAGTGAAAACGTCCCTGAAAAAGGGAGCACTATAAACAGTGTAAACATCCCTGGTTCCTTTACAATCCGAGGAACCTGTACAATTAACCTATCGATTTGCGCAAATCGATAGGTTACATCGGCCGACGGTACTAATAATCAGTGTCATGCAATACTCACAATCCCTATTCTATATTCCATCAACATAACTCTCAACAATCTCAACTCAACATGTAACCCTCTTTTCTATCCTCATCACCTCTTAAACTACTACCCAACACTATCCCTATATACATTCCACGCCATTCCAGATCAATGGCCACCACTAGGCAGGATAATAGTATATATAATGTGTAAAAATCTTTTATATAGAAATAATCGTGTTTGAAAGGCACCCGATAGCCTGTTTTGTATAAAAATAACCTTTCAAAGATAAAATATATATATAGAGGGTGAGAAAGGATTTTACAAAATCCCCAACTAACATCACCCTCAATGTTATAGTAAGGTAAGTGTGATTACCTGTCGCCCTTTAGCACTTTGCTTCTCTTTCTTACCGTTTCCTTTCCTTCAAGTATCACCTCCACTATATATTCCTATAATGATATGATACACCATGATAAATTAATATCATTCTCACATTATAATATTTAAACGTCTCTCTCGTATCCACATTACTACCTAATCCCCTTCTTCTTTACACTATCATATAAAATCATTTAAATTAAAACTCAATAAGCAACTTTGAATTCATCTCACTAATTGTTTAGCAAGCACATCACAAAACTGAGTTCAAACACAGCATAAACAGTCGTGTATTCACACATATACTTAACAAAATCAGCAAACCCGCAATAAAATTCACAGAGTTCGATTCACTATTACTTCTAGTGATCAAATCATACCACAATCCAAATCATTAATATCTAATATATTCTTTATATCAACCTTTGAGTGTAGCACGTGACAAAATTAAATAGCTACCTATTAACCATACCAATCAATTTCTAAACTCACTTCAATTGCTATAAATTATGGAAAAGAAAATCCAGACTTAACCATTCTAGTATCAAATAAATTTTTAGAAACATTAGACAATAGGATTTCAATCAGTTCTCTTTTTTTTTTTTTTTTAAAATGTGATTCCACTTCCTAAAATATTAGCACAACTAGATTAGCATTGAAACTTTATAATCAGCCCTTAAACATGATGCACATCAAAACTTCCACCTTATTCATCATCATGGAATTATTAACTTTTGTTACACTTTCTACACCCCTATTTGGCCAGTGCAGAGTAGCCAACAAAATTTCCCAACTCGATGTGTAAACATCGCAAACCGAATTTAAAGTCAAACACAAAAACCACAAATACATTCCATAACAACCAAATCAAATATAATACCAATAATCAAGGAAGGAGAGCTCAATTAAAACATTGCAAAACAAGTAACACAATTAATCATGTTAAAAACTAATATTCAGTTCTTTAACTCTTAAACTTTCAGCATATTACTTCCAATGCAAGGTTTCAGGACTGATTTATAAAGCCCATAGCAGAACAACAAGATTACAATTCCAAACAAGATTGTACATACATAAACATCTACCCTCTTCATACTCCAAAACTGAATTTTTCAAAACTTTTAAGTTCACATTCATGTAGAACACCTAAGTCTTCACAAATTACTCAATCATACACTTAATCTCACACTTAAAGAATCAAGTTTCAACATCAAAGAAGACAGCAGCAACATGTTTGCTTTCTCTGAAATATACATAATATAAACATAGTATAGCAAATTAGATATAGTCGTTATATTCAAGGTTTAGTCTAGTTGAGTTGCATCTCCTCCAACGATCACTTTAAAAGCTAGTATATTAAACATAGGTTGTTGACAGATTTTTCCAATGATTTGATTTTTTTTTTTTCATATATATCAATAGAATACTCACTGCAAAAACCAACATAAGATTAGGTATTTTATTACTAGTCGCTATATACTTATCAATTTAAATCAGCCCCCATGAAAAACTAATCACATTAAATTCCAATGGAGTGAACATACATGCTCCAATCATTTTATTATCATTTAATTAATTTCTGCACTGAAATTCTAAAACAAGGTTCATTTCTAAACAAGGTTCATTTACATACATGTACATTAGCCTACTAAAATTAGTCTTTTAAACATACCAAATGCCAAGTCCACCACAAAGATCACACAAGGCATAAGAAAACCAGAAATTAACAATTTTATTAGCCCCAACAAGACATGGACACGCAAGGTAATATCACAACTATAGACATACTTACATAGGTGCATGTATAACTCAGGAGAACCTCAACCAATTGCTCATGCCTCTATTAAACATCAAAAATCCTCAAACTAATCTACAATCTACTCAATAGTAACAAAACAAATCAAGAATAAAACACAAAGAAAAGGGCATTTGTTGCAAGAACATAGCAGCTGAAATGTTAATTCATCAAGAACTCACAATCAAACCTGAAATTACTACACAACTCAAACAAGCTTTCTTGTGGACACACCAGACAAACCAAACCCCAGAAACATATACCGAACCTACTCTCACACTCGCACAAAATTGCAGAAAAAATAAAGTAAAGATTGGAAGGGAAATCTTACCCTAAACTCTATTCTGAAACTGTAGGTCACTCATGGCCAAAGACCACCGGAAATCTCGCCGGAAAACAGCCACTTTCCCTGTCATCGGTCGTTGTTGGCTCGCCGGAAAAACTCGCCGGAAAGCACTCAAAACGCTACCTCGTGTTCTCTCTCTCACTCGCGAGCTTGGATGAGGAATAAGGGAGGAAGAAGACGAAGGAAGCCACAACAGCTTCCTTCTCCGTCGTCGCTATCGACGGCGGCGGCGGCGGCCTCCTTGATGGCCGGCGAGAATGAAAAGAGGAAGAAGAAAGAGACATGTTTTTGGAAGAAAAAGGAAGTGAGTGAGTGAAGAATGATAAGGTGAGGTTGAGAGAGAAGAGTGAGATGTGTTTGAGATAATGGGGAAGGGGGGCGGCGGCTGCTTACTCAAAGAAGAAGGAAGGGAATGTTTTAAGTGGATGAAGGTATTAGGGTGTTAGGGGAAATTACCATATTGCCCTTCTTTCTTTGTTTATTTACTTCTCCTTTTTGCATTCCTTCCCTAAGACAAACATAAAACTACTCTATATACCAACTCACCTACTTTCTCCTATCATAGTATTATCTATGTCCTAAAGTATTTTTCATCAAAGTTTTAATCAAAACTCAACCTCTAACTATTTTCTTTAATTTCTAAAGAAAATAGGTATATTATTTTCTAGAAAAACATATTTATCCTCATTTACTTATTTACAATGTCCTTTAATTTAATAATCATATCTTAATACCTTGATTAGCTCCATATTATCTATAATTCAAATTTTTGGGATGTTACACTGTAAGTGCCAAATCCAACAAGGAAGGCAAGGGCCAATATGGTGAAAACCATCATGGTGATGATCAGCATTTAATGGGTAAATTTTCCGATTTGATTGAATAACAACCATGTTGATAGCCACAGAACAATCAAAGGACTACAATTGACATCCTTCTCTTTCCCAATCTAGAATTATGACAATTACATCTGGGTTGTTATGAGGATGAGACTCATTATTATACCACTGGAAAAGGACAGAAGAGATCACATTCAGCCATATTATATCTTCTCTATGATGAATTTTTCATAGCGCCTGATCTGACAATATAGTCACAAGAAGAGTAGTGTCTGGATGCCTATCTTGCATGAGGTGGCTGACGACACTTGCCAAGACTAAATATTGGTTTGAGAAAAGGGGAAAATAATGACTTATCCTTAAACCATCAAAGCAGAAGAAATCAGTAGGGCATTGAGCCTGAACTTCTACCAGTCCTTTATCATTATTTAAAATATTACACCAACTCACAATGATGATGAACTGTAAGGACTTTTTGGTTTGTGTTGATTGTAGATTTGGAGCACTATCAGACTTATCATGACTTACTATATTATTGGTTCCCCAAATTACTCCACCAGTTTTGTCTTCTGCCATGTTCTTGTCCTTTAATTGAGTAATTGCCATAACACTTTCAACACACGCAGGAAAGAAAATCTCCCTACTTATCATTGCATATTAAAACTCAATGTTGAAATTTCTTGCATCACACAATTTGTAACTCCTAAATCTTCAGTTTCTTTTAATTTCTTAAAAGCCACATCATGTTCACCCTCAACAATCATATCAGACCTACGTCCCTTTAGGAAGAGTGTCTTAAGAGGGGAATCAATTTCCATGCCTACTTTTTCTAAAGGAGAGTGACCAAACTTGAGTTGTCTGCGATTCCGTTGAACCACCACCATCTTCGTCATCTTTATTGATCGAACCTCTTCCTGAGTCAATGAGTCCAGAACAATCTTATGTTTGTAAAGGCCAACTCTGCATAGTCTTTGATTCTGAGGAGCTACCTTCATATTTTCCTCTGTATCTTCTTGATTCCATAAGACCAGTTCCAGCTTCCTTTTATGTTGCCTGATCAAAGATTTAGATCGATCTGTGAAAAATTTTACCTTCCCCTTTGAGGTTTTTTTCTCAAACTTCCTAATTCTAGTTGAATTTTGGTTTGATAAAGACTCCTCCTTTTGGAGCCCTGGGAAAGAAGGGTTTAGGAACCTTTGTCCCTTTCACTTATAGAACATGTCGCAGAGTACAAATTTGCCCTTGCATGTCCGATCGGAGCTTTGCTTCTTTGAAAATCGTTGGGGTTGTGGTCGAGAATCATGAGAAGGAAGAGAGTGAGATTTGATTTGTATTGATCTAGAGTTGGGAATGAGTGATGGTGGTTTAATGATCAGAGATGCAATTTTTGTTGATGGATTGAGGAATTTGGGATTGGGCAATTTTGGGCGATTATTTCCGATGTTGGGGTGGGGATTTTGATCAGAGGGGTGGAATGGATCTAGAGAAAGGCGAGAGCCTCTCTCTCTCTAGACAACAGTCACCCTGAACAGAGTCTTCCTGTATGTTTTGTTGTGGTAAGTGTCATTCCTGGTGATTAATTAATGCAAATTGAAGGAAGATTTCAGGAATTTATTATAAGACTTTTGTATTATATCGCAACTCACTACTTTAGTATCGCCATTAACTGTCGTGTTTTGCACTGGTAACCATTTAAAAACCTGAATAACTACTTGAGTAAAAAAACATTATTCACTACGCAGGTATCATTATTTACTACTTAAATATCACAATTAACTGTCGTATTTTACATTGGTAACCATTTTAAGATCTGAGTACTACTTGACTCAAAAAAACAAAACATTATTCATTGCCACAACATCGCTTTTTACTACGCAAGTATCGCCATTCACTACCATTGCATCACAATTTACTACCGTGTTTTCCAGTGCTTGCAACCATTTTAAAACCCGAATAACAATATTGTTACTGTAACAACAGTAATTATCGACAACAATAAAAAAAATGAAGTAGGACATTATATAGTGATTATCATCATTAAGCACTTGGTATGACATCCAAACAACTTCTGTACAATATTATATATATATATATATATGTATATATATATATATATATGTATATATATATATATATGTATATATATATATATATAATATCATTTCTTGACAAGTGAACATTAGTATTCATCCTACCTCTAATATTTATCTCCACCTTCAACATTCTTTTCAAAATTCCCCCAACATGAAAATAACACATAACTGATTTTGAATGTGTCATCCTGCATGTTAACCTACACAAGAATAATCAATGGTTAATCAAAATGTGTTTTCCTAAACATTGATATTTCAGCAGTTTCAATTATGGTCCAACTGACTCACATGTTTCATTAACTGCTCTGGTATACGTATTAATTGTCCCAAAATCACTGTTAACTACAACGAGTGACATGTTCTGGTAACTACTCCAGGATAGTGATTCACTGCTAATATTATCCTTTTGTGTTTAAATATTATATTGTTTACAATAATACTCAAAGTTTTCTTTTATTATTTTTTCTTTTTATTTTTTATTTATCTTCGTGCGGTTGTGGAACACTTGAGCTATCTGTATATCTGAAAAATCGTGAAATATTTATTCCTAAACAACTAAGGGGTAAAAGATCATATTTGTCCTGGAAGTATGTACGAATGATCATATTTGCCCTTAAAGTTTTTTGAGGATCAATATTGCCCCTGAAGTTTTCAAAATGAATCAATGTTGAATATTGTATGTTGCTTTCTGTAGTAGCTGGGCATAGTTCAGGGGAAAATTTTGTTTTATTTAGCATTTTCTGAAAGGGTGTTTCTTTCTTTTTAAGCCATGCTCCAGATGATTTGGTTGAGCGTGGTTTTGTGTGACGTGAAATTAATTATGCTGGCAAGTAACTCTGTATTTTCACTCAATCTAGGACTATTATTGCTCTTTACAGGATCATAGTTTAGGGATTATTTTCACATCTTAAAATAGTGTCCTTGTTTTTATTCTCCTGTAGATTTCTGAGTAGATATTGTTGTTCCCATTGTTGTGGTAATTTTCCATTTGACCATCACCACTGTTATAGTAATTTTTATTTTGTGAAACATTCCACATCAGTGTCAAATCTAAGAATATGCATGTTATATTCATGATAATATGCTTTTTTATTCAACTAATGATTTTGTTCATAATGATATTATTTTCCATGAAATATGATTTGTGGAAGGATTTTGGACCTGATGTTGTTTAGTCACCTTTCTCATGCCGGACAAATATTCTATTACTTTTGTATTTGTCTATGTGGGCATTTTTATGTGTTTCTGACATACATGCATTTTATATTGTTGGCAATTCGCACAGAGGGGTCTTCATCAAAATATCATGGTCATATTCTTTCCTTTTAGTTTCCATTGAATAGCTACCTAGTGTAGTAACCATGTTGTTTGTAATTTTTTTCGTTTTAAAACAGTGTTAAAGGGGAACAAAAGGATGCTGCTATGTTACTAGTGCTTTCAAGCACACATGCAATTGCATAATGATGGGTTTCTCAGCACATGGATCAATTCTTTTGTTGGACCGTGGGATCCATCTCACGGTTTGCATAATCCTGGTAGAGATGTCAAATCCAGCAGTTATAGATTAATCACCTACATGTTTGATTTCAGATATCACCAATGCAACATATTCTAATTTGGTTTCATAGATAAAACTTTACACTTGCATAGATCTTTATGAATGTTTTCTTTAGCCCTCCTTTGTCGTTATCACTATTACATTTCTACTCCTGAAACATTTTTATATGTATTTGCTGCATCTGGGTTCTGGCTGGCTCCTAGGGAATTCAGAAGAAGTTGCTGCTGCCCTTTCTCAGGCTCTAAGGAATTGTATAGAGAGGTGGCTAATACTTTATTATGCCACTTTTTTCTGTAAATTAGTCTTGATATTTTCTTCACATATATTATGAAATTTGACAGATCACTGCTTGGGCTTTCCTACATGAGATTTGGTGATGTATTTTCAAAGTATCATCAATGTCAAAGTTAACAACTGTTCAGGTATGCAGTAGATCTATCAATATCAATATTATAATGTTTATATAATCAAATGATAGCTTTTTGCAATGGATCAAAACAAATTATGCTGTGTTGTGCTAGGAATTCCTAAATTTAGAGACAGATAAGGACTGGAGCAATAAAGGGGAAAATTTATTGAATAGGGAATATATTTTAAAGGTGACAGCTTGTACAAAACACCATATTCATGCAAGGTGTTCAACAGAAGGGGTTATGAGTGCCTAAAAAAAGCGTAGATTCATATAGAAAGAGAAAATGCATTGGAACACTTTAAAAGTAGACTAATACTAGGTCTTGAGAGGCTAGCTTTCTGTCATTTTACTCTACTTACCAGTTACATGGTGAAAATTTCCTTATTCAAAAACCTTTTCTTCATTGCCCTGAATTTCTGCAACTACCCTGTTGTTATTTGTGCCCCCTTTTATTGCTCTTCATTTTAGTTAGTATATATATTAAGCATAGTTATGGGTAATTTTTATAGATAAATATTTAATTATATACATTTCAATACATCTATCCCTTTCATAAACAACCACTTTGTTATTCGGGGTATGGTTTTGTATATCCTGTTATTTACTTAACATCTCACCTAGAAGGAGCTTTATATAATGGTCAACTTTTTATATATTTTCTTACATTCATCCTAAATTTTCAATGATTGTGGTATCCTAAATCAAGTTGGTCTTTTAATGGCATTGTGTGATTTATCTTGGTAACCCACCTCGTGGGATAAGACTTGTTGCTACTGTGTCCCTCGCTGCCATCTTGTATACAATCCATGTACTTATACTGGTAATTTTATATTTTAGATAACTTTACTTTCATATTAGGAAGATTCACAGCAGAGACGATTTATTTACTAAGAGGAATGATAAAAAGTATCAAAGTAGAAACAAAGACTTATAAATGGTCTTCATTAACTTATAGGTGTGTAACAATGTGCCAAGGGATGTACTTTGGAACCTTTTAAAAAATGAGTTGGTGTTGCCGATATTTAAGTTATATAAGATATTTATAATGGGCTATTGACTAAGGTTAGAACATTGGGAGTCAGGAGGGGAAACAAAAGATTCTTTATAAGAAGTGGCCTATATCAGGGATCATATGTTTAACTTAGTTGTAGATGTTCTAATTGAGAGTATCAAAGAAGAGATTAATGCTAAATTATTGATATGGAGAAACAATTTTAAAGATAAAGAGTTTTGGATATACAATTTAGAGGCGATTTGGAGGTTAAACTGGGAGATCAAGTAATCTCTTAAGTGACAAAGTTTAAGTACTTAGCATCAATCATACGATAAGATGGTGAAATTGATGACGATGTCAATCATAGAACACAAGCTTGGTGGTATAAATTGAAGAAAACTACTAGGGTTCTTCGTAATAGGAAAGTACTCACGATAAGAACAGAATAAGAACACGAACAGCACTTCTATAAGAACAGCAGTATTTTATGATAGTGAATGTTGGGCCTTGAAGGAACAACACGAACATTAAATAGGGATAGTTGAAATGAGGATGTTGAGATGGATGTGTGGTCATATAAGACAAAATAAGATTCAGAATGGCCATATATGAAAACAAGTTGGAGTGGCTCCTATTAGTGAGAAAATGGTAGAAAATCGTTTAGGCTGTTTGGACATGTCTAGAGAAAGTCATTAGATGTGCCAGTAAGGAGGGTAGACCAAACAGTCTGGAGTCTGATTAAAAGAGTCAAAGGAGACCAAGGCAAACATTTGGTGAACTTATGAAACGAGATCTATTGGTGAATATTAAATCTAAATAGTTGGTTATTAATAGAGTACAATGACGTCGTATTGTCCATGTAGCCAATCCCACGTAGTCGGATAAGACTTTGATGTTGTATGCATTCATATGGAACGTTGAAATGCAATTTCTTAAATAAATATGATGTGTGTGATTGGGTTTTACTAGTTTATTACAAAATTCTTTTACGGAAGGAAGATGGGGCTCACTTTAATAATTATTTTACAAATGTATCCTATTTTTGTTTTAGTGATGGTCAGCCTTGATCTGAAGAATAATCTTTAAGGGGGAGGGGTCTTAGGAGTAATATTCATTGTAAGGAGAAGTAACAAGAGTTGGTTTGGTATGAATTGGTAGCTAGTTAGAATCTCAACTATAGCTTGTAATCTGACTTGAGATGACTTAAATAGTTGATAATGGAGATTTGAATTCAAAGCTCTCTATCTTCTCTCATATCATTCCATTTTCCTTTCTCCTATAAAAGTAGGTTCAAGATCTCACTGAAGCTGATTGAATGGCTTGTGCAATGTGTATGCAAGGTGCCATTATCTCTCTGACCCATTATTTTTTGTGCTCTCTATTGGGCTGTTGAACTGAATGTGAAATTCGTTATTGAAATTTTTTACTGTATGCTTTGTTATCTCCAGGAGAGGGCAAGCTGTGCTCGATTTCATCTTCTCTGCGACTAAGGAGGCAATTGTTGTACATGTCATAGTATCTTCAAAGTATGTAAACCTGAACATTTTGGTGAGTCAATACCCTTCCTTGCTCGGATATTTAACATTTCTTTCCTTCATATCAGGCACGTCCGGACACTTTTCACTGGAGATCTGGAAAAAGTATTAAAACATTATTCGGATTCTAAGTATGGACTTCCAGGTCGGTATGAATTCTCTTCTTGCCTTTTAGTGGTCTAAAATCATTCTGAGGGCTACTGTTCTTTTACATTCTGTTCATCCCTTTTTATTGGGCTGGAATTGAAAAAGGAGTGAATGATGTTGGGAATGTGTCTGTTGGGAACCTGCAATTTTCTATAACTGAAAACAGTGTTGTGTAAACAAAGGTCAAAATCAGCCTATGAAACTTGACTCTATTTCATCTAACAAATATTGCCGAAGACCAGTTTATAAATAAAGTTCATTCTGGTTTCTTTGTTAGCTTCTCTGGAAATCTCTTCTGATTTCGATTTTGGAATATTTGTTGGCAGTTATTGTGTCTCCTAATGGCATACGTGGCAGCCTTACTGGTTGTTTGCCTAGTGATCTTGTCAAGCAAGTCTATTGGAGGCCCTTTTCTCCTCTTTCATGTTTATGCTTGATTTCTGAAAAATCACCCAAACCTAAAAATTGTTTTTTGATGTTTTGATGGCAGTTCTAACAAGATTAGGGCATCAAATGGTTATAGGTCTCCTTTATCATGTTTCCCAAAGTATTGGTTGCCAGCTGAGGGGACAAAATTGTTTTGTTGAAGTAAGTATTGGCTTCCCAAGATCCGGAAATGACAATGCTTTCCAGACAAACGTTAATAGCTTAAGTAATTTACCCAAGCATCATGTTGCTGAATCTGCTGCTATGGGAATAATTGATCGCAAGGGATCATTAGATCCATTGTCAGATTATGAGAAAACATTTCTGTATCCGGCTGAGGCTGTGCTTGTACCAGTTTTACAAACATTATCTGCAAGATCTTCTTTAAGAACTTATTTTTGTGGATGTGTGCTAATCTTCTACATGCTTCTTTGATATCTAATTTGGTTTTTTCCCCTTTTTATTACTTTGATTTTTATTTTTTTGACTTGTTTCCTGTACTCTGATTTTTTTGGGTTGAGTAAAATGCATTTTTTTTCTTTTACATTTTTATCATTTTATGGAATGTGCAGACATACATGTAATGTTCATAATGTTGAGATAGAATTGTTAATTTTTACCCCATTCGGATGCTTTCTATGTAAAGTATGGCATTTTCTCCCTTTTTGCATCATACTTTTTCTTGTTTATTTATCACTTTATTGTACCTCAATGACATTCTTTAATAGCTATAAACAAATACATTTATCAAAGAAAAATGGGCTTTTGGCTGTCCTGTCATTTGAACTATTGTTGTACATGTTTCTTACCCTATGAAATTTACAGATTTTGGCTGCAGAATTGGATGAGTCCATCCCTGCCCGGTTCGTCTTTCTTCATACATTGGTCAGCTCTCTCTCTCTCTCTCTCTCTCTCTCTCTCTCTCTCTCTCTCTCACTAACTCACTGACACGCATGTGCATAGACACAGAAGTCCACACTCTTGTGTGGGGATGTGCGCACATGCATCATTTGTGCATTTTCTTGCAGGGAGATAATATTCATTACTACTTTGATGAATGAGGTTAATTGGGAACTTTTAATGGAAAAGATTGTTGACGTGACAATCAATTCAAGCACTAACCTTATGTCTTGGTTTTTATGCTTTAGATTCGTGTAAAGAATCTCAAATATTTCTGCATGAGTTTTGGTTAACTGCCTTTTTATTTTGTCCTGAATTTAATTTAGTTTCATTTCTGTCTTCTGCAGTGCTGGTAACGAATCCACTGACGATCTTTGGACTGAACCTGCATGCAGCATGGTTATGATAGTAGTAGACTAGCAATAGTAGCAACATCAGTAGCATAAGTGCCGGTTCCAGTGATAGTGATTTGAAGAACGCTGGACACAGTGAAGTAAAGGCGAAGGCCGACTCTTTAACATGCAGACAGTCTGTGGTATCCTCTGGTGATCAGTTGGAAAGTGGTGGTCCCAAATTGGTATCACATCCTTATGTTTGGAACTTTTATTTTTATGCCCTTGTAATTGGTTTTCTGTGGACAGGGATCTTAGCTTTCCAAATTTAAATTAATCATTGTGGCAGTTTTTTAATCCTTTTTTATTAAATGCTTACATTCTTCCCTCAATAAGTTAACTGTGGTATGTGCAGGGTTCTAAAGGGTTTCGAACAGGTGTTGATACAATTAATCAAGTGGGTACTACTGCTAATGTTCCTGTCCAAGATGCTCACATGTCTGATTTTGGATCCATGGAAATTAACAATTCAGCCATTACACGAGTAGGGAATGAGCAATTGGGATCTTACTGGGATTGGGACGAGGCATAGAAATGGATATTCAAGCTCTTCTCTCTGAGTTTGGTGATTTTGGTGACTTATTTGAAAATGAATTTTGGAGAGGTATTTCGATATCTCAAGTTCTTTATCGCTCATACAAAGGACATTCCCTTTGGTGATATGCTTTCTTCTCCTAAAACCCACAGTTGGGATGTTGGATTATAGTCTGATAATTCTGTGTTGAAACTTTACATCCCTGTGGCAAATTTGACAAATATTTTACATTTTGAATTTATGACACCTATCTTCTCTTAAATGGAGTAGTGAGATTACATTTTTAAAACTAGCCTCCGGCTATTCATTTATTTGTAAAAACTGAAAAATTCAGATTGTAGAGTTCTTGTATTTCCTTTAGGGTTGGATACTCACACTTGACATACCTGAAGTGGAATTGCCAAGAAGCTTAGATTCTGTTTCATTATGATTGTAGTCAGGAAAATTTAGTTCTCATATGTTTACATCCACATGCAGTGAAAGTTGTGTGTTTTTATTGTTCGCTATCATAGAATATTCCATGAACTTTCATAAGGAATCTACTATTTTGATATGCAGAGTGATCGGAGAGAAATATTGTGGTTTGTTTTCATAAGTTTGATTGTTGTGTTTCTTTCCCCTTTTAATGTCTCTTTTTTAGAAAAGGAAATTGAAAATGTTCTAGTCTATTTTCATGTTTTCTCTTATTTCTTTTAAAAAATTGAATGAATGCTTACTTGTCTTTTATTGATTGACTGCATTATAACTTTTACTGAAGTGTGTAGTTTCCTCAGAATTATTTCATTATAACTTTCCCGGTGTTTGTTTCAGTTTCACTGGACCATTCACTACAACTCCTTCTGCCAGCTGATTCATCTTCTCCCAGTGAGTAATATGTACAATAAGTTTTCTTCCAGCTCTAATTCATTTTTTCGTGGTGCTGCTTCATTTGTTGAAAATCCATTGATATTTCTGTCTGACTATATATATAATCACATGGAATAAATCACCAAGAACATGCACATAATAGCTATATCTTGATGTTCTGTGCAGATTGCAGCTGTAATATTTATATCAGTTGGTTATGCATTCTCATCACATGTTCCTTGGAAGAACTTAAATTATAGGGTTAGAAAATACTATTGTTTCTTTGTTTGGCTGCTAGACTCAGCTATTCAGGTGACTTCAAAGAGGGGAAGGCTCTGGATGAGGTGTAGAAGATAGGCCAATAATTGGATATATGTTGTAACAGTAGTGATTTGGAAGCCACGATGGGTTTGAAAGGTTAAATTCTTGGTCTGGGTGATACCTGCTGAGCAGGGTTTCTGGGATTTAATTTCTTTAAGGGAAAATTGCAACAAAAAGCAGTTGTTGTGTTGCTTGAATGATCTTTGATTGCTGTCTACAAAGAGCAGTTAGATTTGAGCTTTTGCAATGTTTTTCCTTTCTCCTTTTAATTGTGTAAAGCGTATGGATAATTGTTACTTGGGCATCACATCTAGGGTTATCATAAACTTAAGAGTTTTTTTATGCATGTGTAACTATTTAGAAGTCCATTATAAAAACCTGAACAGGTTGAACTTTGACATAGGCTGGAGATTAATTTAAATATAGGCATTCATTTTGATACAAGAGTTTTTTCATGAGTATTGAGACAAAGTTTTGGTGGAGGTCTATTTCAGGTTACATTGAAGGTTTTACTCCAGTTAAGTCTCTTGGTCCGAGATTTTGAGTCTGAGACCCACTTGGTTCTCGAGTCTCTTGCGGCAGAGCTGCATGCCCTGTCATGGATGACTGTGAGTCCAGCATACATGGAGCGGTGTACAAGTCTTCCATTTCATTGTGACATGGTTCTAAGTCTAAGGAGGCTTCTTCATTTTGCTGATAAGGAGCTATCCAAGTGGTCAGAGAAGTCTTGACTTCTTCAGGCTGAATAGAACGGCCATTATAAACAATGAGCTCTGAATGAATGTTGCCTGTATCATAGTAATTTTTAGGTGTATGTAAATTGCATGTAAAGCCCGCAAATGCGTTTTAGGAAGAAATATATTTGGCAAGTGTAGATAGGAAGGTAAATTGTGTAGTATTTATTCGTAGAAAAGATGATTCTATTCCAGGTTAATTTGAGTAGTAGAAGTGTTTGATGCTAGCCTTTTGGTTGTATTTTTTCTTGGCTAATTTTTGGTAGGAGCTGATTTTTTTTAAACACAATCACTTACTATTGATACGATATTGATCTGATGGCCCATCATTATTTCATGTGCCTGATGATAACTTGATGGTAGTAATTATTGCTATTGACCATTTTGTTGCTTCGAACGTGCTCAATCCAATTGCTGACTAATCGCGAGGTTCTGCAAATAAGTTACTATGACAAAAAGAATTTTATAGCTCATCCTCTTTCTTTCACTTTTCTTATATAAAAATAAACCATGGCGGAAGAAAACACAAAAAAGAATCTAGAGAAAAAAATCCAAATAGGAAGAAAAGTTTGAAGAATTTAGGAAAAAATATTCCTGTAACATTTGTCAAAAACCTTGACATATAAGTGGCTGGTGAGTTTTAGAAAAAGGTCATCACTAATGCCTATCATTAATTGGGAAGCACACATAAGTGGCTGGGCACATGCGATGGAAGTTGAAGTTAGAGAAAAAATCAGGTATTGTTTGCGCTCATTGTGAACGCACACCCTATTCTATAACACGTTTGAGAGGAAATATAAGGTAACTTAGACTGCATAACCACACATGTATCTTGTTGGTAGTGTGAGAGAGAAGGGGGATATTTACAAGTTTTCAAGGGATATATTGGATGATGATGATGATGATAAACAGACTTTACAAGGGAATAAAAATATGGCAGTGTCATAAATCATTAGGTCTTTATCATTACATCATAGCGATATATTAATTTTTTAACACTGGATTTTTCCCCGCCTAAATCCTCAGTAGTCATTGTTTGCTCCCTTGAATCATCAACAACCATTGTTTGCTCCATTGTTGGGCTCCCTTGAGGTGTGTTCCTCCTCACCTGAAGATGGACGTTCCCCGTCTAAATCCTCAGAAGTCACTATTTCCTCCGTTGAACCATCAGCACTCATTTGCTCCCTAGAGCTGTGTTCCTCCTCACCTAAAGATGGACCACTGTAAACATGGAAAAGATAGTGTACGTATGAGAGGAAATAGGTAACCATATGGATGGGTGATAGATCCATCCATGAGACAACATTGAAATAAAATATATATAAACATATATATAGGTGAACTAATTCAAATTATTTAGGCCGCCTTACATTGCTGCCACAGCCAAAACATTGACAAGACGGTAGCCACCGGGAACAGTGAAAACCTTGTTATCTTCAAGAACAATTTGGTGCACATCTCCTGAAACTACAACTGAGAATCTAGTGTAACCGATGTAGACTTTATCATAACAATCACTCCAATTCCATACAATGCAGAACGTATTTTTGGAAAGGACAAGGAGATGATCGACTATTTCCATGCAAGGAAAAGAATTGCGATCATGAGGAAGGTCAATCACATAGAGTTCCTTGTTATGGCAAAGGTCAAAGGATATAAATCTGAAGGAGCTACAATCATACATGTAAAGAATGCCATCATCCACAGCATGGACGGAATCAAAAAACAAATCAAGGTCAAGCATTTTTCCCTCACAACGGTCCCAAGTATCATTGTGGAAGTCAAGTTTAAAGCAACCGCCAAGACGAAAGTTGTAGACATAAACAATGCCCGGGGGAAGACAAGTGACAAGATCTGGGTAAAGCACAGCTTGATGGGAATCATTTTGTATAAGCTCCAAGGTATCAAAATTGATAGCAGCAACCCAAGGAGAACGGTTGAAAGTATTGGGATAAGCACCAAGAACAACCACCCAATGGTCGTCGATGTTTACAGCTTGTTCAGCACCGTAAAATATTGGCACAGAAGAGTGAAACTTCCAACCAGTTTCTGGCCTGTGGGTGTCTATAAAATGAACATCATTGGAAATCTCTGCCCTAGGATGACTCATGGAATTCCCAGCAATCATATAAATGCGGGAACCAATCACAACGCATGCTGTATTCAAAAGAGCAGAATCATAGGGTTTTATGGCTGCAAAAGCCTCTTTCAATTCCAGGGCAAGACCGTCGTCACCATGTTTGATGGTGTACCAGACATTATGAGAACCTTTGTAACGTGGATATTCTGCGGAACATTCATCAAGTGGTTTTGGCAAATGGACAATGTGAAAATAGATGGACTTCTCCATTCTTGCTTAATTCTCTGACCATCCAAACACATCAGGCATATCAATCAACACACACACAGGAGAGAGAGAGAGAGAGAGAGTATTAGTAAAATAAGCACTCATTCAAAAATAATTGGAATTGAAAACAGCAGAAATGATATACTTAATATGCAAAAAAGAGAGCCAGATTGAGAGGCGATAATACTCATTCATACACATAGTATATAATAAGGGCATGAAAAGAAGATAAATTCACGACATGCATTCACAGTCCGTCCATTGAATCCATGGATCGAAAGAGGGAAAGGCGAGGAAATAAAAGGAATGAGATTGGACAAACAAACAAACAAAGAGAGAGGGAAAAATTAAATCAAAGACGAGCAAATCCATGGGATTGAAACCTGAAGAAGGCGAGGACCCGATTGAAGAATGCGAAACCCTAAATCACTCTCTCCCGCTTAAATCGTATGGTAATGTAACAATATGACGGCACCAACATCCATTCCTTTATGTTTATCTATTACCCATCACATTTACCGCATCAAAACAAAATAATAATAATAATAATAATAAAAAATAATAAACCCCCACATCTCACCCTAATTTTTCCCAATTAAATAAATAAATGAATTCTACTTCATTCATTCCTCCCTCAAAATGACATTTTAAATGCGGTTATTTCTTTTGATCATAAAAAAATGTGTTCATTTCCAAATTGGTCTGATAATGTTGATTTCCAAATTGGTCTTGTTGTTTGCAATATTTACGATTATGATGTATTAAAATCGTATGGTAAAGGTATGGTGTGAGGGCATCTTTCAACCCCACATCTTGTTGTTGTTGGTAAAAAAAAAAAATAAAACCCCACATCTCACCCTAAATTAAATTAAATTAATTAATAATTGAATTCTACTTCATTCATTCCTCCCTCCAAATTAGTATGGGCCCACCCGCATCAATTGGAAAAATAGTGATCTTTTAAATGTGTTTAAATGTGTAGGAAGTCCATGGCGAAAAAACAAAGTGTAGGAAGTCCTTTCAGGAAAAGAAAGAGAGGTAATAATGTTTTCTTTGTTAACCCATTTTGCTCCTTAAAATAGTGTTACCATGTGCGTTGCACGAGACTTGCAGGCTGCAACAGCAACTTAACTATTTGTTGAATGAATCGTTTATAAATGTAAAACGCAGATTATGGTTAATTATTTCTAGATCATTTATTAATTGGTATAAATTTTAAATGTGCAGTTTATAAAGTAAATCTTACAATACTTAAAAAAAATTGTAGAACATCATAGTATGTCATAAAAAATCAATGAGATTCACAAACATGATATATTTTGTATTGTCTCTATGTAAACTACATTTTTGGTAACATTTGAAGCTTTCTTTTCAGAGTCAAGTACTATAATCTTCAAACCATCTACAAATTTAACTCTCAACATAGCCACATATAGTTGTCTATGTGAAAAAACTAGGTTTGACAGATATATTCCAACGTTAGTCATTGATTGTCCTTAACTCTTATTAATAGTCATTGCAAAGGAAACTAAAACCGGAAACTGTCTTCTATTCATTTTGTAAATAAGCTTTGAATCAGAAGAATTCATATCCATCCTGTGAATCAGTACCTCTTGTTTGATGCTTGTGCCATTTTAAACAACAGCCTTGATGAAATGTTTCCCCAAATATGTTATGCGAAGTCTTGTTCCATTGCATAAGCCTGCTTCTTGATCTATATTCCTACTATGTAACCTATGCGTTGCACGGAATAATTTGATGAGTAAAATAGCACATATTATCTTTAAAAGAATATATAAAGCTTTAAATGGGATATCTTATTTTTTTTTCAAATATCATCTTTCAAAAAAAAATACACCTTGCGTTTCATGGGTTATATAGTAGTACAAAAAACGAAAACTACATGATTAAACGAAAAATTCAAATGACTGATTTATGAATCAGTTACATTAAAATGAGAACCGAACCTAGAATTTGACCTACCACCTCTCGGTTAATGGATCAAATGAGGAACCACCATACCACACTTATGTGACTAATATTTTTTATATTTTAACTACAATGACAATCAAACTCTAAACTACTCAACAAATCTTGTTACTTCTTATAAATTAAAGCATACAAATACTGGATATTGACCTATTATAATTTAATAATTCATTATTATGTTTTTCTTGGTCCAAAATAATTCATTGTTATGTTGAGATGGAAATGATGAAAGGATATTTCATCTTTATAAAAAAAAGGATATTTCATCACTAATAAAATATACTCCCTTCGTTCCTAAATATAAGGCCTAATTGACTTTTTCTAGAAAATCCTTAAAAAAAGCAAAATAAGTTAATTACAAATAGATTTACCTAATTTTTTTCCCTTAAACTAGTTTATTTTACCTATAAACTAATGAATAATCTAAAAATCTATCAAATATGTCATCATTTAATAACATATTTCGCAACTGTAATCTCTCCAAAAAAAGTCACTTAGGTCCTATATTTAAGACCGGAGGTAGTGATTTATTTCTTCATCCTAGTTGCAAGAGACTCTACTATAGTCATTTTTCAACTCCAAATCAATCCACTGGGTTATGTTATTACTTGTGCTTTCATAGGGCAAGCAAACTGGGCTATTACCGAAACCACTTTATTCATAAACCATGAAATCTATTTAATTTTTGGTTTACAGAATGGTTTTTGATCTTATGATTTTGTGTGGTTTCAAACTCTTGATACATGAAATTTGATATGTGTTATATTTAATGGTTGTCATGTGTACTTTGAAAAAACTTGACAATGGATTTCACAGTTTTGCGATCTCAATTTACTCCCCTGGTCCCTAATATAAGAGCTCATAATGTGAATGATTTTGGTCCCTAATATAAGAGCTCATATCACATTTTCTCTTTATTTAATGTGTTTTTTCCTACTTTACCCTCACCTCTCTTTCATATTTATAAATGTTTAAGTATTTCATTCTCTTAAAAGTATCATAATAAATATGGGCAATATTGGAAAAGAAGCATTAACTCCATACACCCAGCTAACATTCACATGCTTTCTTTTTTTTTCTTCAAAAATTCACATGTTTTCTTAAGAAACGCTTTTTTTGCGGTTAGCTCTAATATTAGGGTAGAGGGGAGTATTATATATGCCAACATTGACCTTGATAAGTGTTGATAACTGTTCTCTCTCTCGCTCCATAATAGAGTACATTAGTTTTCCAAGATAGTTTTGCTTGTAATTAAGGGCTCTCACCCTCTCCCTCTATTGTGGAGCTTTCTCTCATTAGTGAGGACTTTCCTTTGGGTTGTTGGAGCTCCGTTGGCTCATCCTCCAGTAATGTTGGGGAGGGAGTTTTATGGATCAGAAAATAAAATTAATATTTTTTGTAAATAATTTAGATAATTATGGTTTGGCTTAGGGTTATTATAAAATTGATTTAGTATTGAAATAAAAAAAGGAAAAATGAAATAAAAAAAAATTGATTTAGTATTTATTTGCATTTATCCTTTTTTCACCTGGACAATTTGAGTGACGTGTTTAATGTGTAAGTATCTACTTGCATATTTCTATTTTCTAGGACGTGTTAACTGTCCATCTAAAAACCGGCAAATGAAACTTTGTAACAACCACAACTCTATAACAATTTTTACTCTATTTTTTTGTGAAATCCTTAATTAAAATAGTTTGAAGTCTAATTTTGTTAGAAAAAGAATAGAAGTTCATATAATCGCCAACATAGTTAGAAAAATAGTTTTTCTTATTTTCCATAAATTATAAATATAAATTAATAGGCTAACCATGATAGGAAAATAATTTCAGTTACAAAAATCATCTATATATCATGGTTAGAAAAAGGTTTAAATTAATTTGAAATTAAAATAAATATAATTTTAAAATGAAATATAAAATTCACAACCAAAATCATTTAAGAAACTATCACTGATTTATCCATGTTAGATAAAAATTGACTAACATGGATATTTAAATGTATCTAATGATACCTAAATGAATTCTCACAGTCATTTGCAAATAAGCACATAAACCTATATTAGGAATATTTACAGTTATCCAGCCTAAGATTATATACAGTAATCCAATGAAGATAATTTCAAATGCTTTACAAATCATCAAACATTAATAAGGAAATTAATATGAAAATGCAAAAGCACATAATAGTCTAATGTTTAGTTCTCAAGTCTCCGGATCCTTCCTATCACTCCTGCCCCGATCTAGTACCTGTAAAATGATAACCACGAGGGGTAGACCCTGATGTCGCAACTAACAACTACTCGCCTACGTATATTTTTGCACTACGTGCATGTGTATGCCGGCAATGTGGTGTGTGTTACTACTGTGTTAAGTGGTGTGTGCTACATTCTGTGTTGCATGAACATGTTATCTATGCCAATTTCAAGCAACTATCAATTACCAATATTAAAGTAGCACAAATATTCATTTACAGACACATAACAAACACAAAGCACCGCAAACTCGAAACATCAATAATAATAATAATAATTAAAACATCATTAATAACAAGCACAATCAAACACAGCACAACCGGTAATATGTCAGTTCAATAGGGACTCACAACCCTCGCTTGAACTGGTTCAATAGGGACTCACAACCCTTGCTTGAACATATAACATTTTTCTTTTAACAATCTCTTTATTCATTTTAGTCCCTGCTGTATGGGCAGGGAGCCTCATTCCCAGTCTATTTCATTTAAATATTATTATTTTTCCTTCCTTTATATCAAGTTAATATCCCATAATTCCCTTAAAATTTAGCATCATCATAAATTCATTTTATTTTAAATTCTAGAATGTTATAACATTCTAAATAAAAATTTCTAAAATATCATCTTGATAGAAAGTTTAAAACTATTCCCAAATTAAAATTAAATACTTAATTATTTTCGGTTACATGTAATCGAATTAAAGTCTCAGAGAATTCCCTAAAAGTAAATTAAACTTTCTAAATTAATTTGTAAGGTTAAATTCCAATTATTTATTAATTTATTCTATAATTAAAGATTCAGATGTTACAAAATTCATGTTCATGTTTGCCAAGCAAATGTGAGCCTCCAGAAACTTCCAAGGGAAAAATGGTCCTTCTTACAAACTTCTTAGGCAATGGTGACCTGTAGCCCTTTTAAATGTTACCATGTAAGTGTATCACCTTAATTTTTCTACTATGATAACCAACATTTATATTCCTTTTAACTATACTAATGCAACTTAAAATAGCAACAAATATATCATATTATATGAATAAATCTATCTATTACAATTACAAATATGATTAAATATGAAGGCCCCATTTCAATAGAGTCAGATTAAGCAGATCAAACCAGGCCTCAGTGCTTGCTTTAGGCAATAGATAGCTTTAATGAGTTTGCAAACATGTGTGGGGCGAGCAAGATCCACAAAACCTTCAGGCTGAGACATAAAGACATTCTCTCGCAAAAATCCATTGAGGAAAACATTGTTGACATCAAGCTGTCTGATTTCCCAGTTAAATCCTACAAAGGGATATTTGGGCTTAAAAATTCCCACTTTGGACCGAGTGGTATGATGTTGTTTTGGGTTGAACCTTCACCATTAAAGTGGTGAAGGCTGTTGAGCTTGACCTGAAACCTAGTTGTCCACTCCAGGACTCACATTAGGGTTTTGAGAGTTGACAAGCATCAGAGGAGAGGAGTGGACAGAAACCGGCCATGAACGGTGGACATCGGCTAATTGTACGGAGGCCGGTGATGGTGGATTGGTGATTGATTGAGACAATGAAGCTGGAGAAAGCGATTTTTCCATGGGGATCAAGGTCAGATCTCTCATCATGTCACAACCAATCAAATAATTTGTTGAATCTGATGCTGGGCTACGATCAATGAAACCAGGCACAAAGGGAAAAATAGAGGGATCAAACACAACGTGGCTGGAGACATAAATTCGTCCTGAACTGCTCAACCATTTGAACCCTTTGTGTTGAGGAGCAGGTCCAAGGTAAACACATTTTTGACTATGGAATTGAAATTTTTGATTGTTGTATGGTTTTAGGCAAGGGAAGCAAGCACACCCAAAAGGTTGTATAAGTGAATAATCTGGCTTCTTTCTCAATAAGCAGAATAGAGGGGTTTTTCCACCTAGAACTGGTGTTGGTAACCGATTAATCGGGTATGCAGAGGTTTGAAAGGCTTCAGACCAATACATTAGGGGCATCTTAGCCTGAGCAAGTAGAGTAAGACACATCTCAACCACATGACGATGTTTACGCTCTGCCCTGCCATTCTGTTGAGAGGTATAGGGACAAGTGAACCTCATTTGAATGCCTGTCGATTGTGCCACGCCAATAAAAGGTTTTATTTAGTACCATTGTCACACTGAATTGCTTTGATTTTCTTATCAAACAGACTTTCAACTTGATTTTTGAAGACATGAAAAGCTGATATTGCTTCATTCTTGTGTTTCAAAGGAAAAAGCCAATTGTACTTGCTAAAACTCATCTACAAACAAAATATAAAATCTATGGCCATTAACAGATTGGACCGGAGATGGCTTCCACAAATCTGTATGAATTAATTCAAGTGGAGTAGAAGCTCGAGACTTAGAGGAAGAAAAAGGAAGAAGTTTAGACTTCCCCATTTGACAAGCTTCACAAACAAGATTTTCATTACTAGTAAAATGTTCATTACAAGAAGCTAATACTTGTTTAAGCACTCTAGTGCTTGGGTGTCCTAATCTACTATGCCAATTGAGAAAATCAGAGGCAACTTTGATTGAATTCAAATTTGCATTAACAACAGAAGACTGAGCTTTGACATTGCTCTTTTCCTCCTCACGTTCCTCACTGTCCACGTGGTACATTCCTTGTTTTGCCTTCCCTTTTTTGTGTTCCCTGCTACCCCACCCAAAATAGTTCAACTGAGTAGTGACATTTTGTATCCCCTGCTTCCCCACCCAAAATAATTGGTGTTCATTTTAAATGGAAGGTTCAATTTTTTAAATTGTACATGCGTTATATCTAATTATCTACACTGTGAGATGGTATGCTTTAGCACCATTAATATTACATTTCTAATTTAATTTTTTTTTATAAAAGTAGTAGAAGTTTCATGCTATCATGAGAATCACTATTTTTAATTTTAAGAGTTTTTGGGTGAAACAAAAACATAATTACAAATCGATTATAACATAAAACCAGGCTGAAATATTTATATGAACAATAATAGACACAATCCCAAATGGGCCCGCAACGTCCACACAATATATAGTAACCAAAATCTTTTTGTCCCAACCTAACAATATCCATACAACGTAAGATACTCAAACTGATCATAAAAAAACTGCAGAAATGAACCATCTAGAATTAAAAACATGGTTTAACTTCATTCATGATCATGAAAGAAAACAAAAGAAAGCGAATCACATAATTTGATTCATGAATAAATTGTCTAACTTAGAAAATGTCTAAACTCTAAACTCGCTATTCACCATACTACAGAATTCAAATCCCTGAATAAAATGTCAACTTGGAAAATGTCTAAACTCTAAACTCGCAATACAATGAGAAATGAATAAGATCAGTTTTATGAATCTACATTTACTGGATTAAAACAACAATCATATTCCAAGCAACTTTAATTGTGTAGCTATTTTCCAACCTCATTAATAAATTAGTTAACTACATAATTCATGAAGGGGGAGGCTACTCTCCATCATCTATAGCAATTATTCTAATTGAACTTGATAAATGTCTATGATATCAGAAAGTTTCGTTTCTTTTATTAGAGAAGAGTATATTTTCAATGAACATAACCATGTGTAATTTGTCTACTTGTAAAACCTTTGAACCATTTGAATAAAAATTATGAACCTCACGAGTAAAATTAGGCCATACAAATTAAAGTACACCGTCGAAGTGGGAATGGAAACGACAGCGTAAATTGTTCAGCTGAAGAAAATAAAAATACACTTTAAATCAGAAATGCTTTCCTAGAAATCGTAAAAAAAAGGAAGCAAATAGGCCTATCTATGAGAAGTATATCAAACTTACAAAAAACGAGGAATTACAGAAAGCATATATCAAGTGTTGATGCTTGGATTAGGGAGACTATAGAATATAAAAGATAAATCGAATAAACCTTTATTGATAATGAATCGAAGTACGATAACAAGGGTCACTGGCAACGGTAGTTACAAGTTAGGCGTCAAAGCCTTGTATACAAGTAAATAATCTTATAGAGATTACAATAGTCAGAAACAGCTTCGAAGGAGGTAGGAGAGATATGAATGAGAGAGAGCTTCAGCCGTGTATCCGCTCCTGGCTTAAATCTATTTTCCTTTTTATAGCTAGGGTTTCCCATTGGTAGTTGAGAGAATGTAGGCGACAATTATGGAGGGTGGACATCGTGCATACTCCGATATATGTGGATGACTGGTCCGAAATAGGTGGGCGACTAGTTCCTTCCACGTTATCCATTTTGTAACCGTTAGAAATGTGAGTTGTTGGGCCCCTAAACGTTTCTGCTTCTCCATATGGGCTACTGTGAGGGCCCAAACCCCAAAGGACCTAACGGGGTCCAACATTAAGTCCCCACTTCACGATGCTTGCGTCAGCAACATCGGGAAGTAGCAGTTACTTTTGCTTCAACAACTAAGATCTATTCAAGGCGTCATCTTTAATTTTCCCTCTTCGTTAGACGGTGAAGATCACTTTGGCAAGGAAACGGCGTGTCTTAACGACGTCAAATTGGTGTATATACCCGGAAACGTCTGTTCATTTCTTCATATAGACTCTCTTCAGACTTTCCAAATCTTCAAACCTTCTCTCCGCCATCTTCTTAAAAATCCTTCCTTTCCTTGACAACTCTTGTTGACGATCTTCGAGGCTCTCTATGAGGTATTCTCTTTCAGAAAAATCTCCTCTTTTTCTCTGTTAAATGCGTAGATTTTTAGTCATGTCGTCTTCTGATTCTGATTCTGAAAGAACCCCCTCCAGCAGTGTCTATATTAGTGAAAATTCCCAGTCAAGTCCTAGTTCTTCGTCTAGGAGTCTAGAAATTATTTCTTCTAGGGATTCTCCCAAGCAGAATCCCCAAAAAGGGATTGCGTTGCGACAGGGAGAGACGTCTTCTACCCCCCATGTTGACAATCTTAAGATCTATCCCAGCAAGTACCAGGAATGGATCAGGGCCGGCTATGAGGCCTCAACCAGTTCTGGATGCCCCTTGTTGACAATTCCAAACAAAAGGATGCCCCTTTTGCTTGTGAGTGTGGTGGGTCCCCAATGTCTAGGTCTAACATTTTAGACCCCGTAGACGAAGTCCTTTTAAGGAAACTTGAGGTTTCAAGGATGCCTTCCGTCTATTACTTTGATCCTAGCGTGCCTTTCAGGCTACCCTTAGAAGGGGAAGCTTTGGATTCTTACTCGGGTGACAGTGCAATCATGACTAAGACTTAGAGATCACAAGCCATAGCGATCATAGACATTGCGATCATAACTAAGGCATAGCGATCACAAGACAAAGCGATCATAGACATTGCAATCACAACTAAGACTTAGAGATCACAAGCCATAACGATCATAGACATTGCGATCATAACTAAGGCATAGCGATCACAAGACATAGCGATCATAGACATTGCAATCATGACTAAGACATAGAGATCACAAGACACAGCGATCATAGACATTGCAATCATGACTAAGACATAGAAATCATAAGTCATAGCGATCACAAGGCATAGCGATCATAAACACTGCAATCATGACTAAGAGATCACAAGCCATAGCGATCATAGACATTGCGATCATAACTAAGGCATAGCGATCACAAGACATAGCGATCATAGACATTGCAATCACAACTAAGACTTAGAGATCACAAGCCATAGCGATCATAGACATTGCGATCATAACTAAGGCATAGCGATCACAAGACATAGCAATCATAGACATTGCAATCACAACTAAGACTTAGAGATCACAAGCCATAGCGATCATAGACATTGCGATCATAACTAAGGCATAGCGATCACAAGACATAGCGATCATAGACATTGCAATCACAACTAAGACTTAGAGATCACAAGCCATAGCGATCATAGACATTGCGATCATAACTACTTTCCTAAAAAATCAAAGGGTTATTCACTGCCCAAGAATCGCAATTCACTACCCGAGTATCGCTATTTACTACCAAAGTATCGCAATTAACTGTCAAGTTTTCCCTTGGTTAGCACCTTTGACTAACTACTTGCCTGAAAAACCAAATGGTTATTCACTGCCCAAGAATCACAATTCACTACCCGCATATCGCTATTTACTACCAAAGTATCGCAATTAACTGACACATTTTCCCTTGGTTAGCACCTTTGACTAACTACTTGCCTAAAAAACCAAATGGTTATTCACTACCCAAGAATCACAATTCACTACTCGCATATCGCTATTTACTACCAAAGTATCGCAATTAACTGCCACGTTTTCCCTTGGTTAGCACCTTTGAGTAACTACCCAAGCATCGCAATTCACTGCTAAAGTATCGCAGTTCACTATGTTATGAAGCAAAGGTTATAGTGACAATAGAGTGAAAACTGAACTTTATGAATTCTTGCTATTATTTAAGTTTGTCACAAGAATTTTGCACAACATGTTTCTTACACAATAGTGAGTCAAACATCTTACATAATATTTGTTTATCGCTTAAGACTGCCAGAAGCATCTTTCACAATATATTTCTTACACACTATCACAAACTAAAAACAATTTTTTTTCTTCTTCTTATAAATATTCACTTTTGATGCCACCCTCTTTATTTCCTTGGTCAGTAGTCTTTTCTGTTGGGGCAACCATCTCCAATGTTAACGCAATTTTTTGGAATATATGCCTAGTAAGAGTAGCAATTTAAGTTAGTATTTATTAGCCAAAATATGCAAGCAAGTGAACTTCATTTTGACAGACATCATTAAGAATATAAAGATTCAGAACTTACGTTGGAATAACAACAATCAATCTTTCACATCCACTTTATGATTCAACCCCAATAGAGAGGTAACAATGGCATTCTATGATTGTTTAAGTGCCTGAAAAAGTGATTGAGAATCAACTATGAAATCTCAAGAAAATATAAACATTTCAGTCCAACATTTGAAAGTCCAGGAACATTTTGTGCAGCTGCATTTTAAGCAATCAGGAAACTTTGGTCTCCAACATTTTGGTCCACAGAATCTGTTCATTGCTGGGAAATAAATTGACAACATCATACTCTGTGCCTTGTATTAATGATGTAACTAAATCTTCTCAGTTTCCAGTCCATACAAAAATTACATCCACCATAATTAACATTGGAACCGGTAGTACATATTTCTCATAAGAGATCATTTATACAATTAAACTATATGAATCTTCAATCATGAAATTTTTTTTAACTCACATTCATTTATCCATACAAACACCCAATTTGCTCCACTGTTTCAGTTACTACGCTTCCCTTATTTATGATTCTATCTCTAAACAAGTGTGACACGATATTCTCACTTTCAAGTACATAATTATTAGAGTAGATAAATATGACCTCTTGTTGAAATCACACTAATCAGCCAAACCAAACCAATCTCCAATATTTACATCTTTAGTTGGAATTCTTGTATAGATTTGTTTAGCATTATGAATCTTCAAAACAAATTGAGGAACTCTTAAAAACATGCATATATTTCCTTTCATTCTTTCGAAACTAAACATGGAAAAAGAGATTTTGTGTAACCCATTAAATCAACTAAAACATATGTGAGGAAGAAAGTTAATTAACTCTGCCACTCTCAAACCATTCGGCTAAAGGAACATAAATAGTATAACAATTTTAACATACATGTACAACCACATTTTAATTACACCCATGATTTAAACTCTTAAGCCATTATTCCACTTACTTTCTGTACACATAATAACAACAATCCAAACAAAACCACATACCCAAATACAACAAAAATCAACCTTCCTTACTAAATCCATTCAGCCATTACAGTAAAAAGAATGTAGAACATCAATAATTATGCGCCACAACTAGGGGTGTTCAAGTATGCCCATACCCGTTGAGCCCGCCCGTACCCGCCTGCATTTACCCCGTTTAGGTCCGCCCATTTAGGGTCCGTCACATTTTTATACGGGTATGGGCATGCCCATACCCGTTTATCTTAGACGGGTACGGGTATGGGCATACCTACGGGCATGCCCATACCCGTTTAAATGCCCATTTATTATTTTTTAAAATATTTTTTGATGTATTAGTCTTTTTTTACATTACTCCCTCCTCGTAACTAATTTTATTTATTGGTATTGCTTAGTTAGAACAAAATTAAATTCAAAGTCTATTAAAAATTGAAGCATGTTCTACTCTTTGTGGGGATTTTTGTTGGATCTTTCTTAAATTTTTTCTGAGTTTATCTTACATGAGCCGCCCATTTAACTTTTGTGCCCGCCCATTTATTCTGCGCCCATTTATAGCCCGCCTGTTTATGGACCGCCCATTTATCAATATTTAGCCCGCCTGTTTATGTTACACGGGCACGGGTATGGGCATAACCACGGGCGGCCCGAACCCGCCCGTTGAACACCCCCACAACACCATTCAGCTATACACATGGTTTATACACATATATTACAATGGGCGAAGGGGCAAAACTAGCCACCGTAAATTTCCAAATGGACAACTTTGACACCCGTAAAGTGGATGGTGCAAACCTGTACATTATAAATCAAAATGGGACAAATTTAGTCACGCCGTTAAGTTGAAGCTAACAGACGTTTTGATTTAATGAAGGTCGGCTCCATGCCAACACAAACGTCTGTTAGCTTCAACTTAACGGCGTGGCTAAATTTGTCCCATTTTGATTTATAATGTTCGGTTTTGTACCATCCAATTTACGGGTGCTAGAGTTGTCCATTTGAAAATTTACAATGACTAGTTTTGCCCCTTCACCCTATTACAATTCATTTCATTTTTCATATACCAATGACAATTTAAAAAACAGGGTAGAAGATTTCCAACAAAAATCAGTAAGCTGAAGTCAATTTCTTTACCCTTCTATTTCATAAGAGGAATCATAATTAAACTTGGATTCATGTGAGTTAAAGAAACTCAAAACCCCAAACTAGAATTGATTCCCTCCCATAAAGTCACTAAAATTCGGACAGAAAGAGAAGAAAAGAGGAAAGGAAGCTTACCCACGATGTGTAACATCCCGAAAATTTAATACATGATTAGAAAGTGTTCTGTGAAATAATAAATGGAAAAATTAGAAATTTTTGGAATTTTTATAATTTTTGGAGATTTTTAGGATATTTTGGGAGGTTTTGGTGTAATAAGTGTCTAAATAATTAATTAAACAATTGAAGGAATAGAAATATGAGGGAATGGTGGAATCTAAAATATTTTGAAAATTAAGAAGATTGGAGGGTTGATTTAGTGGATTTTAATTAAAAGAGGACATTATGGTAATTTTCGGTATAAGTTACACAATCCATTACAATAAAGCACCAAACCAAACATGGCCTTAGCTCTTTCTCCTTCACAAAACCGTCACCCCTCCCCTTCATTCACCATCTCCATTTTCTTCCTCCACCCACATACATACTCATTTTCTCTCAACCTCAACATCACCCATTCTTTTCCTTGCTTTATCCTCTTCAAATCCTTGCTAAAACTATGTCCGATCTGCAACTCCCCTGTTGCACTGTTTGGTTCGGGGATTTTCTGTGGGAGGGGAGGGGAGGGGGGGGGGTTTATAAGCATATTTGTTGTGTTTGGTTGGAGGTGGGGACGGGAGGGGGGGTTAAAATTTTACAGTTATTCCATGTTTCACCCCCATTTTGTCAAACCTCCAAATTGGGGTTTTTTGGAGGTGAAAGAAAATTTTACCATGTAGTGGACAAAAATAGACATGCTATATTTTATCCAATAAACCATCATTTTCTTCTTTTGTTTTTTCTGCCGTTGTCCTATATGCATTTTTATTCATCTATTTTTTTTTCTTAATCAAAGAAATTACATTTCTAATCTAACATGCCTTTTTTTCACGTTATCTTTTTTATTTCTTGTTTTATCAAAAGAACGTTATCTTTTTGTCAATGTTTCTCCTTTATTTTTGGCTACTTTTTTTCCGATAATATTTCTTATATATCCATTCTCCCTCACTTCTCTCTATTATATTTTATCAACGTTGTGCATTATCATTTTTTAATCGGTAAAATTGTATCTCCTATACTGCTGCATTTTTTTTGTCAAAGAATAAATTATTGTTACAATTAAAAAAATATGGAGTTAGTTATTAGGCAATGAAGTATGAATAGGAAAATAAATATATAAAACAAATATAAAAAAAAGTTGACCAATTCTATCATACTTTAAGTTGAAGCCATTTTAAAAAACACACCTCTTCCCTTTCACGGAAAAAAAAGTTTGTCATTTTAAATACGCATATAAAACGCATTAGTAAATTGTAACATCCTAATTTATAACACTTTAAATAAAATTGAAGTCATTTTATTTGACCAATTCTTTTTTTTAACTGAAACATTTTTTTAAAATGTTATGCGTATATATAACGATAAAATATGTTATGTGTATAACATATTTGCTACACAAATAACTTGAGATAGCGTCGTTTGAGCCGCAATAAGACAGACTGAACTGAGAGAGAGAGCAAACCCCAGCAATAAAACAACTACTTCGGAACAAAGCCACGTGAATATTTATAATTGTAATTACGTGAAAGTAATCCAAAAGTTCAGGAATAAGAAAAAGCTCATGTGTGTGTATGTGTAATATGTGGATCCTCCATCGTTCAATTCATTCAATCAATTATGTGATAACATATTTGCTACAATTTTATATTAAGCTTAAATTATACTAAAATGCTAAGTCAAAGAAATTACATTTCTTAATCTAATATGCCTCTTTTTAAGGTTATCTTTTTTCTTTTTTGTTTTATCAAAAGAATGTTATTTTTTTGTCAATGTTTCTCCTTTATTTTTGGCTACTTTTTTTCTAGTAATATTTCTTATATATCCATTCTCCCTCACTTCTCTCTATTATGTTCTCATCTCTATCTCTCTCTCCCTCATTCTCCCAACACCACGTAAAATTTCTTCCCTTCTTTTAATTAATAATAATCATACTCTTTTCATTATAACATGTCTATTTCAATCATTATTCCCTATTTTCCATTATATTATAGAAAAAATCATTATTCTGAACTTTTGATAATCTCTTAATTTGCCTGGAGCTCTTAAAAAAATCATTGTTTTGTTGTTTGTGATGTTTCATTGATGGTTATGTTAATTCTATCATTTGCATTTGACCTTTGTTCTTATCTCCTGACTTTTTCCTCACAGTAAAAATTGGAACACTGAGATCAGACTCTGAAGTATAATATAACGGCCACGTAGCTCTTCACTATCTCAGGTTTGTTCTTTCGCTTTTCCTACTTACATGTTCTTCCAAAAAAACTGTTTATTTAGAAGAGATAATAGGAGATTTGCTTATGGGAGAATTTCAATTAAGGACCAAATTTGGGAATTAATTTCTATGAAGGACCAAAACATTCTAAAAATTCTTTGGAGGACCTAGGTCCTTAAGTGAAGTAAAATGCAGGTGTGAAAAGACTTAAAAAAACCCCTTTGGTCCCAAACTGAAATTAAAAGCAAAAGCATGGGATTATAATCATAAACCCCCAAACATCATGTTAAACTTCTTTTTCACTCTTCTTTTTCATATGCAGGGACCTATTGCTCATTTTTCTTCTTCTTTCTGAGGTAAACCCATGAAGGAAAAACAATGAATCTTTGATAACCAAACACACAAACAACTTATTTCTTCTCTTCTCAGACGAAGTTGAGATGAAACATTTTGTTTTTGTTCTTTTTTTCCCTTTCTCTTCACTGCCTCTTCCCAGCTCTTGAAGAAAGAGGATAAACCCAGAAATGTATTTGATGTGTGTGCCTCCCCTTGAACCGTGAACCCTCCTCACTCTCTTGCCTTTTTTTATTTGCTCTCCAATTTCTTCTTTTTGTTTTTCTGCCTGAGGTCTCGAAAGGAGTGTGGGGCTTTGTCTTTTTTTCGTTTTGCTTCAAAACACGTGGCATAGACTAATATGTTTGAGCATTCAAAATGTGATTCGTTCCATTCACAAGGGTTTTCAAAAACAAGAAGATTATTTACCTGGGAGTGCAATCCACATTTAAACAGGTATAATGGTCATTTGAACAAGTAATTGGTAGTGTCATGGACATGTTTTTCATCCGATCTTGAACAAGAGCAATGCCTTTTTCAACAATAGAAACTCACCTTTGAACAAGTGAAATGACTATTTGAACAAGTAATTGTTAGTGCTATGGACATATTTTGCATCAAATCTTGAAAAAATGAAATGTCTTTTCCAACAATAGAAACTCGCGTTTGAACAGGTAAAATGATCATTTGAACAAGTAATCGTTAATGTCATCATGGACATGTTTTGCATCATCTTGAACAAGCGCAATGCCTTTTTCAACAACAGAAACTCATGTTTCAACAAGTAAAAGTCCATTTTGAACAAGCAAATATTTTTTGTCAATGACATTGTTGTACTAGACCTTGAATAAGTGAAATAACATTTTGAACAAGGAAACCCAAGTTCAACAAGTAAAAAATCTGTTTTGGACAAGCAAGTATTAAATGTTAATGACATTGTTGCTTTAGTCCCCTTGAACAAGTGAAATGACATTTCAACAAGAGAAACCCAAACTTCAACAAGTAAAAGTCCATTTTGAACAAGCAAGTAATTAATGTCAGTGATCTTGTTCAAAATGTCTTTTAATTTTACTTGTTTGAAGTTTGATGCTATTAGTGCCATTAATTACTTACTTGTTCAAAATACTCTTTTACTTGTTCAAAAGTGAGTTTCATTTGTTCAAAATACCCTTTTATATGTTCAAGGTGTGATACAACATGTTAGTAACATTAATTACTTGTTAGTTTAAAATGCAATTTTATTTGTTTAAAAGTGAGTTTCCCTTGTTCATGACATTTTATTTGTTTAAAGACCGGTGCAACAATGTACATGATAGTCAATTTCTAGTTGTCCAAAATACTCTTTTATTTGTTCAAACATGGGTTTCTGGTGTTCAAAATGTCATTTTACTTGTTTAAGGTCTGATGCAACAACTTTAGTGACATTAGTTATTTGTTTGTTTAAAATGTCTTTTTACTTGTTGAAAAGTGGGTTTCTCTTGTTCAAATGACATTTTTACTTGTTTTTCGTCTTACACATGTTTGTGTTTTACATTAATTAACAATAGTACAAATCTCTTTTTAATTGTTCAAATGTGGTTTTATGGTTTTGCCTTGTTTAAATAACAATTTGCTTGTTCATTGTCAAACAGATCTGTGTTCCATGTTATTGCTTATTGGGAGAGCAAAAATAAGTTCTAAATCTGAGTTTACACCAGAACAAATAAAACTATCAGCAGAATTTCCATTTTGAGAGATCAAAGTGAAAGTGCAATCCAGGAAGAGGAATATAACCTTCCTCTTCAGGTGGTGAGAATGCATACCACTCACTAGTCTATCAGATAAACTCAAATAGAATGGGGAGCCTTCCAAACATTCAATTGATACATAGATGAGCTTTTATAGCTGCCATCAAGTAAGCAAGGCTGAAACTTATGCAATAAATCCCAAGGAACCTTTTAAAGACATGAATTGAGAGAATCATAGAACATTTTGACAAGTTCATCATCATAATCCTCCTCCAAACATTTAAATACAGCACGTAACACTTGGTTGATTCCAGCAGCAGTAGACCAATCACATCTTTCTGAGTCACCTCCCTCCTCACCACACGTAAGCCCCCTCTTCTTCTTCTTCTTCTTCTTTGTTTTCCCCTTAGCTTCGGCGGGCTAAGTCCTTTCCGAAGACCGCTTCTTCCTCTCCGGTGACCCCTCTTTTGAGCCTCTCAGAAAGTCCTGTGACGTCAGGCTCCAATATACTGTTATAAACCCCAAAAAAGAACTATACAACATTCAACAAGAAGAAGATGATGCAGAAATCAAGGAGGGAGGAGTTTTATTCAGCTGCTCTCTGTCTTCTCTTAACTGTTAAATTAAAGAGCACTGCCGGCTAAGCATAGTTTTGAGACTCCACGAGCTGGTCTTTTCTTAAAGGATCATATTGTCTTTTTCATTGACATTTTGATTTCACTTAAGGACCCAAGTCCTGCAGTGACATTTCAGAAAGATTTGGTCCTTCTTTTTAATTAATTAGCTAAGTAGGTCCTTAACTGAAATTCTCCCTTTGCTTATTTATTTCAGATTCAAAATATTTATTATTGTGATTGTTATTGTATTATAAATATACTCTTGTATGTGGTTCTAAATAAATGTGCTTGACATTTTTATGTGGTGTTTTTAGAAAAACGTGATAGTTTTGTTAAGGGTAAAGGAGCAAATCTGGCCCCCAAGTAACCACCAAGGAGCGTTGAGTACCCTAAACTAACGACAGGCCCGGATCTGTACCCAAGTAACCAAGATGTTAAAAAACTACTCCGGTTGGACGGTCAACAACGTTTGACCGTTACTTTGCCTATGTGGTTGCCACGCGAGCACCTGCTTTGCCACTTGGCGCCTTGTCATTGCCACGTAGGATAAGTGTATGTGGGTCCCACATTAAATAAAAAACATTCTCCCTCCCTCTTCATCAACAAGACCCCATTCATCACCTCCAACCCCCCCCTCACCTCCCTCCCCAGCCCCCCCACCACCACCACCACCACCACCCGTCCCCTTCACCTCCAGCCCCCCACCACCACCACCACCCACCCCCTTCACCTCCAGCCCCCCACCACCACCACCACCACCCATCCCCTTCACCTCCAGCCCCCCACCACCACCACCACCACCCACCCCCTTCACCTCCAGCCCCCCACCACCACCACCACCCACCCCCTTCACCTCCAGCCCCCCCACCACCACCCGTCCCCTTCACCTCCAGCACCACAATCAATATCAAAACCCCACAATCAATTTCGCTCGCAAATTGAATCCATCAAATAAAAAAACAAGCCTTTATACAAAAATAACAACAAGTGCAACACCCAAAAGAATAGTTAAGCACATAGCTGAGAAATTGACAGTAAAGATACAATCTTTAAAATCAATATCCAAACCCCATGTCCATCAAATAAAAAAAACAACCCTTCAAACAAAAAAAAAATAACAAAACTCAAAATAACGGCGAAGCACATGACATAGGTGAAAAAACGAGAGTAAAGGTAGAATCTTTAAGAAGAATAAGAAAAGGCCATGACCATGATTTCACGTATAGCGGTGGGGGAGACGCCGTCGCCATCTTTGGACTGTTTGAATTTCTTGATGGCGATGGATTTGCCACGATTGGTGGGAGACTTGATGCGAGCGAGGAAGACAAGGCCGTAGGTGCCTTCGCCGATTTTGCCGATGAGATCGTAGTGTTGAAGCCACTCTGGTGCTGCGCATGAAGGTGAAGGGGGCAGGTGGTGGTGGTGGTGGGGGGGCTGGAGGTGAAAGGGGTGGGTGGTGGTGGTGGTGGGGGGGCTGGAGGTGAAGGGGACGGGTGGTGGTGGTGGTGGTGGTGGGGGGCTGGGGAGGGAGGTGAGAGGGGGGGGTTGGAGGTGATGAATGGGGTCTTGTTGATGAAGAGGGAGGGAGAATGTTTTTTATTTAATGTGGGACCCACACACACTTATCCTACGTGGCAATGACAAGGCGCCAAGTGGCAAAGCAGGTGCTCGCGTGGCATCCACATAGGCAAAGTAACGGTCAAATGTTGTTGACCGTCCAACCGGGTAATTTTTTAACATCTTGGTTACTTGGGGTACAGATCCGGGCCAGTCGTTAGTTTAGGGTACTCAGCGCTCCTTGGTGGTTACTTGGGGGCCAGATTTGCTCCTTTACCCTTTTGTTAAACATAATAAGTGGCGTTATGATTAGACCGAATTTTATCCCTTTAAGCATGTGCAATTGAGCTTAATTAGTGTGATTTAATTGATATATTTGATCATTATTGGCATATTTTATTGTGCATGCTTATGTGTGAATATTTGGAGAATATTAGTCTTATTACTTGCATTTTAAGAAACCAAGGGTATTTTAGTCATTTTTGACTATGTGATGTGTTTTTCATGTAGGGGGGTCCCACGTGGGCCCCACACACCCTTGGTGGAGCTTGGATGGAGCTTATGTGGCAAGGAGGAGACTAGATGACAAGGCATGTGACATAAAGCAACTTTACCATTTTTGGTAAAAGGAAGAAAAAGGCATTTTTGGAGAATCTTTCCTAAAGAGGCAAAATTGGCTCCAACTTCAAATTCAAATTTGGAGGCCTCATTAAGGGCAATCTTGAAAGCACAATCACTTGGATAAAAAGGAGAGACCTTTAGGAATGCATCTAGACCACATCAAGTCCACATTCACTCACATTTTCACCTAAATTCAGAAAATACCCTTCCCCCTTCACTAACCTAACCCGCGGCCAAACCTTCCTTCACTACCATCAAAATATCTTTTGACAACTCATAATCCCACCTTGACAGCTCATTAACTCCCTAAGCCAACTCATCAACTAATCTCCCACTTACTTAATCCCAACTAACTTCATTTGTGACACATGCTTCCACTTTCACTTTCTCTCTCTTCTCCAAATTCTCTCAACTTCATCTTCATCTTCTTCACCTTCTCCATTTCGCGAATCACCTCCATGGCCACCATAATCTCACGCCTTCCTCCATCTTCCATCTCCATGAGCGGCTAGACGTCCTCTCCTCTCTCTCCAAAGGAATGTGCTTGTAGAAATTCAACATTTGGCCTCATGTATTTGTGATATACTCTTTTAGATTTCAAGCTAGATGTAAGTTTTTGCCTATGTATGACCTTGATTTAGGCTTGTATAGGTTAGAATACCTTGATTTAGGTGTTCTACTTAATTGTGGCTTGAAATCTCTCTTTTGTGTTTAGCTCATGAAAACCTAAAGCTATACGTTTGTAATTTCATGACATATATGTGTGCGATTAGCTTATATGTGTGTTTGTGGAATGAATGTTTTTCTTAGGTGCTTGATAAGTATCTAATGTTGCTTAAGGTATGAGTTCAACTTGAAAGAGCATTAGGCTTGGTTAATCTAATTAAACTCTCTTAGATTTCTTAGATTTAAGAGATCTTGAGAATTCAGTTAGATTATATCAAGTGTAACAAATATATGAGGTCCGATTAACCAAAAGCACAACGTACTTTGGAGAGGGAGGTAATTCGCAATTCATTTCTTCACTCTTTTACATTCGGTTAGTAGTTTCTTTTAGTTAGGTTTAATTAGTTGTAAACATAAAAATCACTCTCCAACTGTTTGTTAAATTGCGTGACTTAAATTGCCTTTTACTTGCAAGAATTCACCTAGATTGTGGAAAGACCTAGCTCACCACTACTACTTAGTAGTTGAGTTTAGAATTTTTGTTTGACCTAAAAGGCGACAAATAGGTTAAATCAAGTGATGCCGTTGCCGGTTTAGGTCATATTCTTGTTAGTTTTAGGTTTTACTAGTCACAATTTTAATTTGTTGTACTTAGTTTATCATTCGGCAACTTAGATACTTTTGTGAATTCTGGACATTCTGTGTATTCTGGACTTTGTTCCTTGCTATTCTGGACATTTAACACTGTTTTAGAAGTGTTTTAGTAGTGTTAGGCTGCTCTCGTTGGCCTTTTATTGCTGGAAATTGTGTTCGTTGTACTGGATTTTTGTTTGGACTGTATCGGACTGGATATATTTTGCTTGTGCTGGCGTTGTCTTGTTGATTTGTTCTGCAGGGACCAATTACTACTCATTGACTTGTGCTGGCGGTTGTCTTGTGCATCTGATAGCACTCATACATCATTTTGCTTGAGCGGTTGCATTTCACTTCACTTTGCATATAATTGCACTAAGTGAACTTGTATGAACCCTACCACATCACTAGTGCCATTGAATAGGGAGATTAATAAGACTCTTAGAGAACTTAAGAAAAAGAAAAAACAAGAGAAGCAAGCTCATAAGCAACATATAGGATCCACATCAAATCCACAAAATTCATCTGTAGCGTCCAATCACACAATCCTAGATAAGCACTTTATCATGGCTGAAAGGCAAGAAGATCATAGGGAGCGTGAACGAGAGGCTAGAGAGCATGAACATGAGCATGAGAGGCATGATAGGAGAGAGCAAGAGGGTGAACGTCATTTTGATGGGGGTAGGCAATTACATGATGATGATAGACTTATGAGGGAGTTCACACAATCATATGCATCATTTGCACCTCAAGGTTTTTATGCTAACCCCGCTAACTTTGAGATCAAGGGATCTCTTCTTGCTCATTTGCCTAAGTTCACAGGTTTTCCGCATAAGGATGCTCACAGACACTTGCTTGGCCTCTATCATACTTGCTCCTCCATGAAGCCACCTAATGCCAACTTGGATGATGTTCTCTTGCGGGTCTTCCAGTTCTCCTTGGAGGGCAAAGCCAAGGAGTGGCTCTTGAACCTTCCTACTCATTATGCCACTCTTTCTTGGGAGCAACTTAAGAAGGTGTTCCTGGACCGCTATTTTCCCATCTCCAAGATATCCAAGCTTCGGAAGGACATAACCGGTGTTCAACAACTCTATCAAGAGACATTCTATGACTATTGGAACCGGTTCAATACCTTGGTGAACTCGTGCCCCAATCACAACATCTCTAAAGGCAATTTGGTACAATACTTTTATGATGGACTTGTTCCTCAACTCAAGATGAGTGTGGATGCCGCCTCGAGTGGCTCTATTTTCAACCTCTCCGCCAATGAGGGATGAAACATATTCTCAACCATGGACTCTAATCACCAAAACTTTTATGGCCGTGATGCTCTGTATGGTGGTGCGCCTAAGGTTGCCTCTTTGAGCGGTGATGACAAGCTGTACAATTCTATTGAGAGGTTGACCAAGAGCCTAAGTCGGATAGACGGACGATTTGTGAAGCCTACCGCTTGTGTTGATGACTCTATGGCCTTGGTGGCTTCATCTTGTGATCACTGTGGCTCGCTGATGCACATATCCTCCAATTGTCTATCCCATGAGGAAGTAGCAGCCATGTACACTAATGCTAGGCCTCAAGCCAAATATGATCCTTATTCTCCCACGTACAATCCAGGATGGAGGGACCACCCGAACTTCAAGTGGGGGGGGAGGTTCAAATCAAGCTACAAATTCCAGCTCCTTCCAACCACAACAACAGCCTAAGTGGGGGGGAGGTAACTTCCAAGCCTCTAATGCGTATCCCTCACAACAAGGCTATGGATCATACCAAGGGAGGCCTAACCCTAATGCTCAAGGGTATAGGCCGAATCAACAAGCCTATGTTCCTCCTCCATTTGTGATGAATGATGATTCAGCTCATGCTCCGAGAAACAATATGGTGGGATCTCAAGCCTATGTTCCTCCATCTAGCTCTTCAACATCTCAACAAGACATGATGTACCAAATGATGTCAAGCTTAATGGAGAAGATGAATGGGTTTGAAGAGAGTCTAAAGAAGCAAGAAAATGTCACCACCTTAGTGTCTCAAATGTTGAATAATAAAGTGGAGCAAGATGCAAAGAAAGGAGGATTGCCGTCTAATGTGGTGATTAATTCTCAAAACATTCATTCTATAAACCTAAGAAGTGGACGGAAATATGGTGATGCTTATGAATATGAGGAGGAAGAGTAGGAAACACAACTACCTTGTGAGGCCGAGAAGAGTGTATCAAATGAGGAAGGTCACACTAGCCTCCAAAATGACTTTGTTGGTGACCATATGCATGGAGAGGCTGAGAGCCTGATTAAGAAAAGTGATGAAGCTGAGACCTCACAAGACGAAAAGAAGAAGGAGATTGCAAAGGGAAAGCGCAAAGTTGGGGAATCTTCTTCTCAAGAACAACCTACTCAACAAGGGGATAAATCCCCCAAAGGTAAATCTCTTGACCCTAAGCATTTGTCATTTCCTAATTCATATGTTTTAGGTAAGAAGAAACATGATGATGAATTAGAAAAGGAAATGCTTAACTTGTTTTCTAAGCTAGAAGTTAATGTGCCTATGCTTGTGCTTGTGAAACAAATGCCTAAGTATGCTAAGTTCCTTAAAGATCTTTGCACTAATAAGAGAGTTGGTAGCTCAAGTAACAAAGTCCAACTTGGACTAATGTTTCGTCTCTCTTGAAAGGGCACTTGCCCTCGAAGTGTGGAGATTCGGGATCCTTCACCATCCCTTGTCAAATAGGGAAACTTAGCTTTGGGAAAGCACTTCTTGATTTAGGGGCCGCCATTAATGTCATGCCTAAGGCCACCTACTTGGCACTAGGGTTGAAGAACTTGAGTGAAACCAGTGTTGTGGTTCAATTGGCGGATAGGTCCATTAAGAAACCTTTTGGCTTTATAGAGGATATTCTAGTGAGGGTTAGGGAATTAGTTTTCCCGGTGGACTTTTATGTGCTTGATATGACAAGTGACACTAGTATGGACGATTCTTTGATCTTAGGAAGGCCATTTATGAAAACGGCCAAGATGGTGATAAGCTTAGAAGGGGGGTTTGTTACAATGCAAGTGGGGGATCAGATAATAAGTTTTGATGTAGGCAAAGCCATGAGACACCCCACGAGGATTATTCTCTCCTAGGTTTGAGTGTGGTTGATTCATTGATGCATGTGATTTGTGATGAGCATGTAAATTCCTTTAAGCTGAACATGTTTGATAAGGTTGATGCTCATATGTGTTATCATGAATCTTGTGCTAGTTTGATTTATAATACATGCTTGCATGACGTTCATAATGATTCATCTAGCATCGGAAGTGTGTCAACCGAATTCATGGATTCCATGCATGTGCACTATAATTTTGATGATGATTGCACGTCTATTTCTTCTCTGTCAAGCTACAACCCCTTGGAAGAGGGAAGTGTGTTCAATTTTGTAGGACATGAGGAGAATGGAAGTTGTGAATTCACCAAGGAGATTGAGAACTTTAGTGCACAAGGGTTTGACATTGAAGAGTATGAAGTTTTAAGGAGAAGCCGCTTACATAAGTTGAGAGAGAAGCTCTATCTGAAAGAGCAAGCGCTTGCCGATGATCCATATGTTTCTACCCTGAGCGATAGTGGTGATCCGAACTTGAATATGAGTTCTGAGGCCTCAAACTCTAAGAGGCCGAATTGTTATGATGATTTGAAGCAGCAACCGAATTGTCTTGATAACTTTGAAGAGTTGCCGAATTCTGATGATGATTCCTATGAGCCATGAGTGCTTCAAGTGGAGATGCACACCTTGATTCCGTCTATTATTGAGCCACCCACTTTGGAGTTGAAACCTTTGCCACCTAATCTCAAGTATGCCTACTTGCTTGAGGATGAGAAGCTTCCGGTGATTATCTCTACTTCTCTTTCTTTTCTTGAGGAAGGGAAGTTACTTGATGTGCTAAGGAAGTACAAGAGGGTCATTGGGTGAACTTTAGCCGATCTTCCCGGCATGAGTCCAACAACCTGCATGCACCGGATCTTGCTTGCTGATGATTCTAAGCCGGTTAGACAACCACAAAGGAGACTCAATCCCTTAATACTTGATGTTGTGAAGAAGGAGGTTGAAAAACTCTTAAGTGCCGGAATTATATACCCGATTAACGATAGTGAATGGGTGAGTCCCATCCATGTGGTGCCAAAGAAAAGCGGGTTAACGGTGGTCAAGAATGATAGAGAAGAGCTTGTTCCAACACGGGTTCAGAACTCTTGGAGGGTATGTATTGATTACAGGAGGTTGAATGACTCCACAAGAAAAGACCACTTTCCATTGCCATTCATTGATCAAATGTTGAAAAGACCACTACTGTTTTCTGGATGGTTTCTCCGGGTACTTCCAAGTTCCCATAGCATCGGAGGACCAAGAAAAGACGACCTTTACTTGTCCATTTGGGACCTTTGCGTACAGAAGAATGCCTTTCGGTCTGTGCAATGCTCCCGGAACCTTTCAACGTTGTATGATGAGCATCTTCAATGACTTGTTGGAGGATGGCATAGAGGTGTTTATGGATGATTTCTCCCTCTATGGAGAGAGTTTCGATGCTTGCTTGGTAAATCTTGAGAAGGCTTTGGTTAGATGTGTGGAGAAGGGTTTGGTACTCAACTTTGAGAAGTGCCATTTCATGGTGGACAAGGGCATTGTTTTGGGACACTTAGTCGCGAAGGAGGGAATTCAAGTTGACAAAGCCAAGGTTGAAGTAATTTCTTCTCTATCATTCCCTACGTGCTTGAAGGAGTTAAGGTCTTTTCTAGGCCATGTGGGATTCTATAGGAGATTTATCAAGGGTTTTAGCCAAATTGCTTCTCCTTTATCTCATCTACTTCAAAAGGAGGCTGAATTTGATTTCTCCAATTCTTGTAAGGAAGCTTTTGTTGAGTTGAAATCAAGGCTTATTTCTCCTCCTATCTTGGTTGCACCTAATTGGGAGCTACCTTTTGAGCTATCTTGTGATGCTTCTAATGATGCCTTGGGAGCAATGCTCGGCCAAAGACATGATTTATTGCCTAGGGTGATTGCTTATGCGTCTAAGACTTTGGATAGAGCTCAAAGGAATTATACAACAACCGAGAAGGAATTATTTGCCATTGTCTTCGGTCTAGACAAATTTCGGCAATACTTACTTCATTCCAAAGTAATTGTATTCACGGATCATGCAGTTGTCTGGTATTTGTTATCTAAGCCACAAACAAAGCCTAGACTCTTGAGATGGGTGTTGCTGTTACAAGAGTTTGAGGTGGAGATTAAAGACAGGACCGAAAGAGAGAACATAGTAGTTGATCATTTGAGCCGTTTGCCAATGGATGTGGAAGGTGTTGATGATTCTTCTCTTGTTTGTGATACCTTCCCAGATGCCTTATTGTGTGCCTTGAATGCAAAGAAAGATCCGTGGTATGCTCATCTTGTGAACTACCTTGTTGCCGAAGTCACTTCACCCTCTTTGAACAAGCACCAAGCCCAAAAATTGAAGAGGGACACTAGCTATTATGTTTGGGATGAGCCACACTTGTGGAGGCTATGTAATGATCAAATAATTAGAAGGTGTGTGCAAGATGATGAAGTTCCCTCCATCTTGGAGTTTTGTCACTCTTTAGCTTGTGGAGGACACTTTGGTGCGAGAAAGACTTCGAGGAAGATTTTGGAGGCCGGTTTCTATTGGCCTACTTTGTTTAAGGATGCTTATGAGTATTGCAAGTCTTGTGACAAGTGCCAAAGGTTTGGAAGCTTGGGAAAGAGACATGAGATGCCTCAAGTGCCGATGTTGTATTGTGACCCTTTTGATGTTTGGGGTATAGACTTCATGGGTCCTTTTCCACCATCTAACGGCTACACATATATTCTTCTGGCTGTGGATTACCTATCTAGGTGGGTAGAAGCTGTGCCAACTAGGGCCAATGATGCGAGAGCTGTGTTGAAATTTCTCAAGTCTAACATCTTTTACCGATTTGGAGTTCCTAAAGCGTTGTTGAGTGATCAAGGTTCTCATTTCTGTAACAAGCTCATGTCTTCATTGCTTAGCCAATTTGGGGTGAATCATAAGGTTTCTACACCTTATCATCCTCAAACTAATGGAGAAGCCGAGGTGAGCAATAGACAAATCAAAAACATCCTTGAGCGAATTGTGAAGCCAAGTAGGAAAGATTGGAGCTTGAGACTTGAAGAGGCTCTCTGGGCATATAGGACTTCGTTTAAGACTCCTATTGGCATGTCTCCCTATCGGCTCATATATGGAAAAGCTTGTCATTTACCGGTTGAGCTACAACATAAGTCTTATTGAGCGGTTAAATCTTGTATTGAAGATATGGATGCTGCGGCTCAAGAGAGGCAATTGACTTTGAGTGAGCTTGATGAGCTTAGGAACGAGGCATATGAGAACTCACGGATCCTGAAAGAGAAGACTAAGGCCATTCATGATAGTGGCATTCTGAGGAAGCAGTTCAAGGAGGGAGATCTTGTCTTGTGCTATCGTGTGAGATTCAAATTTTGTGGAGGAGACAAGCTTAAGGACAAGTGGCAAGGACCTTACGAAGTGCTCAAATCTTATGACTTTGGAATGGTTGAGATCAAGGATCTCAAAGATGGTCGTGTGTACAGAGTCAATGGCCACTTGCTCAAGTTGTATAAAGAGAACTTCAAGCCTCCATAAGAGGTTGTATCTTTCCTTCCCTTACCTACTTTTAATCGCTTTTATTCTAAGTGTGGGGGAAGATGTGTGATAGAAAAAAAAATAGGATTTTGTTTAGGTTTGTTTTAGTATGGTGTTTTAGGTTGTTAGAAAAATAAATATAAAAATTCACTAGTGCTTGGGGATGCCTATTTGCTTCCGGAAGTCTCACTGTGGAAATAGAAGTTCTTGCATCCGGAAGTGTTTTGGCTATCGGAAGCCCTCCACTGAGACTTTGTTACTTAGGAGCAGATTGTGTTCACTTTGCTTCCGCTATCGGAAGCATTCATGCATCCGCAAGCGTGAGTGCTTTGTTAGCAAGTTCCCTTAGAGCCTAAGTCCAATTTATCTTCCGATAGTATTTTTGCTTCCGGTAGCAGTTTTGCTTCCGGTAGCACTTTTGCATTTGATAGCGAGTTCCCTTAGAATCTAGAACCAGCTTGGCTTCCGGTAGCAATTTTGCTTCCGGTAGCAATTTTGCAACCAATAGGGACTGAACTTAGAATCTACATCCAGTTAGTCTTCAGATAGCATTTTTGCTTCCGGTAGCAATTTTGTTTCCGGAAGCACTTTTGCATCCGATGGGATGAGACTTAGACTCTGCATCTAATTGGGCTTCCTAAGCATAAGTAAGTAAAATAATAATAAAAATATATATATATATATATATATATATATATATATATATATATATATATATATATATATATATATATATATATATTTGTGTTAGGTTGTGTTTAGTATAGTTTTGTGAATAATACATGATGGCCATTTGTATGCTTGGACTGCCCGGCCTTTTATGTTGCTGCCTTGCCTTTGGAATGCATCTTCCTACTTGATTTGATTGGTCCATTGAGGACAATGCATGCTTTAAGTGTGGGGGGTGTATTATGTGCTTAAAAGTGGTCTAATTCAAAGCTTTTACACTTGATTTTTGGACTTATTTGGCATGATTTTTATTGAAAATTTAACTTGATCATGGCTTTTGAAAGTAAATGGAATTGTCCTCTAGTGTGTAAGTAGAATTTTTGAAATGATTACTTAGGGCATTGCATGGGGCACTTTTAAGGTATAAAGAGGGTGTTAGTTTCTCATTTAACTTTTCTTAGGGAGGAAGTGACTAATTAGAGTAAGCCATAAAAGTGAGAAGCCTCCAACCGAATTGAGTGGGCCAATAGTCTACTTGACCTCCTAGAACTTGTCCTAGCTCTTGTTCAAGATCACAATGCATGGCATGATTGAAAATGAAAGGGGCATTTCTTTCTAAACCCTCATGACCCAAACACTAAGCCAACCAAATATTATCCTTTGATTTAACCCCTTTGGGCCATTCACTTTTCTTTTCTACCACCTTGACCAATGTGTGAATAAGTGACTATAGCATATGCTTGCATTTATATTAGTGTTGTATTGTTTTATCTTGTGAAAAGCATGCTATATGTGAGAAAATACAAGTTAGCCGAGAGCCTTAGAGTGAAAAGGAAAAGAAAGAGAGGTGGCCAAAGGCCAAGAAAAAGAGAAAGAAAAGAAAAAAAAAATAATAAGGCCAAAGGCCTAAAAAGGAAAAAAAATGAAAGCACAAAGTGTTTATGATGCCAAAGGCATAGAAAAAAAAGAGCGATAAGCACAAAGTGCTTGGTAAAAAGAGTGAGGTTTAGCATGTTTTATTGGATGTGGACTCATTGTATTGCATGCATATGTGGTGGTTATTTGTTCATGTTATTGGTCATTGACTACTATCCATCATTCACCATTCATATTAGCCTATCCATCTAACCCCTTAAGTCCTCTAGATTCAATTGTGCCATGCATAATAATGGGTGGAGAACTTAGAGCTACTACAAGCTTATGGAGAGGTTAAGTGCATTGAGCCAAAGAGTGATCACAAAGACCCTAGTTAGGCATTTTTCCTAACTTGAGTGAATGAGTGTAAACACTTTATCCGGTGAGGAAAAATCTCAATTGGCACTCCTCCTTAATTCTAGTTGCTTGCTAAACTTGCATTAACTTTGTATTCTTAGATTTGGCCCATGTGATGCTTTAGGGAAAGGTTCAAAAAGATCAACTTGTACACTATGACAATTCCATGTGCCTTCATTATGCTTAATGATTGAGTTACTCTTTTATATGACTTTGCCCGGAGTGCAAAGATTAAGTGTGGGGGATTTGATTAGACCGAATTTTATCCCTTTAAGCATGTGCAATTGAGCTTAATTAGTGTGATTTAATTGATATATTTGATCATTATTGGCATATTTTATTGTGCATGCTTATGTGTGAATATTTGGAGAATATTAGTCTTATTACTTGCATTTTAAGAAACCAAGGGTATTTTGGTCATTTTTGACTATGTGATGTGTTTTTCATGTAGGGGGGTCCCACGTGGGCCCCACACACCCTTGGTGGAGCTTGGATGGAGCTTATGTGGCAAGGAGGAGGCTAGATGACAAGGCATGTGACATAAAGCAACTTTACCATTTTTGGTAAAAGGAAGAAAAAGGCATTTTTGGAGAATCTTTCCTAAAGAGGCAAAATTGACTCCAACTTCAAATTCAAATTTGGAGGCCTCATTAAGGGCAATCTTGGAAACACAATCACTTGGATAAAAAGGAGAGACCTTTAGGAATGCATCTAGACCACATCAAGTCCACATTCACTCACATTTTCACCTAAATTCCGAAAATACCCTTCTCCCTTCACTAACCTAACCCGCGGCCAAACCTTCCTTCACTACCATCAAAATATCTTTTGACAACTCATAATCCCACCTTGACAGCTCATTAACTCCCTAAGCCAACTCATCAACTAATCTCCCACTTACTTAATCCCAACTAACTTCATTTGTGACACATGCTTCCACTTTCACTTTCTCTCTCTTCTCCAAATTCTCTCAACTTCATCTTCATCTTCTTCACCTTCTCCATTTCGCGAATCACCTCCATGGCCACCATAATCTCACGCCTTCCTCCATCTTCCATCTCCATGAGCGGCTAGACGTCCTCTCCTCTCTCTCCAAAGGAATGTGCTTGTAGAAATTCAACATTTGGCCTCATGTATTTGTGATATACTCTTTTAGATTTCAAGCTAGATGTAAGTTTTTGCCTATGTATGACCTTGATTTAGGCTTGTATAGGTTAGAATACCTTGATTTAGGTGTTCTACTTAATTGTGGCTTGGAATCTCTCTTTTGTGTTTAGCTCATGAAAACCTAAAGCTATACGTTTGTAATTTCATGACATATATGTGTGCGATTAGCTTATATGTGTGTTTGTGGAATGAATGTTTTTCTTAGGTGCTTGATTAGTATCTAATGTTGCTTAAGGTATGAGTTCAACTTGAAAGAGCATTAGGCTTGGTTAATCTAATTAAACTCTCTTAGATTTCTTAGATTTAAGAGATCTTGAGAATTTAGTTAGATTATATCAAGTGTAACAAATATATGAGGTCCGATTAACCAAAAGCACAAAGTACTTTGGAGAGGGAGGTAATTCGCAATTCATTTCTTCACTCTTTTACATTCGGTTAGTAGTTTCTTTTAGTTTGGTTTAATTAGTTGTAAACATAAAAATCACTCTCCAACTGTTTGTTAAATTGCGTGACTTAAATTGCCTTTTACTTGCAAGAATTCACCTAGATTGTGGAAAGACCTAGCTCACCACTACTACTTAGTAGTTGAGTTTAGAATTTTTGATTGACGTAAAAGGCGACAAATAGGTTAAATCACGTTACAAAGGCAAACTATCATTATTTTGATAACATGTTGGAAGTTTTTGTCAAATATATTTTCTGGGATATTAAAATAATTTGGATATAAAAGTTTGTGCTATTTATTTGTTTCATGATTCTTTTGGGATTATGCACATCTGACTTTTTGAAAAGGACAATCGAAATTTCCTTACATGAACCTTAAATTGTTTTTCACACGTGCTTATTATTTCTTTGTTCAGTCCCGCTTTTCCCTTGATTTGTTTGTTGAAAACATAGTCTAATTTTCAATTTATATATTTCACTCATTTGTTTCAACTTTAAATTAAATAATTTTTTTTTAGATGACGACCAACAACTTGATTTTACATGATCTACATCGAAAAGCTGTCGCACTCATTGTATGTGCTTGTCTCTACATAGTTGTTCGATATAGATTGCATACAAGAAAAATAAGTTATAGTATGAGTTCTGAAAGGGAAGAAGTTCGTGAAAAACTATTGATCAGATTAAATAATGAAGATGAGAGTCACAGTATTGTTCGCATGAAACCTAAGCCCTTCATTTCATTATGCTCTTTGTTAGAAAGAGAAGGGGGATTAAAAGCTAGTAGATGGGCTAGTGTCGAAGAACAAGTGGCAAAAACACTTCACATATTGGGTCATAGAACAACAAACCGTGTAATTAACTTCTTCTTTCGACGCTCAGGCGAGACTGTTAGTAGACATCTCCATAACGTGCTAAGAGCTATCATTACAGTTGGGGATAAGTTTATTGTTCAACCGGATGGAACAACAACTCCCCAAGAAATTCTTGAAAATACTAGGTTTAATCCATATTTTAAGAATTGTGTCGGTGCCATTGATGGAACACACATACGTGTCAAAGTACCAACTAAAGATGCTTCTCGATATCGTGGTAGGAAAGAACATCCAACACAAAATGTGTTAGCAGCTTGCTCCTTTGATTTAAAATTCACTTACGTGCTTGCTGGATGGGAAGGCACAGCGTCTGACTCTAGTATTATAAAAGATGCTTTGGACCGTGAAGATAAACTTATAATCCCTGATGAGAAGTATTACCTTGTTGATGCAGGCTTCATGCTAACCAGTGGACTCATCACACCTTATAGAGGAGTCCGTTATCACTTGAAAGAGTATTCACGAACAAATCCACCTCAAAATTATAAAGAATTGTTCAACTTGCGGCATGCATCACTGCGAAATGTGATGATTGAAAGAGCATTTGGTGTTTTGAAAAAAGATTTCAAATTGTATCTAATAATGAAGCTACTTATGGAGTAAAAGCTCACACAATTATGATTGGAGCGTGTTGCATTCTTCATAACTACTTAATGATTGAGGATCCGGACGCTGCTATTATGAAAGAAGTAGATCGTGAACTTGCAGCTCAACGTGTGACTAGTGCTAATGAGCGTGTGCGACAAGATGATAATGATGAAGGAGCTATTTCAGGACAAAATATTAGAGATCGAATAGCAAATCTGATGTGGATAAATTATATTGAGGGGGGAGAAAATGAACTTTAATTAGATTGGACATTTTATCTTAAAAGTTGTGTTATGATTAGTTTTTCATTCAGTTGTTTTTATTTATTCATCTTGTATGTCTTAGATTTGTTGATACAGTCATATTTGTTACCTTAAACAAAATTGTGCAATTTTTTCTATCAAATTTTGTTTGTTAAACACGTGCTTTTGGTTTTTTTTATAGTATGACGCGGAAATCAAACGTCAAACAATGTATGAATTGGACTAAAGCGATGGATAATGCTCTTATTGATGCATTCATGTATCAATTTAATAGAGGATAGAAAATAGGTAATGCATTCACAACCAATGCATATGACGCAATTGTGAAAGAACTGAGTGCTTTGTTTGATATGGAAGTAGACAAGGGGAAAATTAAAAATAGGTGGAAGACTTTAAAAACTAAGTTTAGTGAATACCATGATATGTTTAATAAACATGGATTAAGTAGATTTGGTTGGAATGCATCAAGCGGCTTATGGGAGGCGGAAGATGAAGTATGAGATCAACTTATTAAGGTATTTTTTTTTTCATTGAGTGTTAATCTCATAAATTTTTTTCAAATTCTTTCTTCTTTAATCAATATTGAGTACCATTTTATATTTGTTATTTTTAGTCAAATCCTAGAGTTGAAGAGTGGAGATATGTTTCTTTCCCAAACTATGACAAGATGGTCATACTATATGGATCTGATAGAGCTGCTGGAGATGGAACGTTTACTACAAAAGAAATGAAAAAAACCATGACTCGATCAATGCGGAAGACTTTGATGTAGCCAACAAAAATGGCAATGGGACTTCAGATGAAAATTGTTCTGACCCATAAAAAAGGAAGCAAAAGGCGAAATCAAACAAAGAAAAAGACACTGAAATATCTATGATTACAGAAGCTATGATTGACCTTGCACAAGCAATTAGAGAGAGTAGCAGAAAGCATCCTCAAGTGTCTGGTGAAGAAATATGGGACATGATAAAAGAGTGTGACCTTACAACAACTCATACTGTAACATCCTGAAAAATTTAATTCAGGATTAGAGAGTGTTTTGGGAAATTTTGGAATTTTTAGGAATTTTTGGGATATTTTTGGAAATTTTGAGTAATTAATGTGCATATAATTAATTAAGAAATGAAGAGTTTGAAATATGAGGGAGTGTTAAAGCTAAAAATATTTTGAAGTTTAAAAAGATTGGAGGCTGGTTTAAATGGTTTTAAAATTAAAAGAGTACACTATGACAAGATTGGGCTACAAATCATCAGAGAACCCCCTTATTTCAGTGATCCAAACGCGCCCTCCCCTTTTCTTTAAATATCGGACCCTCCATTCTTCTTCTTCTTCTTCGACTTCGATCTACTTCTTCTTCCTCCTCTGTCCTGCACGTTCGCCGACCACCCTGGAGGCCGCCGCTGACGGCGACGGCGGCGCGACGGCGACGGCGGCGCGACCTCCCTTCCTCCCTTGTCCTCTTTATTTTTAGGTTCGTTTGCTCTCTCTTCTTAGACCCAACAAACCCTCTTTGTTTTCTTTGCAAATCCGGCGAGTTTTCCGGCGGAAATCATGGCGGTCGGCGGCGCGGTCTCTCTCTTTCCCTTCACCGTCATCATCATCAAATCTGTCACTCCCTCTTCCCTTCGCCTTCTTCGTTCCTCCTTCTTCCCGGCGACCCCGACGTTTTCCGGCGAGTTAGGTGGCGGTGTATGGTGAGTTTGTTTGTTTTGTTTGTTTTTCGAACTAAACCCCATTCCAACTTCATGTTCTCACTTCTTTGTTTCTCCTTGGTTGCAATCTCGGCCAACCACCTAGGTGGCTGATTTCCGGCGACGGCGAGCTCCGACGAGGCAAGCAAGTCCGGATTTGAACTGAGGTGACTCTTTTCTTCCATTTTGTACCTTTAATCTTGCGATTTGGTTGAGATTTGAGTAAGGGCCAAACTGAATTTTTGGGGTTTTGTTTGTTTAATAGGTAGAAGTTGAAACCTTAGCTTTTATTCTTGTTGATTTGAATGAGAGATTGAACCTTGACTGAAGTTTTAGTAGTTTATAAGAATCCAAATGTTTGGCTGCTTGTGCTTCTTCGTTTAGTTAATTGCTTGGTTCGATTTAAAATGAAATACATACTGTTATGGCTGGTTGGAAGTCGATTGGTGCTGGTGTTTAAGATTTCCTTGTGTAAATTGAAATTAAATGACTTTGGTTGCCATATTATTGTTTTTTTTTGGGTAGGTTAAATGAGAGGATACTTTGAAACAGATTTTTGGGAATGACATCATGGTGGAGATGAAATTTAGAAAAACAATAGGAATGTTTTGTAAAAGTTTTTGGAAGCCTAGGGAAGTTTGAATATTTGATGTTTAATTGAGAGCTTGGTTTTAGAGATGTATGGGATTCTGGAAATGGTTAAAGGAAGATGGAAATAGATTTGTTAGTAATAGTTTGTGTTTTGTTAGAATGAAATTGGTTATGTTGATTTAGTAGGAATTGATTAATGAAATGGGTTCAAGGATTTTGGGATGTATGGAGTATTAGTTTTAAGAAAATGAGAATGGTTTTGAAGGGTTTAGATGGTAGGATAGGTGGATAACATATGGTTTACTTTGTAAAAGAAAGTGAAGTGGATTTGGAAGGTTAATTCTGTTTGTTCCAAGACTTTAGTGAAGTGTTTTTGGTTTGAGTGAGATATGCATGGATGTGAGATGAGGGTGATTAAACAAAAATAATTTTTGGTGCATGAGTCAATAAATTTCATGCTTTTGTAAGAAGAATTAAGTAAGTACTTGGGTTTGAATGATCTACTTTGATCATGGCCTGTGGTGATGTTTTGAATAGAATGTTTTAGTTGAGTTCAGCTTGGTTCATCTTAATTTGGCCAAAAAGGATATGGAAATAGAAATAATTCAAGTTGAGATTCAGGTATTATGATTAATAGACTAAACTCATGAAAAGGTTATTATGTTGTTGAGTAATGGTGGTATTGTTTCTATGCTTTGCAGTAAAAGTTATTAATTACCTGGTAGCCTTGAAGCTATATTGATGATTGATTCAAATAAAGATGAAAAGAAATATCAGCTTGGTTTAGTCCTTGGTTTCATGGTTTGATTAAGTTTATCATTGATTTTGAAGTGAATAAATGGAAGCTATATGCTTGTTTTGTTTTAGTGTTGTTGAGACTTTGTGCCTTCATGAATGAATGAAAGTGTTTAAGGGTTTAAATTAGATTATTTAATTGATTATCTAAAACTGATTATGTATGAATGTGTGAATGCTAATGATGTGGTAGTTTGATGTCACTGGTTATTTAATTGTGGACTTTGACTAAGATTGAAATATAGATTTTGAGGATAAAGAATATAAACAAGGGATTGGGTAGTAATACGGACGAGAGAGAGAGAGACATTAGTTAATCCATGACAGAATGATTATTAATCTACTATTATTACATGATGTAATAATAGGAAAGGATGTGCTTTGCGTATTCCTCAAGGCATGGTAAAGGGGAAAAGGCAACGGAGTGCTAAGGGCGACAGGTAATCACACTTAACCTTGCTATAACATTGAGGGTGACGTTAGTTAAGGATTTTGTAAAATCCCTTTTCACCCTCTATATATATATATATATATATATATATATATATATATATATTATCTTTAAAAGGTATTTTTATACAAAATAGGTTATCGGGTGCCTTTCAAACACGATTATTTTCATATAAAGAAATTTGAAACTCTGTATATCTATTATCCTGCCTGGTGGTGGCCATTGATCTGGAATGGCGTGAAATGTATATAGAGATAGTGTTGGGTCGTGGTTTAAGAGGTGATGGGGATAGAAAAGAGAGTTACATGTTGAGTTGAGATTGTTGAGAGTTATGTTGATGGAATATAGAATAGGGATTGTTAGTATTGCATGACACTGATTATTAGTACCGTCGGCCGATGTAACTTATCGATTTGCGCAATCGATAGGTTAATTGTACAGGTTCCTCGGATTGTAAAGGAACCAGGGATGTGTACACTTTTTATAGTGCTCCTTTTTTTAGGGACGTTTTCACTATTTAAAGTGCTCCCTTTTTCATGCTTTCAGATTTGAGACTGGGCACAGTGTCAATCACGTTTATTTTCGTCTGTTGAGTTGACTTGGAACTGACTGAGGGATTTGAGTGATATGTGGGAAGTAGAGATGATGAATTTGAGTTGATTAGACGGAGGGACTTGAATAATGAATGAAAGACTTGACATGTATATATATATATTATTGGTTTTAACTGTGGTACCCTTTAGACGCCCTTACTACCGCACATCTCACTGTTATAGTGAGTTAAGCGGTGATTACTGGGACAAATTGTCTCATCCCACGATTACTGACATTTTTGCAGGTATTCATGCACAGGCGCAAACATCAGGAAAGGGAATTAGGTAGTAGTAGTTATATAGACTATTTTGAATTGTATATTGCCAATTTGTATAGGCCTGCATACGTTTCCGCATATATTTATATGTATTTGATATTATTGAACATTAGGTTGTTTATTTCTCTAACCATGTTAGGTGATTCTTTTCTAACATGGTTAGCTATTAATTATCCATGATAGTATTCAGGTTGTATTAGTTTATTCTTTTCTATCATGGATAATGATCATTATTAGGAAATCCTTTTTCTAACTATGATAGATTTATTAATATTATGGAAATCATTTTTCTATCATAGTTAGTCAGGGTATTATTGAATTAATTAGGGAATTAGTAACAATATGTTACACATACTACCAAGGTCTATAGGTATCTCATGGGTGATGTCGACCAATTAAGGACATTTGTTGAATGTCCCCTAATTGCATGCAAGGAGTTGCTTGCAGAAATTATGGAGGAATTAGAATAGATTTTATTTTAGTGTTGAAGAGTTATTCAACATTGAATTATTTTTTTCATTGTTTTAATAATTTGAATCAGTCAAATTGAGGATTGATTTTTGTTAAGGTTAGTTATTTATTGCTATGTTATTAGCCTATAAATAGGCAGACTTGTTATTAATAAAATTCTAGCCAGTATTTAACATGTTGACATGAGAATGTACTATTATTTTATTTTTTTTAAATGCATAATTTATCAAGATGGATATAATTATTAAAATTAGTATTCAATACACGGGGAAAGCCTCAGCATACTTACACGCGAATGGGTTCGTTGATCTCATCTATGCATGTCAGAAGGGAGAGTAACTCTCAAGCCTCTGTTAACTAAGGTCCTTTTTTTGATCAATTTAACTCTCGTTTACTACTATTATTTTAATTTTATTATGATTGAAAATCGATTTTAGCATTATATTTTTTATTTAACCAAAAAATGATATTTCATTATTCTTAAAAATCACAATGAAATAAATTATACAATTTTTTACAATTTTACTTATTTGTATACACCAATTTAACAATTTATATGGTAATATTTTAAATATATTAGTAATAAATCTAAATAATGTAGTAGGGGTATATCTGTCAATATTTATTAACCTCCCCTCCCCTCCCTTTGTGAACCAAACAAACTAAAATCTCCCCTCCCCTCCTATCCAACCAAACAAGGTTTCAAATCTCACTCAACCTCCCCTCCTCTCACTTCATTTAACCTCCCCTCCCCTCCCCTCCTTTGAACCAAACAGTGCATGCAACTTGTGGCTTCGTTTTTGATCTGTGATTCCGGCGGCTTTGGGCATCTCCGGCGGCGGACGACGGCGGCCGGTGGTGAAAAATAAAGGTGGGTTTTATTCTTTTGTGTTTTCTTTGAGTTGAACTCTCTTTCAAGTGGATTTCTCATTTTTTTCTTTTCCCTTGGGTGGTGATTTTCGTTCTCCTCTCCTAGTGGCCGAATTCCGGCGTGGTGGTCGACGGCCAACGGTGATTAAGCTTCCCTTTTTCGTTTAAAACCATGTAAGCATCAACTACCACATTGATTTTGGATTTTGGGATGGATTTTGGTATAAAAGTGGCCTCTTTAAGTTAGGGTTTTTGATTATACTGAAATTTTTGGAATGTAGTGCTTTAATATTGAAATTTAGGCATTGAATTTGAGTAGTTTTGGGAGAAATTGGATTTTCTAAAGAAGATTAAGCAATTGTGAATTTTTGGTAATTATTATGATCCTTTGAAGTTAGGTTTTGGTCATAATTAAATCTTTGGAGCTTTAAACAATAATTTGTGGATGTTTAAGTGGTTAATTGATGCTGTTTGGAAAATATTTAAGTTTATCAAAGTTGGAAATTATTTTGGGGAATTTTTGGGACATTTTGTGTCTCTTTGAGTTTGGGTTTTGTTAATGTATGATGTTTTGGATAAGTTGGTGGTCAATAAATGCTTGTTGAGGATATATGAGGAAGTTGGAACGTTGGTTTTAGTTGGATTGGTGTTTGGGAGGAAGCTTGGTAATTTAAGTGTTGATTAAAAGAGAATTTGGTTATGTGAAGGTGCGGTTGGTTAGTGGCGGAGTGTTTGGTGCGTTAGGAAGACCACTTTGAATGCCAAGTGAGACTTTTGATGTGGTTAAAGTTTAATGTCAATTTAACTTAGTTGAGTGTTAAGATTATAAGAAATGGAATTCGTTACTTGAGTTTGTGTGGAAGAACAAGTGTTATTTGGATTCTTTTAATGTTAAAAGAATTAGTGGCCTTGCTATATAGTTGCTTTGTGGGAATTTTAGAACTCATTGAGATTAATTGCCTGGCTAGTTTAACTTGTGATGTTAGCTTGATACGCATATTTATAGATTAAAAACTGATTGTTACTGGATTATTTTCATCACTTAAAAAGTGACTTGTAGGTGTCAATTTAGAAAAGAAAATGTATGAGGACATGAGTTATAAAGGTATATCAACGTAAACCTTATCCCATTCAAATGAGGTCGGCTACATGGATCACACGACGCCATTTAGCTCTGTCCCTAGTCATTCCTACAGATAAATTTTCACAACCATATCTCTTTGAATAACTTCATCAAGAGTTCTTTTTGGTCTTCCTCTATTTCTTATATACGGCTCCCTTTCCATCTGTTCCACTATTCTTACTGGCTCATCCAATTCTCTTCTTTGAACATGTCCATACCACCTTAAACGATATTCTCTCATTTTCTCTGAAATTGGTGCTACCCCAACTCTCTCACGAATGTGATCATTACGAATCCTATCTTTTAGTGTATACCCACTAGACCATCTCAACATTTTCATCTCTGACACATCCATCTTATGTTCTTGCTGTTTTTTAATTGCCCAGCATTCACTACCATATGACAATACTGGTCTAATAGCTGTTCGATAGAATTCTCCCTTTACTTTAGTTTGAACCATTCGATCACAAATAATCCCAGAAGCTTTTCTCCATTTGCACCAACCAGCTTGAATTCTATTATTGATATCTCCATCTACCTCACAATCCTCTTGTATAACTGATCCCAAATAATTAAACTTATCCACTTGACGTATAACATCCTCTCCTAATACAGTTTCTATGTCCTCATGAGATTGCCTATTGTCAAAACTACAGCATATATATTTCGTTTTACTCCTACTGATTCTAAAGCCTTTCGACTCTAAAGTCGTCCTCCATAACTCTAATTTCCAATTAATTTCATCTTTCGAATCCCCTAAAATTACTATATCATCCGCAAAAAGCATGCACTTAGGAATTTCTTCTTGTATACTTTCAGTCACAACATCCATAACAAGATTAAACAAATACGGATTCAACGCTGAACCTTGATGTAAACCAATTTTTATTGGGAAATCAATTGTATCACCTACCGGTGTTCTAACTCTAGTCATTACACCTTCATACATATCTTGAATAGCTCTAATATACTCAACTTGTACCTCTTTCTTTTCTAAAATTATCCAAAGTAAATCTCTTGGCACCCTATCATATGCTTTTTCCAAATCAATAAAAATTATATGTAAGTCTTTTCTAATACTTCTATATCTTTCCATTAAGCCTCTAATTAGATATATTGCTTCTGTGGTTGACCTTCCTGGCATAAAACCAAATTGATTTTTCGATATTCTAGTCTCATTACGTAACCTACGCTCAATTACTTTTTCCCACAACTTCATTGTATGACTCATAAGTTTTATTCCTCTATAATTTACACAATTTTGAATATCTCCTTTATCTTTATAAATAGGTACTAATGTACTCTTTCTCCAATCATCTGACATTTTCTTAGACCTTAAAATTTCATTAAATAATTTAGTAAGCCACCACACACCATCTTCTCCTAAACATTTCCATACTTCAATAGGAATACCATCTGGACCAACAGCTTTTCCCTTAGCCATTCTCTTAAGAGCATCCTCAACTTCACTAATATTAATCTTAATATTATCTGTAAAACTGTTATTCCTATCAATATTCCCTAAATCATCTATAGTATAATTCAAAGTTTCCACTCTATCATTAAACAAATTATAAAAATAGTTCTTCCATCTATCCCTAATACTCTCATCTTTAACTAATACATTACCTTCTTCATCCTTAACACACATTACTTGATCTAAATCTCTTGATTTCTGCTCTTTTATCTTTGCTATTCTATACATTTTTTGTATCCCCTCTTTTGTCCCTAATTCTTTATAAAACTCCTCAAAGAAATTAGCTCTAGTTATACTAACTACTCTTTTCGCCTCTTTCTTTGCTAATCTATATTTTACTCAATTTTCCTCACTATCACATATTTGCAAATCCTTAAAACATTGTTTTTTAAATTTAATTTTCTCTTGAACATTATTATTCCACCACCAGGTCTCCTTTTGACGCCTAATATAGCCCTTTAATTCACCTAAAACTTCTTTTGCTATTTTTCTCATCATCATACTTAAATCTATCCATAAATCATTAGCACATCCTTGTTTGTCCCAAATACATTCATTCATTAACCTATTCTTAAAAATTTTGATTTTTTTCCCCTCTCAATTGCCACCATCTAATTGTTGGTTGAAACATTTCTTTCTTCTTCTTTCTATTAAATTTCACACGAACATCTAAAACTAAAGGCCTATGTTGTGTAGTCACACCATCACCTGGAATCACCTTACAGTTTATACACATTCTTCTATCCGAATTTCTTACTAAAAAGAAATCAATCTGTGATCTATTTGTTAGAATCTTAAGTTTTGATAATGACAAATATGAATATCGATGATGTCAAATATATTATGATGCATATGATCTTAGGTCTTGACATCAATACCATATGATTAAATGATAAGCAAAAAGATTGTTTTTAAAGCATGTTGAATCTTGAATGTTTGAATCTATATGAAGCATGCTTGTTCATATGTGACCAGACTGATAGCTTGGAATAGCTCTTAGGATAGCTTGGGATAGCAATAGCCAATGAATGAACTAGCTATTCACATAGGAAGAGTTAGGATAAAAGTGAATCCTAAGTTAAGTCACAACCGGATGCAGTGTTACTTCCGGATGAACTAGGACTAGCGCTCGCGGATGAATGACTCATCCCCCAGCGGAAGCAAGTAACGCACTAAGTCATAACTCAGTCTAAGTACATTAGAAGTATAAAATCCTTGAAACTAAGTTAGGATACAACCGGATGCAGGATTGCTTCCGGATGCTTAGTGACTAGCGCTGCCTGTTGGCTTAGGTAACACTGAGCGCCAGTGAACATAACTCAACGTCTAGTGGAATTGCTTCCGATAGCTTAGTGACTAGCGCTGACTGTTGGAATAGATAACACTGAGTGTCAGTGAACATAAGCCACGTCTAGTAGAATTGCTTCCGATAGCTTAGTGACTAGCGTTGGCTGTTGGTATGAATAACACTGAGCGTCAGTGAGTATATTATGAACATAACCCAACGTCCAGTGAAAGTGCTTCCGGATGTGGAAATGCTTCCGGATGTAAGAGAGCTTCCTTAGACAATTGAACTCCCACTGCATGTGATTAAGTGTTGATATACTACACATCTCATAACATAAGTAAATAACACACCAAGTCACTTGGGAAGACTTAAGACTTAGAGTAACATAACGAGACTCACGCTGACTATTGGATTAGACATCCCCTAGCGTCAGCAGACAATACACTAAATCAGAACATAGTCTTAGTAAGATTGCTTCCCATAGCAAAAACACTTCCCACAGCATGTATGGATGTTACTGCACTTAATTATATATTTTACCATGTTGGACTAACAATTGTGTGCAGAACTATAGTCTTACTTCCGGATGCAAAAGAGCTTCCGGATGCAAATATTGGGACTGTGAGTCTAACACGTGCAGAAGAAGGCTTCTACTTCCTATAGACAATCAACATTGCACAAACTCAGTCTAACACGGAAGAAGGCTTCTACGTCCCATAGACAATCTACATTGGACAATCTTAGTCTAACACAAGTGAAGACTTCTGAAGTTTCCGGATGCAAAAGAACTTCCGGATGCAAGTACTCGTGGCACTGAACTTCAAAAACTAACACTTGCAGAGCAAGACTGTCGCTTCCGGATGAACGATGATCATCCGTCAGCAAGAGTACAACAAGATAGAAAGTACACATGAGCAGAAGTCAGAATGCTTTTATCAGAGCAGAGTTGACTGAGTTGCTTTTGTCAGAGCAGAGTTGTCAGGGTTGCTTTTCAGAGATAAAGCAAGTCAACCCTGCGAAGCATTAATGAAGATATACCTCTCAACGGTAACATGGGATTAACGGCTATATTCAAACGGACATATTCTATCTGCCGCCCAAACCTGAATGGTTTGAAGCCGAGTATAAAAGGAGCATCTACATTCAGAAGAGAGGTTGGAAGAATAGAGTCCACTGTCTGAAATATAGTAATCTACATTCTTCTTATCTTCTACTCTCTGGTTATGAAGTTGTAATATTCTTAGAGAGGAAATCGTTTGTACCTAAGTGAGTAACATAATCTGTTCATTGAGTGAACCCACTTAGTTGAGCTTAAGTGTTTAGCACAATCAGTTCATAGAGTGAACATCCTATCAAACCTGTTCTACAGCTTGTGCTTGAAGAACAGAGTTATTATCTTACAAAAGTGAGGGGGAGCATTTAGAGGTTTTCTAAATCTCCATAGGTTGCAAGTTAGCCCGCAAAACTTGAGGTTGTAAAGGTTGCAAGTGAACCCGTAAAACTTGTGGTTAGGTTTGCAGGTGAACCCGTTGTAAAACCTGTGGGTTGTTAGGTGAACCCGTGTTCGTAAAACCTAAAGTGTAAAGGCTTCTCTTGTGCCCGATTTAAACAAGAATAGTGGATTGGAAATCTCAGGTGGAGCCTGGGGACTGGATGTAGGTCTGGGTGACCGAACCAGGATAAATTTATGTGTGCATAAATTTACATTTAAACATTCTATTTTTGCATCACATAACACACTGACTTGTGCATACCATTACTTATTATCATCATCACCAAGCACAAGCAGTCTTTCGAAAAGAGTTTAAGTTTTATTCCCTCACCCAATTCACCCCCCCTCTTGGGTGACAGCCACGCATTTCACTATTGCCTCCACTATTATATGTAATTAAATGTTCTTCCTATTTCTCAAAATAAGTGTTAACAATTTTAAGATTATTAGCCATACAAAATTCAATAATAGAATGTCCTTCATTATTCATTGTGCCAAAACCAAAACCAAAACCACCATGAACTTGTGTGTACTGTCCTGCATCTTTACCAACATGTCCATTAAGATCGCCACCAATAAAAATCTTTTCAGTGTTAGGAATTCTTTTAATCATCATCTCCAATTCATCCCAAAATTGTTCCTTTATGACCAATTCTTCCCCTATCTGAGGGGCATATGCACTGATTATATTAATTGTATCATCCTCAACTACCATTTTTATCAATAATATTCTATCTCCACTTCTATAAACTTCAACCACCTTCTTCTTCCACACTTCATTCGCAATTATACCTACACCATTCCTATGATTCACTTTACCAGTATACCAAAGTTTATAACCATCAATATCCTTAGACTTTTCACCTACCCATTTAGTCTCTTGTAGATGTAGAATATTTATCTTTCTATCCCTCAACACTCCTATTACCTCTCAAGCTTTGCCTCTCAAGGTTCCAATATTCCACGTACTAAATCTCATCCTACACTCATTCACTTTCTTCTTTATATATTCCTTCTTCTGTCCACTGTCCATCGATGACATATTGCTAAAATGGTTGTGTGTGTCCATGCTTTAAGATTAGACAAATTTTTACGTTGGCTGCCGAAGCCTAACACAACCTACTCTTTTTATCCGGGCTTAGGACCGGCTAAATAAATAGGCAGAGGATTGCTCACAACAATTATAATAACACATAAAATAGCATAAATATTAAAACTAATACAAATAAATCTAACACTAATAAGAATGAATCTAGAACAAATAATAACAATAAATAAAGAGATAAAACAAATCACAATATAATAAAATAGTAAAACAATATAATATAAATAACAATATAATAAAACCACAATACTGAAATAAATAAATAATATATAAATAAATAAATAAATGAAATAACAATATATAATAAAACCACAATACTGAACAATAAAATAAAACAATAAATTAATAAATATTCTCTAAAAAACCAAATAACAACTAATGCTCAACAACAAACAATATTCAAAGATTAATATATATAATAAAACAAAAGATTATAATCAAACTTCAAGAAGACTATATAAAACAAAAGATTTTAGAAGAATATGAAATTTCAATGAAATAATTTAAAGAAAATCAAACTTCAAACCAGGAATTTCTGATATGTAAACTGTTACAATAGTAAAACTGCTATGATACTTAACGTAATGGATTTCACCAAAAGATGATGAGGAAAGTTGTAAAAATGAAAGATTGAAGATGAATATATATTTCAGCAATGAAATAAAACAATAAATTAATAATAAATACTATAACAAACACAACAACAATAATGTTCAATATCAATAATAATTAATCAAACCAGAGATTGTTGTTGATGGTGTAAACCGTGCTTGCATAAAAATGATTGTGATGAACTTAATGAAAATTCCACGAAAAATTTTGAGAATGAAAAAGATTATAAGAATTAGAAGATTGAGGAGGGAAAGATTATAAGAATGAGAATATTGAGAAGAAGATGAGATGAAGAATGGAAAAGATTAAATTGTATAAAAGAAAATAGAATATGTATAAGCATAAAACAGTAACAGTAACTGCCATTTTTGGTGCCACACTCATCATCATCATCATCATCATCAACGTAAACCTTATCTCATTCAAATGGGGTCGGCTACATGGATCACACGACGCCATTTAGCTCTGTCCCTAGTCATTCCTACAGATAAACATGATTTTCGAAAAAAAAATTCAGAAATTCATGGCACTAACTGCCATTTTTTGGGGTCATTCTCCTGATTTTCGCCATTCTCTGGTTAAAAAAAAAATTCAGAAATTCATGGCACTAACTGCCATTTTTTGGGGTCATTCTCTTGATTTTCGCCATTCTCTGGTTAAAAAAAAAATCATGGCACTAACTGCCATTTTTTGGGGTCATTCTCCTGATTTTCGCCATTCTCTGGTAAAAAAAAAAAAACTGTTCATGGTTGAGTTCATCATAATTGGAGATTTTAACACTAATCTGACCATGTTAAGATCGAAACTATTCAATTGCTTTCACCAAACTTCTCAATAAACTCATATTTGTTGATTTACTTAATGAATCTATATGAAAAATCTAACCTTTACACACCATTCCATAATAAATGAAAATTTGCAAACCAACATCATACTTAATGAGTTGAAGAAATAAATATTACCTGAAAAAGTAAATTCTGATACAAGTAAACATACCTGGGCCTTAATTTAACGTACCTGGATGTGCAGATTTGTTAAAGAAAAATGCCTTAACTGAACAATTCGAACCTGATGTCAAATGTTGTAATGGAAATAAATCACCCACTCAGAGCTTATCGCCATCAAAAAAGGGAACAGATTTCCTCATATCGCCAACAAAAAGGGAACAGATTTCCTCACTTGTCGCTTCATGAGAAGTCCAGATCGTGTGCGCTGGTGTTGTGCCATACAGCCATAACTCATTTTGATAGGGGTTTCGGTTGGTTGAATGGTGTATGTATTTGTGAAATATAAAAATTCGTTCATGCCAAATGACGCCCGTCAGTATGATGTTTAGTGTCAATCAGAAATAAAGTTTTGGGAATATTGTAAAGTTGAGTATGAAGTGTGAAATGGAAGTTGAATTAGATTTGTTTATTGTAACATTCTGTTACTAATTCCCTAATTAACCTAATATATCCCTTTTAATTCAATTATCTCTTTATTAACTATGATAGAATAAGGATTTCAATAATAATAAATGTCCTATCATAGTTAGAAAAAGAATTTACTTATGGTTAAACATTATCCATGATAGAAAAGAATTTCCTAATATAACCTGAACACTATCATGGATAATTAATAGCTAACCATGTTAGAAAAGATTCACCTAACATGGTTAGAAAAGGAAGTAAACTAATATCAATCATTAATAATCATCTAACTATGATAGAAAAGACTTTTCATATTATTACAAACCTATCATAGTTAGAAAAGTACTTTGCTTATATAATAATCCATAATCAACATCCCTGGGTCTATTTTTTTCATTTTAATAAGAAAACATGCGGAAGCGAATGCAGACCTATACAAAATGGCAATATACAATTCAAAATAGTCTATATAGCTTCTAATACCTAATTCCCTTTCCTGTTGTCTACATCTGTGCATGAATACCTGCAAAAATTTCAGTAATCGTGGGATGAGACAACTTGTCCCAGTAATCACCGCTTAACTCACTATAACAGTGAGATGTGCGGTAGTGAGGGCGTTGATTTAACTCTTTTTCGTCGCCTAAAAAGGTTAATCAAAATTTATACAATACTCTAATCCACTACGAAGATAGCGATGAGTACAGGTCTATCCACAGTCTAGGTGAATTCTTGCAAGTAAGAGGAAAAAGTTAAGTCACACAAATTATCAAACAGCTTGAGTGTGAGTTTATATCTACAACTAAATTTAACAAAAACAACAACTAGCGAAAGTAAAAGATGTGAAAGTATGAATGAGAGGTACCTCCTTCTCCAAGTACTTAGTGCTTTTGTTTAATCGGACTTCATATACTTGCTTCACTTAATATAAACTAGTTAAATCCTTGAGATCTCTTTAATTAAAGGAATCTACAAGAGTTTAACTAATTTAATTAAGCCTAAAGCTCTTTCAAGTCAAGAACATACCTATAGCAACATTAAGCACTAGATCTAGTACTTAAGAAACAAATTCATTCCATAAATGCAAGAGGAACTGATCGCACACAAATACATGTATGAAACTACAAGAATTAAGCCTCGGTTTTCATGTCCTTAACATAAAAGAGAGATTCCAAGCTAAAATGAAGTAGAACACCTAAAATAAGATGTTCTAACCTATACAAGCCTAAATCAAGGTCATACATAGGCAAAAATATACATCTAGCTTGAAACCTAAAAGAGCAAATTACAAGCATATGAAGCCATAAGTTGATTCTTCAAGCACTTTTCCTTGGAGAAGAAGGAGAGGCAATCTAGCCTGACATGGAGACGGCGGATGGAGGAAGTGGAGAAGATGAAGATGGAGTTGAGAGAGTTTGTTAGAGGAGAGAGAAAGTGAAAGTGAAGTGATATAAGAGTTATGAGAGTTGAAGTTAGTTAGGGTTAAGTAAGTGAGTTAGTTAGATGATGAGTTGGCAAAGATGAGCTGTCAATTTGGGGTTATGAGCTGTCAAAAGATATTTTTGGTGATTATGGAGGGTTATGGCCGAGAGGTGTAAGGTAAAATGGAAGGAAGGGTATTTTCGGTATTTGGTGAAAGGTGAGGATGAATGTGGACTAGATCTCATCTCCATGCATTTCTAAAGGTTCCTCCTTTTTCTCCAAATGATTGTGCTTCCAAAATTGCCCTTAATGAGGCCTCCAGATTTGAATTTCGACTTTGGTGCCAATTTTGCCTCATTTGGAAAGATGCCCCCAAAGTACTTTCAAGCTGCAGGGCTGACTTTGCCTTAAATTTACTCTGCACAAAAGACTTCTGAAAAGTAGCTGACATTTCTGATCATTGTGCAATCTGGCTCTTGTACTCACTGTCTGATGGACTTAAGCTTCCGGATGTAAGTCTGCTTCCGGATGTAAACTTGCTTCCGGATGTCAAGACTGTCCGCCAGCGCGAGCACATTCACTACCGGATGCGAATCCACTTCCGGATGTGACTTCTTCTCCTGGATCACACTTTCCTTCCAGATGCAACTCTGCTTCCGGATGTGAATCTGCATCCGGATGTGACTTTGAGCACTTGTCATCTAGCCTTCCTTCTTGCCAAGTTATCTCCACCGAAGCTCCACCAAGGGTATGTGGGGCCCACTTGGGACCCCCCTACAATAAAACATCATCACATAGTCAAAATGACCAAAATACCCTTGGTTTCATAAAATTATGCCAATGAAGTCCAAAAATTAAGTGTGTGAGCTTTGAAATAAACCACTTTTAAGCACATAATACACCTCCCCCACACTTAAAGCATGCATTGTCCTCAATGGACCAATCAAATCAAGTAGGAAGATGCATTTTAAAGGCAAGGCAGCAACATAAAAGACTGGGCAGTTCAAGCATACAAATGGCCTATGCATGTATTATTCACAAACTAACACTAAACACAACCTAATACAAATGTATATTTTTTTATTATATTTGTTTTACTCACTTATGCTTAGGAAGCTCTACTGGATGTAGATTCTAAGTGATGGCTCTATCGGAAGCAAGCATGCTACCGGAAGCAAAAATGCTTCCGGAAGCAAAACTGTTCTATATTCTAAGTCTCATCCTATCGGATGCCACAGTGCTTCTGGAAGCGAAAGTGCTACCGGAAGCAAACTGGACTTAGATTTTTCAAGTTAAGGCTCAATTGGATGTAAAACTGCTATCGGAAGCAAAAGTGCATCCGGAAGCAAAAATACTAGTGGAAGCTGAACGGAATGGATGCACAAGAGGGGGGGTGAATTGTGCTACAAAAATAAATGCTCAAATAAAAGACAACACAGGATTTATACTGGTTCGGTCTACCTGACCTACGTCCAGTCCTCAACCACCCAGGCCGAGAGTTCCACTATAACTCAGGTTTTAAATCGGGTTCACCTGAAACCTTACAACCGCAAGTTTTACGGGCTCACTTGCAACCTTACAACAAGTTTTACACAGGCTCACTTGTAACCTTTCTAACTAGCTCCCCCTTACACCGAGCAAGGGGTTAACCTTTACACTAAAGGATTTTGACTAAGTTCTCTCAAAGAACAGATGGTGTTACACACTTAAGTACAATAAATGCTCTTATAACAGAAAGAGACTTAACTACTTTGAGTACAGAATAAGTAGATGAAAAGGTCACTCAAAGTGTTAAATGCTCTTCGCTTTTCTGGGCAGCTTGAATGATTGATGATTTTCTCGCTCTAACTTCTCTCTAGAATATTCGAAGATCATTAACTAACTCTTAAATGAAGTTGAGCTCCCTTATATACTCTTCAAGCATTTTGGACTCTTGGTAGGTGGGTTAGCCGTTTGAATATATCCGTTTTTCCCAAGTTACCGTTTGCCCATTAATTGCTTCATCAATGCATAGCAGGGTTGACTTGCTTTATCTCTGAAAAGTAGTCCTGACACCTCTGCTCTGACAAAAGTATTCTGACACTGCATCTCTGAACATTCTCATATTCTGATTGCTTGCGGAAGCAACTTCTCATCCGGAAGCAACTCTACTCAGTGTGCTGCACTTGAATGTTAGTTTAGCAATATAATATAAGCACATAGTCTCATGCAGTGGGTCTACCCTAAGTCTAAGGGGTATCCGGAAGCACTTCTACATCCGGAAGTAAAACTACTGGATTGAAGGATTTTGTTCACTCTTACTCATTCTCGCTCAGTGTTTCTCAATCCAATAGTCAGCGCTAGTCACTAAGCTATTCGGAAGCATTTTCACTAGATGTTGTAGATTCACTGACGCTTAGGGTTATATTTCTCCTATCAGCCTGTGCCAGTCTAAATCCAACAGGAAGTGATTTCTCTTGACGAGGCTGAATCACTGAAGCTTGGGGTGATATCTATCCTAACAGTCTGCCCCAGTCTAAGTCTAACAGGAAGCAACTTTACTTGATGTTGCATTCTTACTGACGCTTGAGGTTGTATCTATTATATCGTCCTGCGCCAGTCTAGATCTAACAGGAAGCAACTTCACTTGATGTTGCATTTTTACTGACGCTTGGGGTTATATCTATTATATCGTCCTGCGCCAGTCTAGATCTAACAGGAAGCAACTTCACTTGATGTTGCATTTTTACTGACGCTTGGGGTTATATCTATTATATCGTCCTGCGCCAGTCTAGATCTAACAGGAAGCAACTTCACTTGACGTTGCATCTTTACTGACGCTTGGGATTATATCTATTGTATCGTTCTGCGCCAGTCTAAATCTAACAGGAAGCAATTTCACTTCCGATTGAATCATAGCTTAGTCTTTAAGGTTTTATGTATCTAATGCTCGTGGACTAAGTTATTTCCCTAGTGAGTTACTCGCTGCCGCTGGGGGATAAGACATTCATCCGCGTGCGCGAGTCCTAGTCTATCCGGAAGTAAATCCACATCCGGTTGCACTCTTACTTGGGATCCTATGTGATTCTATTGCTTCCTAAGCACTTGGTCTAATCTTTTATATTTTAGTCTTCATCAAAACTTAAGATTCTAACATTCTCCCCCTTTTTGATGATGACAAACTTAGTTTTATCGATTAAGCTTATAAAGATTAGTAAAGGAATAAAGACAATAAATAACAACAAGTAACTTGAGCAAATATTATTGATAGGTAAAAGTCACAAATCAGAGTATATAATCAAACAACATACACACGTAAGAAGGTATGCATGAAATCAAAACATGAAAATTTTTTTTAGGTTAAGACAAATGTTTGGGTTGGGGTTTCAGAGTCGTGTTTTTCTTTTTCCTCTCCCTCTCCGTTTGTCGCTCTTCATCACGCACATTCTGGTCAACTGTTTGCTGAAGCTTTGGCTAGCTTGGCCTCACGCACATTCTGGTCAACTGCTTGCTGAAGCTGTCAACTGTCACGCACATTCTGGTCAACTGCTTGCTGAAGCTCTTTTGCATCACATCTCTCCCCCTTTTGGCATCATCAAAAGTGAAGGCTTACCAAGGACTCAGGCAGCCATGCATTTCCGGCAGATTTGATTGCTGCAGCCTCCTCCTTGGGGATGAACTTCCTCTTCTTATCAAGCTTCTCTTGCTTAGAACCCACTAACTGTTCTGCCATTCTACCAGAAATTTCAGGCTGACCTTGAATATTATCATCCTGCCTCGGTGTATTCTGCCCAGAAAGCTTCATGGTGTTCTTGATGTTCATCGCGATATTCTTCTTGAAGCCCAGATTTTCCAGAATGTTGATAACTTGATTTCCCAGATTTTGACTTGTGTTTCTTAGATGGGGAAGGTTTCTTTGAAACTGGGTTTCTTTCATGAAATCTGGCTATTTTTGCGTGGGTTTGTGGTAAAAAGCGAAAGAATGAATGAAGTGAATGAAGAACATAGATGAAGATGAAGAGTTGTGTATGCAGAAAATTTGCGAGTAAAAGTGAGAAGTAAAAGTGAAAAATGATGCCCTATTTATAGGTACAGTTACTAAGGGTGAAATGGTCATTTTTCTTCACGTTTTCACACATTGGAGACTGTAAACAATTTAAGTTAGAACGGCACACCTGATGACACGTGTGGCTTCCCATTACCAGAGAAGATATAACGTCTCTTGTGGGAAGTTGTAACGTTTTCTGAAGTGACGTGTCTCTTGGACTAGTGCTGGCGTTCTCTTTGCTTGTTCGTCCAGTGTCAGTTAGTGATCATCCGGAAGTGGTTTTGCTTCCGGTTGCACTTGCTTAAGATTTAACATTTGAGCACCTGCAAAAACATATATTGGCACTCCGATGCCTAAGTTAGTATTGTTATAAGTGATAAACAATCAAATATAATGACATAATTTAAATTTCATTTGGATTTACCATTCCCAAATCACCTCTAATGAAAATAAATTGGTCAACCCCCAGAGGCTTGGTGAAGATGTCAGCAAGCTGTTGTTGTGTGGGGACAAACTGCACCTTGACATCCTTCTTTTGAACGTGGTCTCTGATGAAGTGATGTCTGACGTCAATGTGCTTTGTCCTTGTGTGCTGAACTGGATTCTTGGCGAGGCTAATTGTACTTGTGTTGTCACAGAAAATGGGTGCCTCAGGGAACTCCAAGCCAAGGTCTCTCAACTGGTTTTTCAGCCATAGCACTTGCGCACAACAACTTGCAGCAGCAATGTATTCTGCCTCAGTGGATGACAGGGACACACAGGTTTGCTTTTTGCTAGCCCAAGACACCAGACAACCACCAAGAAAGGCGCATTGTCCACTGGTGCTCTTTCTATCTGTCTTATAACCTGCATGGTCAGAGTCAGAGTAAGCCCACAAGAATTCTTGGTTACCTCTGGGATACCAAAGACCAAGTTCTTGTGTTCCCTCAAGGTATCTCAGAATACGTTTAACACATGTTAAGTGTGATTCCTTGGGGTTGGCTTGAAATCTAGCGCACATGCCTACACTAAATTGAATGTCAGGCCTGCTGGCTGTTAAGTATAAGAGGGAACCTATCATTCCCCTGTACATGGGCAGGCTGACAGTTTTACCCTTTGCATCAGCGTCGAGTGCGGCGGAGGTGCTCATAGGAGTGTCATACTCCTTACATTCATCCATCCCAAACTTTTTGAGTAACTCTCTGCAGTACTTAGTTTGGGAGATGAAGATTCCATTCTTCTTTTGTTTGATTTGCAGGCCTAGGAAGAATGTTAGTTCCCCCATCATTGACATCTCAAATTCACCCTGCATAGTCTTAGAGAAATCTTCACAAAGTTTCTCGTTAGTTGCCCCAAATATAATATCATCAACATAGATTTGGACAATTAACATATCTCTTTCTCTGTGAAGGATAAACAGTGTATTATCTAATTTGCCTCTTGAGAAACCCTTGCCCAGCAAAAAGCTGCTGAGTCTCTCATACCAAGCTCGAGGAGCTTGTTTCAGGCCATATAAAGCTTTCTTTAATCTATACACATGTTTGGGGTGCTTATGGTCCTCAAAGCCAGGAGGTTGTTCTACATATACCTCTTCTTTAATATAACCATTAAGAAATGCACTCTTTACATCCATTTGATATAATCTAAAGCCTTTCATGGATGCAAAGGCTAGAAGAATCCTTATTGCTTCAAGTCTAGCGACTGGAGCAAAGGTTTCTTCATAGTCAATGTCTTCTTCTTGGTTATATCCTTTGGCTACTAATCTGGCTTTGTTTCTGGTGATTTGACCTGTCTCATCCAGTTTGTTTTTGAAGACCCACTTGGTCCCCACTATGGATTGATGAGACGGCCTTGGGACTAGTTCCCACACTTGACTTCTCTCAAATTGATTTAGCTCTTCCTGCATGGCAATAATCCAGTCGCAGTCCTCAAGAGCTTGTTCAACTGAAGTTGGTTCGATTTGAGATAGAAATGCTCCAAACTCAACTTCATTTTGAACTTGTCTTCTAGTTCTGACACCAGAAGAAACATCACCAAGCACTTGGTCAAGAGGATGATCCCTGTGATGTCTCCTAGCTATTGGCAACTGTGCCTCCTCAGGCATGGGTTGCACTCCAGGTTCATCACTGGGTTCACCTTCTTCTTTGGGATTGCTTGTTGGTGTTTCTTTTGGTGGTGAGGAGGATGACGGTAGTTTTGGGAGATTGGGTGTTCCATCATCCCCATGTAGGAGTTTCATCAAATACAACATGCATGGATTCCTCTACAGTTTTAGTTCTCATGTTGTATATTCTATATGCTTTACTCCTAAGGGAATATCCTATGAATATACCTATATCAGCCTTTGGATCAAACTTACCCAAATTTACCTTTTCATTATTATGTACGTAGCATTTTGATCCAAATATTCTGAGGTGGCTGATGTTGGGCTTCCTTCCTTTGTATAGCTCGTATGGAGTCTTGTCCAAGCCTTTGCGAACATAGGCTCTGTTAGAGATATAGCAAGCAGTGCTCATAGCGTCCGCCCAGAATACTTGAGAAACCTCTTTCTCGTTGAGCATGCTTCTAGCCATCTCCGTCAGAACCCTGTTCTTCCTTTCAACTACTCCATTTTGCTGAGGAGTCCTTGGAGCTGAGAAGTTATGTTCAATTCCATTTTGCTCACATAGCTCAGAGAAGCTGTGGTTCTCAAACTCTCCTCCATGGTCTGTCCTTATGGCTATGATTTTGAGCTCCTTCTCATTCTGCATTTTCTTAGCCAGGACAACAAAAGCATCAAAAGCATCTTGCTTAGAGGCAAGAAACATAGTCCAAGTGAACCTTGAATAGTCATCCACCACTACTAGAGCATAAAGGTTTCCACCCAAGCTCTTCACTCTCGCTGGCCCAACCAAATCCATGTGGATTAGTTCCAGGGGCCTGCTGGTGGAGACTCTCTTCTTGGTTTTAAACGAGGACTTTGTTTGCTTCCCTCGTTGGCAGGATTCACAAATAACATCATGCTTTACTTTAAAGGTAGGTATACCTATGGCTAGCTCCTTTTTGATTAGCATATCAAGTTGAGTAAAGTTAACATGAGCTAGTCTCTTATGCCAAAGCCAACTATTTTCGTCACTAGATATTAAACATTTTTCTTCTAGCTGTTGACATAAGTCTAAGGTATATAAATTCCCATTTCTATTTGCCTTAATCTTGCATTTTAAGTTGGCCTTATCTATATTCAGATCCTGCTTATCAACTATTAAGCACTCATTTGAATCAAATATTACCCAATTTCCTCTGTCCGTGCTCTGGCTCACGCTCAGCAGGTTGTGACAGAGACCGTCGACTAGATAGACATCTTTGACTGGCCCAACTTCTCCAACTCCAGTGATCTTGCCACTTTGATTTCCTCCAAAGGTTACTGTGGCTCCATCTTTGATCACCAGAGATTTGAACTTGTCTCTGTCCCCAGTCATATGTCTCGAGCATCCGCTATCGATGTACCATTTTTTGTTCTTGGATGCCTTGAGACACACCTAACACAATCAAGCAACTTTAGGTACCCAATCTTTCATGGGTCCTTTGTTATTAGTGTCTAGTGCCCTTGGCCTATTATTGGGCTTACCCTTGGGTTTATGAACATTTGGAGCCTCTGGCCTAGTGCTGGCTCTAGGCTCTTGGGTTTTCCCTGTGGGATGATTCCAGACTCGGGATCCTTGTCCTTTCTTGGTGTTCTTTACAGGTGGAGGATCCTGGGTAGCCTTGGATCCTTTAGGAACCCATTTGTAAGAGCTGTTAGCTCCATGCTTCTTAGCATTACAGGTGGACATGGAGTGTCCTTTCCTGTTGCAGTAATTACAGAAGCTAAAGGGTGAGGAACCATGATTGGTGGCTTTGTGGAAGAACTTCAAGTAAGGTTTTACTTTTGGTTCTACCCACCTTTTCACTTTAGGGGTATACCCCAAGCCAGTTCTATCCCTATACGCCCTTTGGTTCATTAAGATTACATTTAGCATTTCTGAACCATTGGTAAACTTCTCCAGGGCATTTTGCAGCTTATTATTTTCCTCTGAGACTTTGCTGCAACTAGGGCAACTCTCAGGTGTTGGGACGTTGGGTTCTACTTGTGGAGAACCCTGGCCATCCACTATCGGAAGTCTTCTAGCTTCCGCTAGTTCCTCACTTAGCGAGTCCACCTTGGACTCAAGTGATTCCTTTTTGGTTTTCAACACCTTATAGGCTTTACATAGTCTAGAGAATTCTTCATGAACCTCATTATAAGCCTCTTGAAGTTCAGAAAGAGTTACCTCATGATCTTCGTTGGTGAGGTCAACATCTGAAGATGCTTCTTCATCCTCCTCTCTAGCTACCAGGCAAAGGTTGGCAACTTCTTCTTCATCACTCGCTTCCTCATCTGAGCTATTTACCCAAATGGAGGAAACAAGAGCTTTCCTTTTGTCCTTGCCTTTTGACCTCTGCAGGCTGGGGCACTCAGCCTTGAAGTGACCAGGCTTATTACATTCAAAGCACACAGGGACCTTTTCCTTTTTGTATCCCTTCTTCTCACTGGTATCACCTCTCTGATAGCCTCCCTTCTTTCTGAAAAATTTTCTAAATTTCCTCACCATCATAGCCATCTCCTCATCGTCCATCTCCTCCTCATCATCCTCATCATTGTCATTGATCCCTTTGCTGGGGGCAACGAGAGCAAGGTTTTTGTTTTTGGATGAGGGTTGAGGAGCTCTCATAGCCAGCAAGGTAGGTTCATATTCAGCAAGAGAGCCAAATAGTGCAGTGATGGAGCTGGTTGATTCACCTTGCACTTCTTGCAAAATAGTTACTTTGGTGATCCAGTCACCCTTCAAGATCTTTAGGATCTTGCTTACTTGCTCCCTTTCAGGGATATCCTTACCCAGCGAGGCCAAATTGTTGATGAGATGGGTGAATCTGAGCTCCAGCTCTCTGATAGGCTCGGTGGGACTCAGCATGGCGAATTTATGAAATTCTTCAACCAGCATTTCAATACGTCTCGCCTTTACTCCCCTGGTTCCAGAGTGTGCAGCCTCAAGAGCCTCCCACATATCCTTTGCATTTTTGTGGTGGCTGATTCTGTGAAATTCTTTGTGAGTGAGAGCACACTGGATGTAGTGCATGGCCCGATGGTTTAGTTGGACTAGAGCATAGTCCTCAGCCGTGTATCTGGCTCGCACTTTTGCAAATCCATCTTCGTCTAGTGGAACATTATCCCCTCGTTCTATAACGTCCCAGAGTCTTAAGTCACTTGACTTGATATATGTCTCCATTCTGTACTTCCAGAACGTATAGTTGTACCCATCGAAACCTGGAGGCTTGTTGGGTTGAACAGCGACATCTGGTAGAGAATAGTCTGTATCCATTACTTGATCTTTGCTTTCTGATTCGTTGGAATCGAGTGAGAAAGACCAGGCTCTGATACCAAATGAACGGAATGGATGCACAAGAGGGGGGGTGAATTGTGCTACAAAAATAAATGCTCAAATAAAAGACAACACAGGATTTATACTGGTTCGGTCTACCTGACCTACGTCCAGTCCTCAACCACCCAGGCCGAGAGTTCCACTATAACTCAGGTTTTAAATCGGGTTCACCTGAAACCTTACAACCGCAAGTTTTACGGGCTCACTTGCAACCTTACAACAAGTTTTACACAGGCTCACTTGTAACCTTTCTAACTAGCTCCCCCTTACACCGAGCAAGGGGTTAACCTTTACACTAAAGGATTTTGACTAAGTTCTCTCAAAGAACAGATGGTGTTACACACTTAAGTACAATAAATGCTCTTATAACAGAAAGAGACTTAACTACTTTGAGTACAGAATAAGTAGATGAAAAGGTCACTCAAAGTGTTAAATGCTCTTCGCTTTTCTGGGCAGCTTGAATGATTGATGATTTTCTCGCTCTAACTTCTCTCTAGAATATTCGAAGATCATTAACTAACTCTTAAATGAAGTTGAGCTCCCTTATATACTCTTCAAGCATTTTGGACTCTTGGTAGGTGGGTTAGCCGTTTGAATATATCCGTTTTTCCCAAGTTACCGTTTGCCCATTAATTGCTTCATCAATGCATAGCAGGGTTGACTTGCTTTATCTCTGAAAAGTAGTCCTGACACCTCTGCTCTGACAAAAGTATTCTGACACTGCATCTCTGAACATTCTCATATTCTGATTGCTTGCGGAAGCAACTTCTCATCCGGAAGCAACTCTACTCAGTGTGCTGCACTTGAATGTTAGTTTAGCAATATAATATAAGCACATAGTCTCATGCAGTGGGTCTACCCTAAGTCTAAGGGGTATCCGGAAGCACTTCTACATCCGGAAGTAAAACTACTGGATTGAAGGATTTTGTTCACTCTTACTCATTCTCGCTCAGTGTTTCTCAATCCAATAGTCAGCGCTAGTCACTAAGCTATTCGGAAGCATTTTCACTAGATGTTGTAGATTCACTGACGCTTAGGGTTATATTTCTCCTATCAGCCTGTGCCAGTCTAAATCCAACAGGAAGTGATTTCTCTTGACGAGGCTGAATCACTGAAGCTTGGGGTGATATCTATCCTAACAGTCTGCCCCAGTCTAAGTCTAACAGGAAGCAACTTTACTTGATGTTGCATTCTTACTGACGCTTGAGGTTGTATCTATTATATCGTCCTGCGCCAGTCTAGATCTAACAGGAAGCAACTTCACTTGATGTTGCATTTTTACTGACGCTTGGGGTTATATCTATTATATCGTCCTGCGCCAGTCTAGATCTAACAGGAAGCAACTTCACTTGATGTTGCATTTTTACTGACGCTTGGGGTTATATCTATTATATCGTCCTGCGCCAGTCTAGATCTAACAGGAAGCAACTTCACTTGACGTTGCATCTTTACTGACGCTTGGGATTATATCTATTGTATCGTTCTGCGCCAGTCTAAATCTAACAGGAAGCAATTTCACTTCCGATTGAATCATAGCTTAGTCTTTAAGGTTTTATGTATCTAATGCTCGTGGACTAAGTTATTTCCCTAGTGAGTTACTCGCTGCCGCTGGGGGATAAGACATTCATCCGAGTGCGCGAGTCCTAGTCTATCCGGAAGTAAATCCACATCCGGTTGCACTCTTACTTGGGATCCTATGTGATTCTATTGCTTCCTAAGCACTTGGTCTAATCTTTTATATTTTAATCTTCATCAAAACTTAAGATTCTAACAGAAGCAAGGTTGGATCTAGATTCTAAGTGAAGTCACTATCGGATGCAAAAGTGCTTCCGGAAGCACTGACGCTTCCGGATGCAGAATGCATCCCCTAGCGCAAGCAAAGTGAACACAATCTGATCCTAAGTATCAAAATCTAAGTGTAGGGCTTTCGATAGCGAAAACACTTCCGGAAGCAAATAATCATCCTCAAGCACTAGTGACTTTTTTTTTTAACCTACAACAAAACATTAAAACATAATCCTAAACAAAAATCCTATTATTATTTTTTTAAACTAACTAATGTCCTCCCCCACACTTAGAATAAGACAATATAAAGCGAGTAGGGAAGGAAAGGTACAACCTCTTACGGAGGCTTGAAGTTCTCTTTGAAGAATTTCGTGTTGTGGCCTTTGTAGAGGTATTCTCGGCCACCATCAAAATTTGTGGTTCGAAGCTCCCCTTGTACAACGTGATCTTTGCGCCTTTCTGACTTCTCTTGGTTGGGAAGCTTCCAAGTGGACTTTGTATGATTTGCAACCCTTTTCTTCTCTTTTGGGCGCCTAGCTCTTCCATGGGCTTCTATTTTCAAAAGAAACTTTTGAATTTTCCTCTTAAGAACACCAAGTAATGAAGGTTCACTCATATTTCCTTCCAAAGTCTTGCCCTTCAACTCAATGTTCCTTCGGAGCATCTTTAACCGAATCACAAGCCTTGTTAAATCTTCCTTTGAGAGCTTGCCATTGGAATAGTCCACTTCCTCTTTTGATGCAGCACATGCCAAACTCTTCTTAAGATTCCTCTCAGCCTTAATCAATGCCATATCATCTCGTTGCACTCTAGAAGTTCCTTCAAGCTCCACCATGCACTTCTCCTTTTCCCAATAATCCTTGTGCATCCTGAAATTACCTACAACATAGCACAAACGTCCCTCTTGCAAGGGGTTGTAGGTATGCAAAGATAAACAAAGTGGAGCACAAGGAAAATCAAAATATATATGCTTATAGGGAACATCATCATAAGATATGGAAATCAAGTGAGAGACATGAGATAAATCAAGATTGTGCCCCTTCAAAGCACTTGGCCAAAGAGTGCATTTCGGCCAACTCTTGGAATTGTTGGTACCACCTCTCAAAGCAAGGCATAATTGGTCCTCATGAAGCAAAGTAGGTACACTCAAAGCCTGGGGATGGAAATCCTCTTGCAAAGCACTCTCTCCTTGTATATTCCTCCACCGGCTCTTCCAATCCAATATGTATTGTGATGTGTAGCCAAACAAGTCTTCCTCCAAAAGCAATCCATCATCCATAATGAGAGCAAACATTCTTTCCAACCTATCCTTATCAACAAGATAGAACAAACCTCCCTTTTCCAAAGGGTTGTAGATAGGCAAAGAAGATATGCATATATATACTCCACCAATATTAAACTTGACATGCCAAGGATCAACATATGAATGCAGCATACTTCTAATGTTAGAATCTCGCAAAAAATGCATCATATTTCTCAATAACACAAGAAGCATGGTAACTCACAGAAGCATCAACATCAATCATGCTCATTCTCAAGGAATCAAGAGACTCATCAACCATCTCATGCATCAAAGAATCAGTACAATGCAACCCTAGGTGTGAATAAGTTGTCTTAGGATGTTTTATTGCCTCAAACACCTTGAATTTTATCAATTGATCACCTACTTCCATGGTTATGTAACCCTCCTTTAAGCTTATGATTGCATTGGCCGTTCTCAAGAAAGGCCTACCCAAAATGAGAGGTTCCTCACTTTTTGCTTCCTTGGACATGTCAAGGATATAAAAGTCGACCGGGAAGACCAAACTTTGCACCTTAACAATGATGTCCTCAACAAAACCATAAGGTTTCTTAATAGAGCTATCGGCCAATTGCAAAACCACATTAGTTGATCTTATGTTCTTCAATCCTAGGGTTGTAAAAATAGTCTTTGGCATCACATTTATGGCAGCCCCTAGATCTAACAATGCCTTATCAAACCTATGAATCCCTATTTGACAATCAATTGTGTAAGCACCGGGGTCATCACATTTAATAGGCAACTCATTCCTAAACATAGCCGACACATTATGCCCTAAAGACACCTTCCCATTAGGTTTAAAAGTTCTCTTATTTGTGCACAATTCCTTCAAAAACTTAGCATAAGAAGGCATTTGCTTAACAAGGACAAGCATAGGCACATTCACTTCAAGCTTAGAGAACAAATCAAGCATTTTCTTTTCTAATTGTTCATTATGTTTCTTCTTAGCAAGGTTATATGAATTAGGAAAAGGAAGATGTTTAGGGTCAAGAATTATACCTTTGGGGGAACCCTCCCCTTTTTGAGTAGATGGTTGATCTTGAGAAGAAGATTCTCCAATTTTGAGTTTTCCTTGAGCAATTTCCTTCTTCTTTTCCTCTAAAGAACTCTCGGCCTCATCACTTTTCATAGGAAGGCTCTTGGCCTCTTGTGAAACTTCACCAAGAGGTTGATTCAATTCGGCCTCCTTAGGTTTCTCCTCATGAAAATAGCCATTTTGAGAATTAGGGTGATTTTCCGCAATCAGATCACCCTTCTTGGCCTCAAAGCTAACTTGTGGTTCATCCTCCTCTTCCTCCTCATAGTCATAAGCATCACCATATTTCCGTCCACTTCTTAGGTTCACAGCATGAATGCTTTGAGGATTAATCACCACATTAGACGGCAATCCTCCTTTCTTTGCGTCCTGCTCAGCTCTATTGTTCAACAGTTGAGAAACTAAGGTGGTAAGATCTTCCTGCTGCTTCTTTAGGCTCTCATTAACCTTTGCCATTACACTTGACATTACTTGGTCCATCATGTCTGGCTGAGGTGTCGAAGAACTAGATGAAGGATCATAGGATTGAGATCCTACCATGTTGTTACGTGGAGCATGAGCTGGATTATCATTCTTCATAAATGGAGGAGGAACATTTGCTTGATGATTCGGCCTGTATCCTTGGGCATTAGGACTAGACCTCCCTTGGTATGATCCATAGCCTTATTGTGAGGGATAAGCATTAGAGGCTTGAAAGTTGCCTCCCCCCCACTTAGGTTGTTGCTGTGGTTGGAAGGAGCTAGAATTTGCAGCTTGGTTTGAACCTCCCCCCACTTAAAGTTCGGGTGGTCCCACCATCCCGGATTGTACGTGGAAGAGTAAGGATCGTACTTGGCTTGAGGCCTAGCATTGTTATACATGGCCGCCACTTCCGCTTGGGATGGACAATCTGAGGATAGGTGCATCGGCGAGCCACAGTGAGCATAAGATGTAGGTACCAAGGCCATAGAGTCATCCACACAAGCAGTAGGCTGCACAAATCGTCCGTCCATTCGACTGAGGCTCTCGGTCAGCCTCTCAATAGAATTATACAGCTTGTCATCACCACTCAGGGAGGCAACTTTTTGCGCACCACCATAAAGAGCATCACGGCCATAAAAGTTCTGGTGATTAGAGGCCATGGTTGAAAATAAGTTCCATCCCTCATTGGCTGATAAGTTGAAAAGTGAGCCATTAGAAGCAGCATCCACACTCATCTTGAGCTGCGGTACCAGGCCATCATAAAAGTATTGCACCAAATTGCCTTTGGAGATGTTGTGGTTGGGGCACGAGTTCACTAAGGTGTTGAACCGGTTCCAATATTCATAGAATGTCTCCTGAGGAAATTGTTGAACACCTGTGATGTCTTTCCGCAACTTTGATATCTTTGAGACTGGAAAATAGCGGTCTAAAAACACCTTCTTCAGTTGTTCCCATGAAAGAGTGGCATAATGAGTAGGAAGGTTCAAGAGCCACTCCTTGGCTTTTCCTTCCAAGGAGAACTGGAACACTCTCAACAGAACATCATCCAAGTCGGCATTAGGTGGCTTCATGGAGGAGCAAGTATGATAGAGGCTGAGCAAGTGTGTGTGAGCATCCTCATGTGGAAAACCTGTAAACTTAGGCAAATGAGCAAGAAGAGATCCTTTGATCTCAAAGTTAGCGGGGTTAGCATAAAAACCTTGAGGTGCAAATGATGCATATGATTGAGTGAATTCTCGCATAGGTCTATCATCATCATGTAATTGCCTACTCCCCTCAAAATGATGTTCATCCTCTTGCTCTCGCCTATCATGTCTCTCATGCTCATGTTCATGCTCTCTCGCCTCACGCTCATGTTCTCTAGGGTCCTCTTGTCGTTCAGCCATAATAAAATGCTGGTCTAAGAGTGTATTATTGGACGCTACAGATGAGTTTTGTGGATTTGATGTGGATCCTATAGGTTGCTTATGAGCTTGCTTCTCTTGTTTGTTCTTTTTCTTAAGTTCTCTAAGAGTCTTATTAATCTCTCTATCCAATGGCACTAGTGATGTGGTAGGGTTCATACAAAGTCACTCAGTGCAGAATATGCAGCAAAATCAGAAAATCCAGCAGAATCACAGACAAAAACACCAGCAAAAATCAGTGCAAAGTCCAGCAAAGTGTACACAACTTCTATCAACAGAGTACAGCAATAAGAGGCTAACTAAAGTAGCCTAACACTTCCAGAACACGTCTAAAACAATCTCAACTATACAGAAGGCAATTCAATCAAGTTCAGAATATGACTTAACAACTAAAACCTAAAACTAACTAAAATATCACAAAAGTTACACAAATTAAGATTGTGACTATTAACACCTAAAACTAGCAAGAACTGGCCTAAACCGGCAACGACGCCACTTGATTTAACTCTTTTTCGTCGCCTAAAAAGGTTAATCAAAATTTATACAATACTCTAATCCACTACGAAGATAGCGATGAGTACAGGTCTATCCACAGTCTAGGTGAATTCTTGCAAGTAAGAGGAAAAAGTTAAGTCACACAAATTATCAAACAGCTTGAGTGTGAGTTTATATCTACAACTAAATTTAACAAAAACAACAACTAGCGAAAGTAAAAGATGTGAAAGTATGAATGAGAGGTACCTCCTTCTCCAAGTACTTAGTGCTTTTGTTTAATCGGACTTCATATACTTGCTTCACTTAATATAAACTAGTTAAATCCTTGAGATCTCTTTAATTAAAGGAATCTACAAGAGTTTAACTTATTTAATTAAGCCTAAAGCTCTTTCAAGTCAAGAACATACCTATAGCAACATTAAGCACTAGATCTAGTACTTAAGAAACAAATTCATTCCATAAATGCAAGAGGAACTGATCGCACACAAATACATGTATGAAACTACAAGAATTAAGCCTCGGTTTTCATGTCCTTAACATAAAAGAGAGATTCCAAGCTAAAATGAAGTAGAACACCTAAAATAAGATGTTCTAACCTATACAAGCCTAAATCAAGGTCATACATAGGCAAAAATATACATCTAGCTTGAAACCTAAAAGAGCAAATTACAAGCATATGAAGCCATAAGTTGATTCTTCAAGCACTTTTCCTTGGAGAAGAAGGAGAGGCAATCTAGCCTGACATGGAGACGGCGGATGGAGGAAGGTATGAGGTTATGGTGCACATGGAGGTAGTTGGCGAAGTGGAGAAGATGAAGATGGAGTTGAGAGAGTTTGTTAGAGGAGAGAGAAAGTGAAAGTGAAGTGATATAAGAGTTATGAGAGTTGAAGTTAGTTAGGGTTAAGTAAGTGAGTTAGTTAGATGATGAGTTGGCAAAGATGAGCTGTCAATTTGGGGTTATGAGCTGTCAAAAGATATTTTTGGTGATTATGGAGGGTTATGGCCGAGAGGTGTAAGGTAAAATGGAAGGAAGGGTATTTTCGGTATTTGGTGAAAGGTGAGGATGAATGTGGACTAGATCTCATCTCCATGCATTTCTAAAGGTTCCTCCTTTTTCTCCAAATGATTGTGCTTCCAAAATTGCCCTTAATGAGGCCTCCAGATTTGAATTTCGACTTTGGCGCCAATTTTGCCTCATTTGGAAAGATGCCCCCAAAGTACTTTCAAGATGCAGGGCTGACTTTGCCTTAAATTTACTCTGCACAAAAGACTTCTGAAAAGTAGCTGACATTTCTGATCATTGTGCAATCTGGCTCTTGTACTCACTGTCTGATGAACTTAAGCTTCCGGATATAAGTCTGCTTCCGAATGTAAACTTGCTTCCGGATGTCAAGATTGTCCGCCAGCGCGAGCACATTCACTACCGGATGCGAATCCACTTCCGGATGTGACTTCTGCTCCTGGATCACACTTTGCTTCCAGATGCAACTCTGCTTCCGGATGTGAATCTGCATCCGGATGTGACTTTGAGCACTTGTCATCTAGCCTTCCTTCTTGCCAAGTTATCTCCACCGAAGCTCCACCAAGGGTATGTGGGGCCCACTTGGGACCCCCCTACAATAAAACATCATCACATAGTCAAAATGACCAAAATACCCTTGGTTTCATAAAATGCAAGTAATAAGGCTATTATTCTTCAAATATTTACACATAAGCATGCGCATGAAAATGTACCAATAATGATCAAATATAACAAATAAACCACACTAATTAAGCTCAAATGCACATGCTTAAAGGTATGAAATTTGGTCCAATCAAGCGTCTAAAGGGTACCACAGATATAAAAACCAGTAATGTAATATATATATAAAGGTTTCTTCCATGCTCACTCAAGTCCAACAATCACATCCAAACCAAATCAATTCATCATCTCCATACTCCAATCAACTAATACTATTACAACAACTCTCACACTCACCTACAGATGCATTGTGCCATCACGGTGCATTCAAGCATCTAATCTTCACTATATGATTTGACACTGTGTCCCTCTCCATAATGAGGGGACAATTTCCCTCTCTGGCAATCTCCAGAGAGGGAACCCCAATTCTGTTTCCATTACTGAACGAGAACGGTTGGGCTCTCCAATGCCAAACAACCGTAGGTCACTTTCTCTCAATAAGTTGACCTATGATTCCCGGTCTAATCAATCCGAAAAGGATCATCAGTACAAATAACTGTCGATTGGCAATCGACAGTTATCATCGCGCGATGATACATATAAAAATCAGTGTCATGCAATGCTCACCATATCCCGATCTATCTCATCCACCATATTCAACTTCCCAACCACAATTTCCTTCAATATCACAATATCCATGTCGTTATCACGCACTCCCGAAATTCCCTGCAATATCTCAAGTTTTCCACAACATAACTCTCTCTATTCTATCCTCATAATCTCTCAAACCACTACCCAACACTATCCCTATATACATTGCACGTCATTCCAGATCAATGGCCACCACCAGACAGAATAATACTATATATAATGTATAGAAATCTTTTATACAAAAATATTCGTGTTTGAAAGGCACCCGATAGCCTGTTTTGTATAAAAAAATAATCTTTGAAAGATAATATATATATAGAGGGTGAGAAGGGATTTTACAAAATCCCTAACTAACGTCACCCTCAATGTTATAGCAAGGTTAAGTGTGATTACCTGTCGCCCTTTAGCACTCTGATATTCTTCCTTACCGTATCTCGTAAATTCACCTATTATTGCATAAAAGTAATAACAAAGGTAAACACCAGACTTATAACTAAATAATGAATAATACGTCTCTCTCTCAATCCTACAATACTACCCAAGCCCCTTTCTATAACCATATTTTAAGTTGATATTCTTAACTTTATTAATCAAGTTCACCCTTTAAGTATTTCTTCACATATGTGAGATTCTTCCATTTCAAATAAAACAAACACTACTACAGAATAACCCCTTTACATGCGCTCATTTTGGCCTTTACATGCGCTTTAAAAGCGCTGGCAATGGCCTCGCCGGGAAAGGCTTTCATGCGCTTTAAAAAGCGCATGTAAATGTGTAGTTATACATGCGTTTTTTAATCTATAAAGCGCATGTATTTCTATCCTTATACATGCACTTTGTATAATAAAGCGCATGTATCGATAGACTAATACATGCGCTTCTATGCGAGCGCATGTATAGTTTTACTACCTATACATGCGCTTAAAGCACATGTATAAGTTATATAAATTTTTTTTCATTTCTTATTATCGTTTTTACTGCTTTTTGGCATTTAAATTGCTACCTGCACAATATACCCAACCAGCCAGAATAACCAAAATCCTATATAAACTAAGAACTGTTTTAGTAATAACCAATTCCATCCAAAATAAACATTAAATAAAAGTCATCAACATATCCCAATAAGAATTTACATCAAATTTGTACCACCAAAAGTCATTTACACTTAATAACCTATTCCAGCCAAAATACACATTAAATTGTACCAGCAAATTAAAAGACATTTAGATAAATAACAAACTAGCCAAAATAGTTTATCTATCAAAAGTGTTATGTCTCCCACTTCCTCCTTAGATGTATGAAACTAAGAAATTCTTACCTTTGCTTCAAACTTGAAATCTATAATTATATATTAGCAGCTTTGGTATCGCGATGGATGGTCTTAGGATGACTTGAACATGTTGAATTTCTCCTGCAACCTGAAAAAAGAGTAATACTGATTGATATTAAAAATAACAAAGAAAAAACATAACACTACCAGACAGAACAGTGGGAATTTCTCAAAAAAAAAAGTACAACCAAAAACTAAGTAACCATCAAACCACAACAAGAAAAAAAAGAAGAGGCAGGTCAACAAGATCTTATCAACATAATCCATCCTTAACAAGAAAAAAAAGAAGAGGCAGGTCAACAAGATGAAGTAATACTAAATGGGCTTCACAAAGAGACAACAAAGGGGCAAAGGAAAAAGGAAAACTAAAAGATGGAAAGCAACATTTACCTGAAGCAATGAAAGGAATTGCTATTAAGGATATATAGATTTCAAAGGAGGAAAAATCTATATAATTTAGCATAAAACAAGATGTATTCTTAGTAGTCAAGTGTCCAATATCCATCAGACAAGCATAAGAATTCGTTCACTGAAGCATAAGTAAATAATTCACTTTGCCATTTAAATCAACAGTGCACATTTCTATCTTAATTAAATCTTGGATAGCTCACGAATCATTCCCAGCACAAATTTAAGAGTTTCACATCCATTCAATTTCTCTTATAAATTTTACTACCATTTACTTCTTTATATTTCATTTGTTGTAAATGAACAAAGTATTTAGGGCATTCATCCATTCAACTAGCAATTTCAAATAAACTAATTTGACCATTGCAGAATCAAAAATCAAGAATTCCAAACTCAACATGCAAACATCTAAACACAAAATCTCACTTCACCAATCATTACCTAGCTTAGCATCACACACATAAAGCAACACTACCATTTCTTTCCAAAGTCAATTCAACAGTAGTAGTATCAATATTATTTTAGCCATGATTATTATTTAAACACATGCATTAACATTCATATCATATAAACACACAAATTTAATCACTCATGTAACACATAAAATCCACAATTAAGCATCTCTCAAATATTCCTTCTAGTTCAACTTAAACAAAGATTAGAAATAGGACATCCCAACAAAAATTTGATAACCCTTGGCTTAATTAATTCTGTTTCTTAAAGAAAACTAAACAGGATAAGCTATTAAGCTCTTACCAACTAATACTCCAACCGAAATTAAAGCACATACAATAAATCAATGACAACATGAAAATGCCCCACATAAATGACTATCTTTCAAAAATTTTCAATTTCATTAGCACTGGGAAAGAGAAACAAGGTACCAACAATTGGAAGTCAACAAACATCAACCACAACTCAAATCAAAGCTCAAATCCTTAATGCATAAGTTTTTCAAAGCACACTGGTAATGCTAATTAAGGGCTTCTGGAAAGTATGAACGCATACCACATAACATGTTGTGGGAACAGGAACATGCAGATTAAATAAAAAATAATACGCTTCAGCGTTTTCATGTATTATATCAATGATATCAAGAGCACAAAAGGAGGATGCAATTGCCTTCTTTCACGCTCTTTAAAATGTTTGTGAATTCTAAATTGCTTGATACTGATAAACCAAAGAAAGTCATATAAATCTCCCATACTAATCTTCACTAAATCAATTACATTAAGGTTTTTGCTGCCCTATTTATACTTAGAACCTGTAACATAAGTTACAGTTACACAAACATAGCTCCAGTATCTACATTGGTTCTAGATTGCAGCAATACTTATGTAAAAATACCAATAACCATAGCATTGCTATGACACGCTATCAATCATTACAGATATAACGTGTAAAGCACTTCATTCCAAAAAGCATTTCTAGAACATGAAAATTTCCACATGAATCAATGACAACATGAAAATGCCCCACATGAAAATACTCCAACCGAAATTAAAGTACATACAATAGATCAATGACAACATGAAAATGCCCCACATGAATGACTATCTTTCAAAAATTTCCAATTTCATTAGCACTGGGAAAGAGAAACAAGGTACCAACAATTGGAAGTCAACAAACATCAACCACAACTCAAATCAAAGCTCAAATCCTTATGTCACACTCGCATAAGCAGATTTCAACTCATGAAAACATACATATATATTTTAGTTAATTCAAGAATTACAACCTTAAGAACCCAGAATCACAAAACCCAGAAATTAAAACTTAATCTTATCCAATCCAATAAACCCATTTCGAAATCCCCCTCTCAATTGGCCCAAAAATCAGAGAAATGCAATAGAAATCAAATGAGGAACTCACCCAAGAATCAAATCTGATCTTGCACATCGGAACCACCGCCGGAAAGTCATGCCCTTGCCGGAAAACAGCCACTCAAACGTGTAGGATGAACAGAAAATCAAAAAGGGAAGGAAGAGTGAGGAAATCGAAGTTGGAAAGTAAAACAACTTGAAGAACCAAAATAAATAGCAAAGCTTATCTCTTACCGCCGCCACCCGACGTCGTACTCGTCGGAAAACTGAAACGGACGACGGAAAGAAAGAAGCACCAGAAGACGCAAGGAAAACAGTGAAGAACAGAGTTAATGGGGGTTAGAGAGAATGGAGAGTGTGGGAGAAGAGGTTACAATGGTCCGGCCAACCATGGTCTCCGCTGCCGCCGCCGCCGCCGGTCGAGCTAAAGGGCGAAGGAAGAAGAGGATGAAGAATAAAGAAGATGAAGAGGAAGAAGAGATGTGGTCAGATTTGAGGGTGTGTGTGTGGGCTGAGGACGAGGAAAAGAAGAAGAGAGTATAAGATTAGGGTTTTGAAGGAGCAAATTACAAAAATGCCCTTATATTTTTATTTATTTACTTTTCCAATTTTAAACCTTACCTTAAATTAAATTGTAAGACAATCTATTTACCAACTTACAAATTTTCTCCCATCATATTATTATCTATGCCCTAGAGTATATTTCATAAAAGTTCCAATTTAAAACTCGACCTCTAATTATTTTTCTTTAAATTTCCAAATTAAACAGATATGTTATTTTCTTAAAAATATATTTATCCTCATTTACTTATTGCAATGCCTTGTAATTTAATAATAATATCTTAATACCTTGATTATTCCCTATTATCTCTAACTCAAATTCTGGGATGTTACAGTTAGGGGGAGGTCAGTTTTAGTGTGTAGAAAATGAAGAAGAAAGAAGAGAAGATAGTAAGGAAAGAAAGAAAAAGAAAAGAAATAAGGAAAAAGGTGAATTATGAACTTAATGTATATGAGCATGAGACATGTTTTAACATATAAATTCATCCTATTCATGGATATATTGTTTAAACAATATAATTTTAATTAAAAACTATACATGCGCTCTCTGGGTTAAAGCGCATGTAAAGTTATAATATATACATGCGCTTAAAGCGCGTGTATAGACCACAAACATATACATGCACAATTCCTAAAAAGCGCATGTAAATAGGCACTATATACATGCGCTTTAAGCGCATGTATAGGTTTGAGTCCTATACATGCGCTCTTATTTTTAAAGCGCATGTATTAGCATATTATATACATGCGCTTTATGATGTTCTTCTTGAAAGCGCATGTATAGGAGTAAATTACCAACGCTTTTATTGAAGCGCATGTAAAGGTGCGCTGGTATAGGGAAAATCTGTAGTAGTGAAAAGAAACAACCACTTTACACCGCAAGACCTTAATAAATACTCCATTATCTCTAATTTAAAATTTGGGATGTTACAATTTACCCCACCTTTTAGGAATTTTGTCCCCAAAATTCGCCACACATACACCTAAGACAAAGAAAGATGCACAAGTCAACCTTGCATTCCTCACATGAACTTGAGTAATTTTCAATACAACTTAATGCACTTAACATCATTCTTCCCCACTTATCCTCATTCAATCTATAGTAGTCACCAATACTAATCCCACTTCTCCTAGCTAACCTTTATTTACTAGCCACCTTAACCTCAAATTACTTATATTAAAGTCTAACATCATAATTGACATCAATATCCTCTTCAAAATCTAGTGGTTTACTTAGTCATAATCCAAGATCTCGCTTCTTAATTGTTAGATAACAACTTCACATTCCATTTCTAATTTTAGCTCACGATTCTAATTTAATATATACTCATCCCTATCAACTTCATCATCAAATTGGTGATTGATTACTTTCAAGTGTAATAAATCAATGGAAGATGTTTGCTAAACTTCCAACCTATCACATTACACTCCACTAGCTTCTTTATCTATTTTGTTCAACCATAAACACAACTTTAAAATTCATCACCAATTTAAAATCATCTCATAAAAACCTAATGTTAACACATCCCCAAGTCATAATATCTTTCAGTATCAATACATTACTCTAAGTCATTAACCTGCAGTGTACTACTAAGTATTCACCCTAACTTCAATCCAAAGCATAAGTTCCTAAATTTCATTCTTCAAGCCAAAATTTGGTTACTCATCAGTTCATAGCTAATATATAGTATCCTAATCCTTAAAGTTAAAACTTCTCTCAATTACCTCTATTTCAATCCATACAAGCTCGACAATCATGATTTTCCCATAATTCCCTACATTTCTCAAATCATAAATTCCTAATGTTTGATTCCAACTAAGTAAATAATCGATGAAAATATCTCAATCCTTCTAATACCTTGGTTTGAAACATGAAGATCATCACATAACCTTAAGTCCCATCGAATTCTCATCTCACATACATCGTTCTCAAGAAATGTTCTACTTAGCATGACCTACTGAATTTATTGTTTATTTATAACAATAATCACACTATTCTTCATACTTTCATCAAAATCATCTCCTAATATTATAATGTGGACAACCAAAACCAGAGAAAAGGAAATCAACTTCACCAATACAATCAAAAATCATAATATCAATCACATAAACATAACTTCATCAATACAATCAAAAATCATAATATCAATCACATAAACATACTGATCAGAAACATTTTTCTTAATCATCATTACACATACACATCCAAACCCTTCAAACTCAAAAATCAATTTTAGTTTGAAACCAACCAGAATCGGCACTCACAACTAAAATTCAATAATAATTCATATGTATATCATATAATCACAATCATAATCACTATTTCACAGGCAATTCGCAACTAAGCTTTTTAATCACATTAAATTAACAATTTATAATGAAGAACACTTACCTTTAAACAAACAACAATAGGATACACTCAATTTTAATAAATGCTTAATCAAGTTTTCAATGCATATCCGAATCATGTCTACCAATCCATAACTACTTTTCAATCTATAATTAACTTTATATCACACCGCAAGCAACTTTGTTTTACATTTAAATCAAAGAATATGATGATAAACAGAAAGTTCCACTAATAAATTCGCAAAATCTAATTTGATTCATTGTTAAGACAACCACATGAGCAAAAATAAGCTTTGAACAACTATAATTACTTTAACAAATATTAATATTTTTACCATCAACCGACAAAAATTCACTCAAACTGAAATCAATTTGCATATATAACTACAATTCACAATTTTTACCAACAATTATCAACTATAAATTTCTCATTCACATAGTATTAATAGTCAAATTCTTCCAATTACATAACATTGACTTGCAAAACTTTTCAATTTTCTACAATTAGCTATATAAAAATTTAATTAACAATCACTTTTGAACAAAAACACTTATCTTTCGGAGATATCCACCCATAAGGTAGTGAGGGCTACCAACATCTATTATTAAGGGGGCTGCTTCCAATTACTAAATATAGTGAGGAAGCCTCCAGCCACTTAATATAAATGGGCAACAACCTCTTACTACTCATGATGATCTCCAACCATTACTAAGTGAAAGATAATCAAAACGCAATTTATAAATAAAATATCAAAGTGAAGATTTTAAAAACAAATAATTTTCAATAGAATTTCGATCAAAACAATCAAACAAAACAACTTGGTTATCAGTTGCCAGAGAGGGAAATTTGCCTCCTCCTTGTAGAGAGGCACAGTGTCAAATCATATAGTGAAGATTGGATGCTGGAGATAAATGCCCCTTGATGGCACGATGCATCTATAGGTGAGTGTGAGAGTTGGGGTAGTGGTACACATGGATTGGAAATAGATATGATGAGATTATTGTTGAGAAGTGACAGAGATTTGAATGATGTTTGGGAGAAAATTTGATATATATTTGTATTATTGATTTTAAAACTGTGGTACCCTTTAGACGCTCTTACTACCGCACATCTCACTGTTATAGTGAGTTAAGCGGTGATTACTGGGACAAATTGTTTCATCCCACGATTACTCACATTTTTGCAGGTAATCATGCACAGGCACGAGCAACAGGAAGGGGAATTAAGTTTCAAAGGTTGTTTAGATTATTTAGACATGTATATTGCCAAAATGTATAGGTCTGCATTCGCTTCCGCATATTTTTATTTGTATTGATATTATTGGTTAATCGGAAAATTGTAGTAGGTTGTTTCTTTTTCTAACCATGTTAGGTGATTCTTTTCTAACATGATTAGCTATTAATTATCCATGATAGTGATTAGGTTATATTAGGAAATTCTTTTCTATCATGGATAATGATTATTATCAGGAAATTCTTTTTCTAACTATGATAGATTTATTGATATTATGGAAATCATTTTTCTATCATAGTTAGTAAAGGTATTATTGAATTAATCAGGAAATTAGTAACGGTATATTACATTTATTCTTCTTGATTATGGTGGAGCATTAGTACTACTGTTTTGTTAGATTCTTTGAGTAAAATGACTTGATATAACAGGAAATAAAAGTGTAAGAGTTTAACTAAGATTTAAGTTGGTTGATTAGGATGTTTGAATTAGTTAGTGACCATTGCATAAATGGGATGTTTTATTGCTTTAGGATTTATTTATAAATATCAGGGGATCTATGAAAAGTTGGATCTAATGGTATTTTTCATGTTGGTTGGTAATGTAGGTAATTGAGTTCTTGAAATTAGATTCTGCTTATAAGTGATATGCTAATTGTGGTTGATTCCTGTAGTTCATGTACTTTTCCTTGGAATGGATTAGGAGATATATTAATGAAAAAGGGATTGGGTGGGGGATTTCCAAAATCCTTTCTCACCCTCTATATATATATATATATATATATATATATATATATATATATATATTATCTTTTAAAACTTTACTTTGATACAAAATAGGCTATCAGGTGCCTTTCAAACACGATTACTTTCGTACCAAGAATTTGACTTACTATATGTAGTACCCTGGCTGGTGGTATTGTTGGATTGTGTATGTGAGTGTATAGATATTGGGATCTTGATACTTTGACAGAGATATTATGAGGATATGAATGAGATGTTGAATTGGAGATTGTGGGGAGAATTATTAGGGAAAACATGTAATATTGTGGATGATGGATTGAAAGGTGATGTGAGAGTGTATGATGTTGATTATTGTGGATGAGATATTGATAGGGATATGGTGAGGTTTGCATGACACTAATATATTTATGTACCATCGCGCGATGATAACTGTCGATTGGCCAATCGACAGTTATTTGTACTAATGATCCTTTTCGGATTGATTAGACCGGGGATCATAGGTCGACTTATTGAGAGAAAGTGACCTACGGTTGTTTGGCATTGAAGAGTCCAACTGTTCCCATTCTGCCCATGCATGTGTCCAAACGTTGTAGACCGTCGGTTGAGGGTATTTTTGGACCATTTTAGTTACTTTGGGTGTAATATTGTACCACCTGTTAGTTTATAGTGGTGGGTGGTCCAGGGTGGTTACTTTGTGTATAAAATAAGATCATTGCTCGTGATTAAATTATATCTTACTAGTTTATTAGAACAGTAAATTAGTTTTGAGATAAAAAATAGGGAAAAAGACAAATAAAGTCTTCCCAATTGATAAAAGAACAATTGAAGTTGCTAAATTGTAAAAAGGACAAATTGGGTCATAAATACCTAATACACGTTAACAAATTTGTGTGAAAAGATTCAAATGCCCTTAACAACTTGAGATTGGAGAGGGTGGACTGGGAATCAAATGATGTGTTTTGTGAGGGTGAGGTAAGTGTGTGTTATTAATGGCATTTTATCTTCAATTTTTAAAATTAAGCTGCTCTATTGGATTCCTATCTTTTCACCCATTTTTACAAGAATTATTCAGTTCAAAAAAATGTCTACAAGAATTAGATAATATGCTAGAAATGTCTACAAGAATTATATAATATGCTAGATGCCTAAATATAAACATATTAATTTAATCGCACGATGTCTAAACAAAATATATTCAATTTTATGTATGTAAAAAAATATATTCAAATTTATCAAAATTAATTCAAATTTAAATTATATCTTGATATTGACTAATAATATAAATATAGTTTTTTTGATGAAATAATATAAATATATTCTAATTAATTCAAATTAACCTAAATTAATGATGTTAAATTATGGGTTTATCACCCATTATACTTGGGAAAATGACAGAAAAATGTCACTTGAATTTCATTTGGACAAATGGGGGTCTCCAATTCCAACTTGGACAAATATGGGTCAGTCCCCTATTTGTCCAAATGAAATGTTAGTGAAATGTCTTTTCTGCCCTTCACTAAAATATCCACTCACTTTACTCTCACAAACAAAAAAAATACCCTTCATCTTCTTCATCTAACCTGTGGCTGTCGACACCCTTCCCTTCTTCATCTTCTTCGGTGAACAAAGCCATCTTTTGCATACTTGACCACCGTCTGCGTTGGCCCTTTTGCCGCCGTTATTTGAAGACAAGGTAAAACTTTTCATTGTATGTTGAAATGCCCGTTTCTTTGTTTGTTCAAATGCCCTAAAACCATTTCATCCATGAAAGTAGCTATCCATCGGCGTTTTCCAGTATTTTATTGATTCCACTTTTGTTCCCCGTAATTGGCTTTTTCGTGATGTTTATGCGCCCCCCAATATATTAGTTCGATGGATTTTTTGCTTTTATATTTTGTTTTTGAATTACAGTGTTAAGTTTAGATTACTTAGCTCTGCACATAACAATGATTGATGCTACAGTGCTCGATAGTTAGCAGTGGTTTAGCTTTGGGTTTTGTTAGTTTTATTTGGTTAGCTGTCTCCATAGTTGCTAGAGATTCATGTTGGTCACCGTTGATGTGATTGTGATTAACAAGATAGAACTGTTATAAAAGCTTGAAGTTTGAATGAGATTTGGTTATTTGATGGTATATATTCAATTCATTCTGCTTCATTTTGAGAATGTGGCTACATTTCAGTAATTGCCAATGTGACCTTTTCTCCTTATGAGTTATGGGAATAGAACATGAGAATGTGGGTTTTACATCAATTTACTCACAGAACTAACTCGTTGTTTCTAAAGAATGTGTGCTAGTATTTTGGATGTCAAGAAATCTAATTTGATTTTAAGAAAGTCATGATAAAAGGGAGACAAAACAAGTATATGCATATTTTATTGAATTAGTTGTTTTTTATGGCAATAATTACTTGAATCTTCAGTTCTGGGGCATTTCTTGACCTTTCCATCGCAATAATTACTTGAAAATAGCTATCCATCGCTGGGGACAGAGATACTTTCCATAAAATTAAAAGTGAACCTTATTTTTTTATTTTTTTGCTCACAATTTTTGGTTGGCATGCTTACTTTGACATATTTCTTTTTTTCTATTCGTCTTTGGTGGAGCCTTAAGTTGTTAAAGCAGCGGTTAAGGGAGGAATCTGGGAGATCGATGGGGAACGGTGGGATGAAATGATTTATGTTATATTAGTCATATCCCCCATCTTTTTAATGATTTCTGAACATGCTTGGTGTTGTGTTGTTGACTGTGATGCTCATTATTTGTGATTTTTATGTTGTGATGCTTAACCATAATTTGCAATCAGATTCTATTTGTGATGTTTGGAATTATGATGTTTGTTTTGTAGTTTCTATGCTTGCAAGATCCAACCTAATTTTCACTAGAGATATTGAGTGGGTAAACCTTGCATTTCGTCATTTCAGATTGATACATTATATACCTAATTGCTTCTTATTAGTACATTAGGTTTTTGATAGTTACTTTGGAGATACTATGGTTGAGAAGTAATCTGTATATGATCAAAGTATCTCTTGATACTTTGATAGTTACTTGTGGTCCTCCAATTATCTCTTGATATGATGTAGAGCGCAACTGATTGATGCACATCAGACATTTTTCTGGTTGCTTGTATATATTGGAATGCTAAGAATGCAATTCTTTGAGCATGTCTATGTGTATTAAAGTAACCTTTACTTTCTTTTCTCTTTGCCATCAGCGTGGTGTTCAATCGAAGTGAGGGGAACTCATAGTTTTTCACACATTTTTTTATGGAAATCAAGTTAAATGGGTGCATGAGCCATTTGTGCTATTATTATTAAATGCCATATTTTCTGACATTTTAAGAAGTATGCATTTCTGAAACTAGAAAATTTCAGATAGTTCTTGAATGTTTTCCTTCTCTGAGCTGCATTTGTAAGTTATGTGAAATTAATATTGATTTCCCATGGTCCATTTTGTTACTGATATTCAACTCCTGTTAGATAAATGACGGATGTATCAACCTAAGATTGTTCCTGATTCAACTCAGTTGGAAGCAATATACTAGTTCATGGTCAGGATTTAGATTGTGGTTGTAATGCCAGATCATGAGTCTTCTTTTTCTATGTTAGCTTTAAAAAGAAAGGTTTCTTTTTTTGTTCTCCAAACCAAATATGTGGCATTGTTTTATTTGGTAAAATATAAACCTTTGATAAGTGGCTATCAAAATGTAACCCTTTCTAAACTTTTGATTAAAAGTTCCGTTTTTTGGTTTTGTGAGTTTGTTGTGTGATTTTATCAAGTTTATTGCTTTATTAGCGTGAAGTTGAAAAGTGGAAACATGATTGAGTTTTGTGTCCTCATTCTAGGTATAATTGTGGAATGCACATGTTGATGTTGATAAACAACGGGCATTGCTACATCCACAAGTTGGAGTTGAAAAGGCAACAATTGCGTCAACAATGGAGACGGTTGCCCTAATAGAAAAGACTAATGACCAAGTGAATAAAGAGGGTGACATCAAAAGCGAAGACTTATTATAAGAGGAAGTAAACAAAAAAAATTGTTTTTAGTTTGTGATAGTTTGTGAGAAATATGTTGTTAGAGATGCTTCTGGCAGTCTTAAGCGATACTCAAATATAATGTAAGATGTTTGATTCACTATTGTGTAAGAAACACATTGTGCAAAATTCTTGTGACAATCTTAAATAATAGTAAGAATTCATAAAGTTCGATTTTCACTCTATTGTGGCTATGACCTTGGATTAACTACTTGCCTGAAAAACAAAAGGGTTATTCACTGCCCAAGAATCGCAATTCACTACCTTGCATATCGCCATTTACTACCAAAGTATCACAATTAATTGCCACGTTTTCTCAAGGATGCCCCTTTGATTAACACTTGCCTGAAAAACAAAAGGGTTATTCACTGCCCAAGAATCGCAATTCACTATCCCGCATATCGCTATTTACTACCAAAGTTTCGCAATTAACTGCCACGTTTTCCCTTGGTTACCACCTTTGATTAATTACTTGCCTGAAAAACAAAAGTTTTATTTACTGCCCAAGAATCGCACTTCACTATCCTGTATATCTCTATTTACTACCAAATTATTGCAATTAACTGCCACGTTTTCCGTTGGTTACCACCTTTGATTAACTACTTGCCTGAGAAACAAAAGTGTTATTCACTGCCCAAGAATCAAAATTCACTATCCTGCATATCGCTATTTACTACCAAAGTATCGCAATTAACTGCCACATTTTCCCTTGGCTACCACCTTTGATTGACTACTTGCCTGAAAAACAAAAGGGTTATTCACTACCCGCGTATAGCTATTTACTACAAAAAGGGCAGTTAATTGCGATACTTTGGTAGTAAATAGCGATGTGCAGGATAGTGAATTGCGATTCTTAGGCAGTGAATAACCCTTTGTTTTTCAGGCAAGTAGTTAATCAAAGGTGGTAACCAAGGGAAAACGTGGCAGTTATTGGCGATACTTTGGTAGTAAATAGCGATCGATATGCAGGATAGTGAATTGCGATTCTTGGGCAGTGAATAACCTTTTGGTTTTTCAGGCAAGTAGTTAATCAAAGGTGCTAACCAAGGGAAACCGTGTGAGTTAATTGCGATACTATGGTAGTGAATCGCCATACTCCGGTAGTGAATCACCATACTCCAGTAGTGAATTGCGATTAACTGTCGCAGTATCGCAATTAACTGTCACGTTTTGTACCAACGCTTGCCTTTGATTTACTACTTGCATGAAAACTAAAAGGTTATTCATTTCGCAAGAATCGCAATTCACTACTCAAGTATCATCATTCACTACCATAGTATCGCAATTCACTACTCAAGTATCATCATTCACTGGTTAAATTTGGGTTTAACATGGTTATAAATTGCAACTGGTAGCTTCATAAATTGCATTGTATTTCTAAAGTAGGTGTCTTCTATACATAAATGAGAAGTTATCAACCAATTCAATCATCCATAAATACATAAATGAGAAGTGAAAAACATTTAAAACAACTTTGAGCGTGTCTTGTGCTGCACCTCACATAGGTCTTGGCTTTCATAGCAACCCTCTTAATTCTTTGGCCTCTCGGCTTGTCTGGTGAGGGAAAGCATCAGTTACATCCCAAGTTCATTCAGCTTATTCATGCCACCAATCAACCTGAACATTTCACACATTGATTTACATCCCAAGTTACATCCCAAATTTTTTCTCATACATTGATTTACATGAGTGAAACAATTCAAAACTCTGACCATCAAAAGTGAAAACAAACAAAAATCTTGTCATGGCTTCAATCAGCTTCTTGGTTTTTTGCCTCTTACATGTCTTTGATTTTGAGGCAACTAATTCAATCAATTTCTTGTATTTTTTCTCTTACATGTCTTCGTTTTCCACCTCTTCTGCATCCATGTGACCTTTTTACTTTAATTGCATAGTGCCTCTTGCTTGAAATTCCATTTTCAGACCTACAAAATAACTTCCTCCATTCAGATTCTATAAAAAGTTTTCACAAATATTGTAGCAAATATAATCATTCTCATAAAACAAATTATCTAAACAACATTTCACATCCAAGCAAATTCATTTATGTCCCTACTACTCCAACAAAGTAAGACCAAGTCATTCAATAGCCAAAAACAAAACACATTTAATATTTCTAGATAGATGAAATTTAGAAGAAAATCATATGTAAACTTAATCAAGACAGAAAAAGATGAGATAAAAATCCCAGTAGTTAAATACAACAACATAAAAAATCTGGAGGAAAAAGGTGTTGTTAAACCTTGATGGTTTTGACTGCAATGTCCCAAGTCTTGATAACACTGCCTTGTCGAAGCTTAAAACTGAACACAGTGTTCCTTCATAATGAACAGACCATGACAAACAAATTATCACTTATAATCAATAAGATTAGCATGCTCAACACCAACAAATGGTTTTTCAAGGAAATAAAATATGAACATCATATATATCCAACAGTTTTGGTCAAAATGGCAGTGCTAAACTAGTGTTGCCCCTGATTTGGATAAAGAGTTATATATTAGTGGGATTGGGCTGATACTATATGATATGAACTAGCACAATAACACCAACTAATTGGAACCTCAACCACCGCACAAAAGTCTGTCTTTCCAGCCAAATATAAGGTTTAACAAAGGCAAGGATTAAACAATTCAGCAGACTTGTTAACCTCATGTGCTGGTCTACAGAGAGCTTAGGTTCATGATCATGCCCTTCCTCAAGATCATCTTCATCATTCCCTTCATCTGAAATATATACATTTCTCAATCTCACTGTCTTGTAATCAGAGCAACCATCAATTATGGATTAAAATGTCAATTTCAGAACAACATCACACCCCTGATGTACAAGAGATCATGAAAACAAATTCATAATGTATATTTTGCCTTCATATCCAATGAGAGCAAACCAAATGTTTTTTTAGAATGAAATTATTCGCTCCTCACAAGTAGTAATAGCAAAAACTGAACAAACTGTCTTTTATCAAACATGAAACCAAACAATAAACAGAACCAGTTCAATTTGATGTTGTAAGGGTCAAATTCAAATCAGAACATGCATCATAATAAGAACCAAATTAAGATCAAGAAATACAATTTATTCACACAATCACACAATTTCGCAGTTGCTATTTCCTAACAAACCACTGGAAATTTCAAATATCAGTCTAGCTACTGCAGAATTAAAATTTAAGCATCACAATGAACATGTACATCACAACAAAACAACATGAGGAAAAAAAATTCTCACCTCGTCTATGAGTTCCTTCAAGCCTTTCCAAGTTACCGAATTCTAATGCTCAATTTCTCCAAATCGTCAATTTCTCCAAGAACATAAGGTAACGACGTGTTTCTTAGCATAGAGAACGACTGGGTTTGTTCAAGCAAGAAGGGAAGGGTTTCGAGTTTCGTTCAAGTCGTCCAGATGTAGAAGACAGAGGGAGTTGGGTTGGTGGAGTAGAATGAAGTTTAGGGTTCTTGGGTTTGCACCATGTTGATGATGAAGAGAGGAAAGAAGGGGATGATTTGATGATATGAGAGAGGGGCATTTGGGTCTTTTGACACAAACTTCAGTTTGGACAAATTGGTGACTGTGCCTTATTTGTCCAAGTTGGAATTGGAGACCCCATTTTATCCAACTCAAATTCAACTGTCATTTTCCCATTATACTTTTTGTGAATCAAGTTAAGAAAGAATATTAAAGGACTAGATTTAACATTTTTTTGCTACATATTTTTTATGTGTGATTAAAGGGCAATGACCCTATTTTACACCTAAAGTAACCACCCTGGGCCACCCACCACTTTGGTTGAGGGTATTTTTGGACCATTTTAGTTACTTTAGATGTACTATTGTACCACCTGTTAATTTATGGTTTATGGTGGTGGATGGTGCAAGCTGGTTAAATAGGGTCATTCCCCTAAAATATAGTATCACTTCTTCGTTCTTTCACTCATCACTTCCCTTACTGTTGCGTGTAGGCCCTCAAGCTCCACCACTCACCACTCAAGCTCCACCACCCGATTCTACAAAATGAGAAAATGTAGGGGAGAATTTCCCTACGTAATGGACGAAGACACGAAGATAAATTTGGGAGGTAACTCGCTGTATTCTGGTTATTACAACGAGGATTTGATTGACAAAGTCACAGGAGGTCGCATCAAAGTTAACAATATTAATTGTTGCATCCTGGAGACAGAGAGCAAGGAATGTGCTGCCTTTCAAAAGGCAAGATCTGAATGGTTGGGTAAAGGAGCAGCCAAAGTAGTTTTTGTTGATCATAAGAATGTAATAATGGAGCAAATTACCCCAATAACCAGGTGGTATGAGAAAAAGCGAAATGACTATATGAAGAAAAATACAAAAGTTGATACAGCTGATACAGAGAAGTGGGTCCATCATTTTCTTCCTATATTAATCAACATGTTGAGGTAACTTTGTATATATATATTGTAATATTTCTAGTCATTTGTTTTTTTAACTGTTTAATAATTTTTTTTTTTGTTTTATAGATATATAATGAGCAAATCCTTGCTTACCCAAATTTAGGCTTTTTAGATTTACATTGGAATGATCTAGATTCTTTAAGATGAACATGTTTTTTCCATATATTTCCCAAAAAAACCTTTCAATAAATATGACGTACACTTCTTAATAATTTGGATAATTGAAATTTGATAGATATTGATGAATCTACTAAGGATAATTGGAGTGAACCTCCTGTTGAGAACAAATAGTTGATCTAGAAATGAGATTTGTAGGGTCAGTATGCTGGTGTTAAGGGATTTTAGTGAGTAAGTGGTCTATGAAGGACCAAGGAGTGCAGACATGCATTTCCCTTTACAATTGAGTCAGAACCAATAGGTACATTCTTATTAGAGATGTGGGAATATATTTCAACTCATGTCCTTGAGCCTAATAATCACAATCAATGATGAGAAACTTAGAGAAAAATATGTGTAAGATGAAGTGTGATTAAATTACTATATTGATCAGATTCAGAATCCATTGATTGTAATATTGATACTTCTCATAAAAGAGTTCTTTTTGGGCCAATTGATACTGAATAATTAGACATCATATAGCATGTTGACATTGTACAACTTAAATGAGCCTTTCATCAACTGGTTAGCCATGGAATCTGATTTAATATGACAGGACCGAAAGATGTTTTGGGTTAATAGTGATTGAAGTGACTCATATCAGCCCTTGATTGTTTTTTCTGCAGCCATTTGGTTTCACATACTGATCACATAGAAATTAAGGTCTGTCAGAAACTGTTTTGATTTTTATAATGGTCCAATCATTTCAAAGTCTGTCTTTATTTGATCCATTCTGAAGATTATGTGTTGGGAAAAAATATATAGCATCAAAGTGAATTCGCATCGAAAATGATAGACGCAATGCAGTGAAAGCACCATCTTTCATCTCTTCAAAATGCCTTTCACCATGCTTTTTTTTCCTTTGCCTTTATCTAATTAATATCACTTGCTTATGTATGTTGCTTTGTCAAGGGTTAGGAGCATGGAAGGACTAAAATTAGTGTTAGGTGCACAACATGAAGATGCAACAAACACCACAACTAATGTGGTATATCATGAGTTGTTCTCAAATGTGGCAAAAAGCTAATGTCATGGTTTTATAAACTCATTTTGTTTTGTCCTTTATTTTTGCTGCATACTTAACACCGTAGATATGACCTTAAGCCTTTTGATTCGGTCTGTGAGGTAGTTTTTTGGTTATTATATGGTCTTGGGCATTTTGGTATGTGAAGTATAGTGTAATATACAGTGCAAATATAATTTTGTGAAGCACACAAACGAAGTTAGTGTAACCTGAAGCTTTGTTTTGGCATTGCGATTGATTATTTCTATTGACTAATGTTTCTTCTACATTGTTTTATTTGTAGGTTTAGTCCCACGCGCATCGCGCGGGAGGCCTATCTCGTTATATATATTGTAATTTTTAGTTATTTATCTTTTTATCGGTTTAATCACTTTTTTTTTGTTTTATAGATATATAATGAAAAGTCTGGCTAATTGGTATATTAGTCACAAACAGTTTGTCGGAAAAGGGAATTGGCTTAATATGATTGGTGTAAACCAAAATGATGAAGGGAGACTATTTAATTTCAATTCTAATGGTAATTTCTTTTCTAACTTATTCATTTTATTCTTTTTTTGTTTTCTTATTTTTTTTTAATTTTGCATGTATTTTCTTTAGTGTTTAGGTATTATCCTGATGAATTACATTCGTTACTCAAGCTGATTGACTCGATGTTGAAACGTGATGTACCTTCATATTTGCGAGTATCTATAAATCTACCACGTGGGCGAAAACTGGAATATGATCCCTTTCAGCAAGCAGACTTTATGGATAAAGTTTCTATGGAGGAAGCTTTTATGAAGAGATACCAAGATCCTTTATTTGCCAACTTCATTATTAACCTGAGAACGATAATTGAAAAGTAAATATTCCTTCTCTCAATCAATTTTGTTGAAGTGTTAGTATTTTTTTTGTCTGAAGTTTAAGTGTTGTATGATATATGTGTAATGATTTTTTTTTTCTAGTGGATATAGCACTGACATGTCACCGAAAACCGAATTACTAGCTCTATTGTACGGTTCGGTTTTTTGGTCTGACGAAGAAAGAATCACTTTTATGCAAAGTGTGTTCGATTTTGCATGGAGTGGATGCTACCGAAAATATATATTGAGTTTCAACATAGGAGATTATTACAATGATGACTGGCAATGGGCTAGCCTTGTGGACAAAGATCCTCATCTTAAAAAAGTGTATGAAGGAACTGATTTGAGTGAAGACATGCGTCGACCAAAATATGATTTCAAGAATAAATTTGAGTCCGTTCGGTTCTGGCGCAATTGCCGGCACCACTTCAATCACAAACAAATTGTAAGTATTCCTTAAAAACTTTTGCATTGTGATTTAATGTTGCTACTCCAAAATATTTGTGCCATGATTTACTGTTGTTGTCATGTTTTACCTTCGATTTACTCCAAACAATTCGCGGTGGATTGTTTGTGTTGTAATGTATTTGCATGCTAGGTGGTATAGATTTATCATGTATGTTCGTGTTGTTCTGATAGAACCCTACTCAAATAAAGACTAACAGCAGGGAAAATAATACTGAATAAAGCTTTATTACACATGATGAATACAATGTCATCTTTACACTTCTTGATTGTCTCTTTTTTTATTTCAGTGGGATGCCAATGAAATTGAGGAAAATCTGGACAAAAGGGTGAAAATATGTGGCCATACATTTTTTGCCATATGTTCATTCATAATGGACAAGGATTGGGCATTCTGGAATGGTTATCCGTGAGTTATTTATAACTATAAATATAATTTAAAACTTAAAATATAGATTTTGTTTTATTTTGACATTTATTGAGTTTTCTAATCTTCTAGGTGGCATGGTATACTTGAAGGCTTCAAATCTATAACAGGTCAAAATTTATTCATTATATTATATTTTTTAAAACTCAAGTTTATATATAACTAACATTTTTTTTTTCTTTTTTCAATATTTTTGCAGGGCGTATATGCCAAAATTGATTATTAGAGACAAGGTGCTTCCTTTTGAGTAGGGGTAAGCATTTGGGCCACAATCCGCGGGGCTCGCCCACCCGTTTATGTAAAAACTAGTCTACTTGCTGTCCTTGTTTTCCCTGGGTTTGCTTTTTTTTTTGAATGATTTCTTCTTCAAGCATTTTATTTTTGTTTCTTGTTCCTTAGAATCTCTCAATTTTAATGTTTTACTTAGTACTTTGCTTTGGCTCGTGTATTGTGTTGAAGACTAATTCAAACTAAATTATTTTTTGTTATTGTCTGATTAATTATTTTTATTAAATAATTTAGGGAAATCCATTGGTGATTGATTAGGTAGATTTACTTAGGCATTTTTTTAGGAATTTGTTATTTTACTTATCCTTTTTGGCTGTTTCTATATACATGATGGGTATCGTGCTTTGTTTTTTTTTTTTGAAACAAAATTGGAAGATAATTTTTCCAGATGTATACAGGAGGCAACTCTCTCTACAGTGATATAAAGCCTCTATTATCCAAAACTGGAGTCAAGACTTTAAAAAAAACCGTCATATGAGAAGTACATGCTGTAATTTCAGAAATAATATACTTCACATGATTGATCATCATCACACCACTGTGGCTATGTCACTGTACCTAGGTCCGGTTCTATCAGTCTCAGATGGAATTCCCTGTTGTTCTATGGCCTTTCTCTTGTTATTGTTACTGCCTGCTTGTTGTGCTGATTGTGCTTGTTGTTGTACTATTCTTTCTTGTTCTAGTTCTTCATGATGTGGCTGAGGTTTAGGTAGCTGCAAATCAATTTGATTTTCTTCTAGTGGGTTTTCATGATTTTCTTGTGTTTCTGGCCTATGAGTTAGGGAAATTTGCACTCTAGTCCCTGAGAAGGGAAATTAATACTGGAAGGTCCCAATACATTCCAAAATAATTATCAAGTCCCTTGAGCCTTTCCTGCAATTGTTTGCTTAACTGCAATGACCATTTTGTCCCTAGTTAAAATATAACATGCCCTCACATCATTTTCATTCCTCTTCACTGTCGATCAAAAACACTCGCCGCCCGTTTTCACTCCTCTTCAACGAACGAAATTTCTTCTTCCCTCTGCACTCGCCGCCGGCTGCTTATCATCTTCCCTCTTTGTTTTCGCCGCCGATTTCTTTGCTTCATCCCCTTCTCTTTCTGCGATTTCATCCGTTGGTTCGCGGCTTCATTGGGTATTTTTCTCCCAAACCCTAGAATATGAAAACCAGCGCCCCCATTACTTCAGTGGCCACCGTGCAACGTCAGACCTAGCAACGTCGGACCCAGCAGCGTCGGGTTGATTGATTGAATTTGGTGGTGAGTGGGTTGAGAGGAAATTTGGCTATTATGATAAATTTGGTGGTGTATCTCTTCTCTGTGCAAAGTGAAGGCATTTTGTATAGATTAATTTGTTATAGCAAGCTGCGTTTTATATCTCTTATCTCTGCTATTATCGTTGTATATTGAATGTTATAGCATGCTACGTTTTGTACAAATTAATTTGTTTCACTGGATATGAGATTAATATTTTCGTAAAGATTATGAATTTAGTGATTATAGAATATGAATATTTAGCTCGTTTTTGGATTTGATGGATTTTCGGATCAATATGAAAAACTTAAACCTTTCACAGTCCTTGTTCTTTAGTACTACTAGTTAATAGATTCTGTTAGTTGTGATTATTGTTATTATGATATTAAAATTAACTGATTTTTCTAAATATTTCCTCGATTTATGTTATTTTCCTAGATTTTGAGATAGATTCGCTGTAGTAGTGATTTGAATATAACTCATGTTTGCCACTCATCAATAAATATCAAGTTTTTATATGAACCTAACCATGTTCGCTGTAGTAGTTAGATGCATGTGTGCTTATGAGTAGGGCTGTTGGACTTGCTTTGTGAGTATGAAATTTCCTGCCTTTTTCTCTGAGATATGAACTGTTATGTTATGGGGGCTGGAAGTGGTTTAAGGGAACAATTAGAAACATATGAAATACTTTAGCTGCAAACTTGATTCATGTGGAGTTTGCAGCTAAATGAGAATCAAGTTTGCAGCTAAAGTATTTCATATGTTTCTAATTGTTCCCTTAAACCACTTCCAGCCCCCATAACATAACAGTTCATATCTCAGAGAAAAAGGCAGGAAATTTCATACTCACAAAGCAAGTCCAAACCACTCATAAGCACACATGCATCTAACTACTACAGCGAACATGAGTTAGGTTCATATAGAAACTTAATATTTATTGATGAGTGGCAAACATGAGTTATATTCAAATCACAACTACAGCGAATCTATCTCAAAACCTGGGAAAATAAAATAAATCGAGGAAATATTTAGAAAAATCAATTAATTTTAATATCATAACTAACAATAATCACAACTAACAGAAGCTATTAACTAGTAGTACTAAAGAACAAGGACTGTGAAAGACTTAAGTTTTTCATACTGATCCGAAAATCCATCAAATCCAAAAACGAGCTAAATATTCATTTTCTACATTCACTAAATTCATAATCTTTACGAAAATATTAATCTCATATCCATTGCAATCATAACTAAGCCATAACAATCACAAGACATAGCGATCATAGACCATGCAATCATGACCAAGACAGAGATCATAAGTCATAGCAATCACAAGGAATAGCGATCATAGACATTGCAATCATAACTAAGGCATAGCAATCACAAGACATAGCGATCATAGACATTGCAATCATGACTAAGCCATAGCAATCACAAGACATAGCGATCATAGACATTGCAATCATGACTAAGCCATAGCAATCACAACACATAGCGATCATAGACATTGCAATCATGACTAAGGCATAGCAATCACAAGACATAGTGATCATAGACATTGCAATCATGACTAAGGCATAGCAATTACAAGGCATAGCGATCATAGACATTGCAATCCTCACTAAGGCATAGCAATCACAAGACATAGCGATCACAAGACATTGCAATGTCTTGTGATCACTATGTCATGTGATTGCTATGCGATCGCTATGTCTTGTGATTGATATGGCTTATGATCTCTTAGTCATGATTGCATGGTCTATGATCGCTATGTCTTGTGATTGTTATAGCTTAGTTATGATTGCAATGTCTATGATCGGCCTTGTGATTGCTATAGCTTATGATCTCTATGTCTTAGTCATGATTGCATGGTCTATGATCGCTATGTCTTGTGATTGCTATGGCTTATTTATGATTGCAATGTCTATGATCGCTATGTCTGATGATTTCTAGGTCTTAGTTATCATCAAAACTTAAGGTTCTAACACCCATTTTATAACTTGTTCAGACAAACATTGGCCCTTGTTAATGCTTCCATGAATAAGACTGCATGCATACGCCGATAATGCCATATATGAGTATATTATTGTGTAATGTGTATGACAAAGATAGTGCCATATTTTGATGTAACTGACAAGGATAAGTGTGCAGCGAAATCTTGAGCAACCTCATTTCATTCAACATAACAAGAGTTCATAAACATAGTAACAATACACATAACAAAAGGTTTCTGCTAAATACATTGTGGTTTCATAAAGGATGATTACAAACATAATATCTCTAAATATTTATGTCCTACTTCTTCTTCTTTTGATGTTTCCTCCTAACAGCGCTAAAACTTTAGTGGAATGTACATTTTCAGGATGGGTAACAAGCCACCACAAGCACCCCTTCTTTAATTCATTTAGATCATCTATTGAGTACTTGGGCATGGTATAACCCTCCACATCCTGTTCACTTCCATCCCACATTTGTAGCCATGACAATACATGGACTCCACATGAATCCCTGCACATAAAGCTATAGCATGTCAGCAAATCACTTGCACTTTAATATACAAACATGCATATCAACCAGAACAATCTCAATTAAAAGAAGTTGTCAAAACAAAATTCTCAATTAATTACTAAATGAGAATCAAGTTTGCAGCTAAAGTATTTCATATGTTTCTAATTGTTCCCTTAAACCACTTCCAGCCCCCATAACATAACAGTTCATATCTCATAGAAAAAGGCAGGAAATTTCATACTCACAAAGCAAGTCCAACAACACCACTCATAAGCACACATGCATCTAACTACTATAGCGAACATGAGTTAGGTTCATATAGAAACTTAATATTTATTGATGAGTGGCAAACATGAGTTATATTCAAATCACTACTACAGCGAATCTATCTCAAAACCTAGGAAAATAAAATAAATCGAGGAAATATTTAGAAAAATCAATTAATTTTAATATCATAACTAACGATAATCACAACTAACAGAAGCTATTAACTAGCAGTACTATAGAACAAGGACTGTGAAAGACTTAAGTTTTTCATACTGATCCGAAAATCCATCAAATAAAAAAACGAGCTAAATATTCATTTCCTATATTCACTAAATTCATAATCTTTACGAAAATATTAATCTTATATCCAGTGAAACAAATTAATTTGTACAAAACGCAGCTTGCTATAACAAATTCAATATACAACGATAATAGCAGAGATAAGAGATACAAAACGCAGCTTGCTATAACAAATTAATCTATACAAAACGCCTTCACTTTGTACAGAGAAGAGATACACCACCAAATTTATCATAATAGCCAAATTTCCTCTCAACCCACTCACCACCAAATTCAATCAATCAAACCAAAGAGATATAGAAACTTACCCGACGCTGCTGGGTCCGACGTTGCTGGGTCTGACGTTGCACGGTGGCCACTGAAGCAATGGGGGCGCTGGTTTTCATATTCTAGGGTTTGGGAGGGAAAACCCAATGGAGCAGACGAACCAACGAATTAAATCGCAGAAAGAGGAGACGATGGAGCCGATGTTTGATGTGCAAAGAAAACGAAGATAGAAGATGATCTGCAGAAATCGGCGGCGAGTGCTGAGGGAAGAAGAATGTGCGTTCGATGAAGAGGAATGAAGAGGAATGAAGTGGAATGAATGATGTGAGGTGTGTATGTCATATTTTAACTAGGGGCAAAATGGTCATTGAAGATAAGCAAACAATTGCAGGAAAGGCCCAAGGGACTTGATAATTATTTTGGAATGTGTTGGGACCTTCCAGTATTAATTTCCCTTCTCAGGGACTAGATTGCAAATTCCCCTATGAGTTATGTTCTTCAAATTTTGCCTTCATCAAATGGGGTTTAAGCTTATTCAAATCTGATAATCTCACTGGCTTGAGAAAAAACTCCTCTGCCCCTTCCTCTAAGCGTCTTGTAATTCTTGAAGACACATTCTTTGATGACATAATCACCACTGGAATGTCCCTCAAAGAAGAAGATTCCTTGATTTTCTTGAGTAAATCATAGCCTGTTATGCCAGACATACAGTAGTCTGTAATAATAAGATTCACCTCCACTTCCTGATGATGATTGTCAGGAGAAACTGATGGTGCATTGGGTTCAATCTGGTCATTGTCTCTTAAGCCAAGGAACTGCAAAGCCTTGTTACCACCTACCAGAATCAACTATAGGAACTTGATAGGAAGAAGTCTTGAGCAGCCTCTCAATAAGCTTCCTATCTATGAGGCTTTCATCTACAGCCAATACATGGCATTGAGATTCTGCTGCCATTTCCGTCTACACAGATTCCTTAAGCATAACAAAACCCAAAATTGTGAAGAGGGTGTGGAGGAGTTTTATTTGGACTTGTGTTGTGGCTATGGCTAGAGGAAAGAGGATACGGATGAGGAGGCTAAGGGAAGAGTGGGAAAGAGGAAGAGTTAAGTGCGGGAATAAGACCCACTAAAATGGACATCCCAGAAAAGAAGATCCGACCAGATTTCATGCAAAATCTTGGAAAATTTTGGGAGGGTGATGTTGAATTAGAGGGGAAGCAATGGGGGAGGGAATATAAAACAAAACACAAGCAAGGAATAAAAGGGGGTGTATCGTGCTTTGTTTACTTGCACGTGGTATAACAATTTGTTGCTTCCGTTGCTTTTGTGAATTAATTCTCTGCTTGCGTTTTTTTTTCATTCTCAATATTTGAAACTTATTCTCCAACATATTGAAATCATCCATCTTATGCTTTTCTAATGAATACAAGTAAGCAAATTATGGGATTTTTTTATCAACCCAAATGAACCAGATTTGTGAGTTGTAGTTTCATTCATTCTCTGTTTTATATGCTTGATGTTGGACCCCGTTAGGTCCTTTGGGGTTTGGGCCCTCGCAGTAGCCCATATGGAGAAGCAGAAACGTTTAGGGGCCCAACAACTCACATTTCTAACGGTTACAAAATGGATAACGTGGAAGGAACTAGTCGCCCACCTATTTCGGACCAGTCATCCACATATATTGGAGTATGCACGACGTCCACCCTCCATAATTGTCGCCTACATTCTCTCAACTACCAATGGGAAACCCTAGCTATAAAAAGGAAAATAGATTTAAGCAGGAGCGGATACACGGCTGAAGCTCTCTCTCATTCTTATCTCTCCTACCTCCTTCGAAGCTGTTTCTGACTATTGTAATCTCTATAAGATTAATACAAGGCTTCGACGCCTAGCTTGTAACCACCGTTGCCGGTGACCCTTGTTATCGTACTTCGATTCATTATCAATAAAGGTTTATTCGATTTATCTTTTATATTCTATAGTCTCCCTAATCCAAGCATCAACATTTTGGCGACGACCGTGGGAACTCCGGCAACATTTTTTAAAAAGAAAAAAGTTTCACGTTCTCTAACTGTAAAGTTGTGACTTTAGAATGGAACCACCTTCCAAAAATCCCTCCAAGCAGCCTAGCTCACCTAGTGATTTCTAGAAGATCATGGACGCCCTAACCACTCAATCCGAGCAAATGAAACGCTTGGAACAATCAGCAAATGTTCAATCTGAAAGGATGAAACATTTGGAGGAAGAAAACAACGATTTGAAGATGCAATTGACAGGACTTGCGACAAAGAAAATGAAAAGACGACAAAGTATGGCTGAGAAAGATATTCCCCAAGTACCCAACCAGGATGACGCCCAACGAATGACAAATGGTGATAAAGGTACCAAAGGTAAGACTAATGATAATAACTGCAATAATGATATTCCTAGCAATGAAACAGGTCATGAAGAAGAAGGGTATGATGACTCACAGTCAGACTATGACAGTCGAGAATGGCGACCACTATTCCGAGCAAAAATCGCATGCGAGAACACATCAACAAGAGGAACAAAGAACTGGAGGGGAGCATGACTCCATCGCCATTCATTTGGAAAAAGAATTTGCAGAGTTAAAAAAGAAAGTGTACACGATCCCAGGTGTCCAAAAGCCGCTTGACGCAGCCCGACTGGGAAGTTACTCAGAGTCGCCCTTCACTGACGACATCGCGTCCGTCGAGTTACCTGAAAGATTTGTCTTCCCAGTTATGTTGAAATATAACGGAAGTCAGACCCAGACGAGCACCTGGCCCAGTATAGGCAAATTATGCTGGCAGCTGTTCTTTCTCAAGACAAAAGACACGCAGCCATAAGGAATATCATCATTATGGTTATTATCATTAGTCTTACCTTTGTTACCTTTGTCACCATTTGTGGTTCGTTCAGCGTCGTTCTGGTTGGGTACTTGACGAATTTCTTTCTCATCCATGCTCTGTCGTCTTTTCGTTTTCTTTGTCGCAAGTCCCATCAATTGCATCTTCAAATCGTTGTTTTCTTCCTCCAAACGTTTCATCCTTTCAGATTGGACATCTGCCGACTGTTCTAAGCGTTTCATTTGCTCGGATTGAGTGGTTAGGGCATCCATAATTTTCTGGAAATCACTAGGCGAGCTAGGCTGCTTGGAGGGATTCTTGGAAGGTGGTTCCATTCCAAAGTCACAACTTTTCAGTAAGAAAACGTGAAACTTTTAAAAATGATGTTGCCGGAGTCCCCACGGTCGGCGCCAAAATGTTGATGCTCGTTTTAGGGAGACTATGGAGTATAAAAGATAAATCAAATAAATCTTTATTGATAATGAATTGGAGTACAATAACAAGGGTCACCGGCAACGGTGGTTACAAGCTGGGCGTCAATGCCTTGAATACAAATGAACAATCTTATAGAGATTACAATGATCAGAATAGCTCCGAAGGAGATAGAAGAAGTACGAGAGAGAGATAGAGAATGCAGTGGATTCCTCTCTTCATTAGGTTGAGTCCACGTTCCTTTTATAGCTGAGGCTCTCCATTAGTAGTTGCGAAAATGTAGGCGACAGTTATGGAGGGTGGACATCGTGCACACTCCAATATACGTGGGCGACATGTCCGAATTAATAGGGTGACACCTCCGAGATATGTGGGCGACTACTTCCTTCATCATTATTTGTGTTGTAACCGTTATGGAGATGAGTTTTGGGCCCAAGTGCGTCTACTTCTCCGAGTGGGCTGCTGCAAAGGCCTAAGCCCATTACGGCTTAAACGCCGTCTAACAATAGACATAAACAATATTCAATTAAAAAAGCATAACTAGAAAAATCAACCAGCAAAGAGAGTTGGAAAAGTGTGTGAGATAAAGAAAAATATAAAACAAAGAAAAAGATGATAAAAGAAGAATCATGAATTGAAGATAGAGAGAGAGAGACCTGATGAGAAAGAGAGCAATAAGAGACTGCTTCACAGTGTGCACATCGTCTCGTGGCGGCGCCGGCGTACGGCGATCACCTCCCCTTCGCCGCACACTCCATCGTCTCCGACGAAGCCTTCTTCCATTTTTGGACTTCTTTTTCTTCTAACTATTCTTATGGGCCCCAAGCCCAAGCCCAAGCCCAAGCCTGATTTCTTTTACATTTGTTTTTCTATCTAGACCAGAGGCCGTTTGTATTGACTATTTGACTATATACATCCTCTCATTTTTTTAAAGAGCTTAAGGGCAAAAATGCCCATGTAATTTTCACAAAAGTGTAAAAATGCCCATGTAAAATTTTCTGGAGCAAAACTGTCCATCAAATTTCAAAATTGGGGCAAAAATACCCGTCACAGTTAATTTTTTTACTTTTTAACGCATCATTTTCTGCGAAGTTATCTCTTACTAAAACATGTGGTAGACTTATATATTTATTTGTCATTGTACGATGATGGTGCGATAGAGAATGGTAAGTGAAAAAGTCAAAAAGTTAACTGTGACGGGCATTTTTACCACAGTTTTAAAATTTGATGGGTAATTTTGCTCCAAAAAATTTTACATGGGCATTTTTGCACCTTCGTGACAATTATGTGGGCATTTTTGCCCTTTAGCCCCTTTTTAAAATGTGTTGATTTTTTTGATATATTATCTGAGTTTATTTCCTTTATTGCTATATATAAGACTTATTTATATAATTGAATTAGGTTGAGTATATTAGTTACTTTAGATAAAATCACCAAAAATGCTCTCACTACCTACATTTATTTTCATCATCCATCTCTTGTTTATCATTTGAGGGTATCAATATGGATAATTTATGAGGGGACTGGACCTTCCAAAATAGGTCATATTTTATGCAAGGAAAAAAAATGAACCTTACAAAATAGGTCATATATTTAAGCGCATGCCAATGTAAATAATTATAAAAATATAAAAAGTTATACAGTGCCTTTTGCTCTTAAAAGATAAACAACTCTCATGCGAGTAGTGATTGTCATAAACTATATAGTGATTTGATGATGTTGCTGTAAAATTTAAAATCAGTGTTACAATGTCACCATGTTATTATAAAAAACGGAGCATTTGTTGTTGTGGGGTATCCTTATGCATATACATGCTTATTAACAAACATTTGTTCCTTTTCGTTAGCAAGCATGGTTCAAGGGTATCCTTTTATATTGAGATTATAGTCTCATGGCAAGAACATCTTTTAACCTATAAATTAAAAGATGAAATACAATTAACATGATAAAAAGATTTGTTTGTAGGGATAGTTTTTTGGGTAATACAATTGCTATGCCCCAGCTTGTAGCTAGAGATTTAGAAATCACCACTATTGATTTTGCCTCTCCTAACAAAGTTTTTTCTATGCACATGGTGTGGTTTAATTTGGACCCATGATATATGTTTTGTGGATCCAGCTTTTCACAAACTATTTTGGACTTAAAAGGTAGAAAGGAAGATTTAATTTAAGATTAGAGAACATAAGCCTAGTGCGTAAGATGTTTTAGAGAAGATCATAGTCTAGGCGTATAAATGCTTCTCACCTTAAAAGAATTCGACTAATCCAGAAGAAGTTTACACGATGAAGGATTCCCTCATTTAAGCTAGAAAGTTGCTTAAATGGGAGACCCCAAAGACAAGATAAATGATGGACTCTCCATTTCCAGCCAAGGAAGCACGTGAAGAGGACAAGATTAATGACACAATCAGAAAAATCTGGGGACCATGAAATGACTATACATAGAGGCAAACTTAAGAACGGAGGATATTACAGACATATATATCAATACTTCACAAATATGTGAAAATAGTTGTATGTGATGAAGATGATTGGTCTCTCTCTATCTTTGTTTCTATTTATTCTATCCATGGAAAATGGAAGGCGATTTACTTCCAAAAGTTGTATACCCAGAATAATAGTGTGAAAAGGGTTCATGATTGAAGTGCTAATTTCCTCCTCTCACAGCGATTGACATGGACTGAAAAGATTTTGGACCTATTTCCTTGTGTAATACTACCTTCGTTCCTAAATATAAAACCTAATTAACTTTTTTTTGGAGAGGTTAAGGTTGCGTAATAGGCTATTAAATCATGAAATATTTGATACATTTTTAGATTACACATTAGTTTATAGGTAAAATAAACTAGTCTAAGGGAAAAAATTAGATAAATCAATATATAATTAACTTATTTTACTTTTTTATAGGATTTTCTAAAAAAGTCAACTAGGTCTTATATTTAGGACAGGACTACAGGAGGGAGTATCATCCTCAAGATTATTGCTATAAGACTAGATGTAGCAATGGTTGTTTGATTTAGACGAAAATGCAGCTTCAAGCAGAAAGAGAGTAGTGAAAATGATGTAGTTATAGTTTTCAGTCCACAAAATATGTAATTGTAGTTCAAGAGGCTACACTTTAATCAGGGATTTCAATGGTTTAATAGGTTTTTCTTTTTGGCCAAAGGTTTAATAGGTTTAGGAATGAAAGAGATGGCGGATCTTATTTTGAAAAATACTTTCCTCAACATATAAAATCGCATACTTTGGGCTTAACATATGGAATCAGAGAAGGAGGTCCTATTTTAACATCTAATTCATAATGAAACCACCCGTAGAAATATAAATGTCTTTCACTAAATGATAAAGGACCCATTTGTTCTCAAATATCCATATGCATATGATCCTCTATATATTATTTCGGTCTTTCGGAGGAAGCATCAACTGAATTAGTGATACAAAGATATACCAAGAACACTTTGTATGGAGTGTCAGAACATAGGCCGAATCTTGCACAATAAAAAAATTTTTATTGAAGAATGTCAATTTTACAGAAATAGTGAACAACTAAGTGAACATTTGGAAATTTAACCAAAAAAAAAGGCGAACATTTGGAAATTGGTATTGTCACTCTGGAAAAATATCAGGATGCGATATTCTCCTTTTTCCTCATTTTTTTTCATTTCATAACATTCTATCCACCCATAAATTAGGGAAAATGATCTTTTGTTTAGGAACAAAGCGAGCATGGATGTTTTAAAAAAACAATATTATGGCATCTTATAGATAATCTTTTGTTCATTTTTTCTTTCTAGAAACTTTGAGCTATATATATAGGGCTTAGCCTTTAAATCTATTCATTTTTGTTTATATCAATAATTTTTACAAAATGTAAAATCTAGATTACTATCTGTTTGGTTGCACATGGAAACTGAGAAAGAATTAGAAAGTGAGGAAAGTGGGGGGGTATTTTGGTCATTTAAATATGTCCCGGGGCCACAAACTTTCTCTCTCTATCTCACACCTTTTTCGGGCCCCACAAACTTTACTTTTATCATTTCCTATACTTTTCATCTTCACTCTTTCACTTTCCATTCCTACAACCAAACGGGTCATTTTTCAATCTGGACGTGGATGAAAGACTCTCAAAAAAGGAAACCCCAAGCATCCAACGGGGAAAATATATTGGTGCACCTCAATGGAAAAAACAATACTTCTTCTTCCTGTTTCATAAGATGTGTAAAAAAAAAGATAGAGATTGGTGTTGTCTCTCCACTCCTTTTTAATTCTCATCTTATGGTTTAATTCTATATGTGTTTTATATATTTTGAATATTAGTAAATTGTTGTAATAGCTAGATTTTAATTAATGTCATTTTGCTTTTTCTCAAAAAAAAATATGTGTAAAAAAATGACTGACCCAATGGAAGGGCAGGATCATAAGAAGTGTTTCAGTTAATAAGAAAAAGTGGTGATTGAATTACCCAGTAAAAAATATAGTTGACAAGACAGATGTCAAATTTTAAATATTTAAAAATTCAAACGTTGTCTAACAGATGACAAATTAATTGGACATCCTCTTACAATGAGAAGCATAAGTTGACTTGAAGTCGTCAATCCTGAGCGACATTTCAACGTATTTGAGTGATCACATGATAAGTTTTGACTTCTAAGGGTGTGTTTGGCACACCTTAAAAGCAAGGTGTCACAGCCATTTTCTGACTTATTTTTACTTTTTATTTATTTTTGCTTTTGAGCATGTTTGGCATGGACTGAAATGCAAATTGCTTATGTATGAAAAGCAAGGTGGAGTAAAAGTATCTTGAGAGGAGCTTTTTTTTACTTTTTGCTTCTTACTTATTTTTGCTTAAAGTCGTTGGCATTTATTTCCCTTTCACCAATCTGATTTAATTTTCATCTCCCTTCAACCAACCCATTAACATTTATTTCTCTTCTCTACTTCATCTCACCCATCCATCTCCCCACTCACACATACAGAACATACGGTCGCCCTCACCCACAGCCAAGAAGCCGAGAGAAATTGGAGACGCCGCCGCGTACAGCCGTCGGCCACCGCGTACAACCGTCGGCCACCGCGTGTGCTTGTTCTTCCTTTTGCTTGGAAGATCTTGGTTAGTGAACTTTTCTTAGTCTCTTTTGCAAATTTTTTTTTTAAATTTGTTGGGATATTGTTGTGCTTTCTCTCCTAGTTTGTTGTTTCCCATGCTGTGTAAAAGATGATGCTTGGTCTGTTGTTCAAATCTATTTTTTCTCTTTTGGGTTGAAATGGATGATTTGGCTTCATGTGGTTTCTCCTCATAGTACAGTGGTCCTTTTTTGTCCATTTGCTTTTGGACCTTGTGCATTTGTTTCATCCATACATGGAGATCTTAAAAATGGTATGATTAAGATGTTGAAGGCAAGTGGGGTAGGTTAGATTCTCGTGGGTTTTAAACTAATAGGCCCGAAAAATAGGTTAAGAATGAAGATATGAAATCCCTCAAAGAACTCTAACATATTTCCTCTCCATTTTCTCTCAAAGTCTTAATAATCTCCACCATCGTTCTTTCTTCTTCCACCAAATACACAATGAAACTTCCATTTTCCTCCATTGTTAGTGTCTTATCTTCCATGGGCAACAACTAATTCCTCTTCATTCTTGATGGTGGGAGTTATAAGATGGGCAACAACATTTCAAGGTTTCTAGAAGTTTATCTGAGGCATTTGATTGTATGCTTTATTTTATATGACATATTTGATTTGGAAACCATGAATTTGTTGCTGTGATATTTTTCCTTTTGTTGGATGCTTGACATTTGTACACGATAGCTTTGAGTTTTAATGAAATAATATCTATGGGTTCATGATTTTGTTATGAACATTGTGAATATCTAGTGCTATAGTTTAAGATGTTTAGCTAGTCGTTTGTGAATAAATTCTGTTGTTTCCTCATATAACAAAGACAAAAAACAAAATACATCAAGCACACACACTAGTAACTCCCAGCTTCAAGCTTCTTTCTCAATGTGACATATTGTTGGAAGCTTTTTAGCCTTATAAGAGTGATTCTTTGTTGTTATATATTCTTTGTATCTTGTTTTAAGCATAAGCATGGACAAGGCAGCATGGGATCGTGAGACTACTGAAGTTTTAATCAAAGAATGTCTTGAGCAAATAATTAAGAAAGCCCGTAACAATGCATCATTTACAAAAAAAGGGTGGAAGGAGATTGAAGCTGGTTTCAATGCAAAAACAGGGAAAAAATATGACAATAAACAGTTAAGAAATAGATTAGATACTTTGAAGAGAGAATGGAGTAAATGGGAGGCCCTATGCAAGGAGACTGGTGTGGGTTGGGACCCAAAAACAAATACAGTTGTGGCACCAAATGAGTGGTGGGAGAAGAAGAAAAAGGCACTTAATTGTTAATCTCAAGGCAGAAAGTATGTTATTACTTTTGATAGACTTCTTTTTTGATTGTTTGAATGCATGCAGAAGAATCGAGAGTACGAAAAATTTAGGTACAACGGGATGCCTTTTGCAAATGAGTTACAAATCATTTTCAAAAACAAGTCGGCTGTTGGAGAGGATCAATTTGCACCATCTTCAACTACAATTCCTATAGAATCTGAAGACCAAGATGAAGTTTATCGACCTGACTTACCAGAAGACATTGACCTACTAGAAGGATCAGGGGATAGTGAAGAAGAGCTTCATAGTGCAAGTTTAGGAATTACAAATGAATTGGAAGGTGTCAACTTAACAGCCAATGATCCTAATAACTCTAACTCTGGGAGTTATGGAAAGAGGAAGAGGAATGAAGCATACAGTAAGGGGAAAAGGGCAAAAATTGCACCATCAAAAACAATAGCAGATTCAATAAGTGTAATGACTTCTCTTTCTAAGGAGAGATCAGCGAAAATGGATAAGATTCAATATGTATCAATTGCAGAGATTACAGAAGAACTACTTTCCAATGAAGAAATTGCCAATGATAAAGAGCTTCTCGCTGCATCTTTGGATTATGTGGTAAACTCAACTTATCGTCAACTGTTTATGGCTTTGAAGAACAAACCTGACGCCTTAATGGATTGGGTGCGGCGGATGGCAACAAATCCACCCAAATGGCTTCAATCCCCACCAGCTTGAACACTATTTTCTGACACTTTTGTCACTAGCATGCTTAATGTTATGTTAGTGGAAGTATTAAGTATCAAGATGTTGACTGATGTATGACTTGTTTATGGTGATTAGGTTGTTGTATCTTGTTTTGTGACACTTTGGTTACTAGTTTGTTGTATCTTGTTTTTTGACTAGTTTGTTGTATGTTTTTTGTGACACTTTGGTGACTAGTTTGTTGTATATACAAATGAAATGGGTTCTATGTACTTTATGTCATGTTTTTTGCTCACATGAATATAACCATATTCACAGGTTACATAATCAATGGCAAATTGGAATAATCAATTCACATTGGAAGGCATGGAAGATGAAGAGGCTGAATTATTTTCCATATTATATGAAGACATAGCAGAAGCTGAACAAGTTGCTGTGTTGGTGAGTCAATATGTGATGCCTTATGTGTGCAAGGAACCATGTAGAACTAACAAACAAACAGGGGATTTATGGTTGCAATATATTTTGAGCGGACACGAAACACGTTGTCGTGAGATGTTTCGAGTAGAAAAACGTGTATTCCACATGTTGTGCTCAAAGTTGGCTGATCATGGGTTGCAATGTTCTAAGCACATTGGAGTTCAAGAGATGGTTGGCATTTTTTTGATTATGGTTGGACATGGATATTGTAATAGGGTATTACAAGAATTCTTCCAACACTCAGGAGAAACTATTAGCAGAGTGATTCACAGAGTGCTAAAGGCTTGCTTGAACTTGGCAAGGGAAAATATCAAACCACTTGATCCTGAGTTTCAGTCATGCCGCCCAAAAATACAAAAAGATCCAAGATATTATCCATATTTCAAAGATGCTATTGGTGCAATTGATGGAACTCACGTACAATGTGTGGTTAGTCAAGCAGAACGAGAAAGATATATTGGCAGAAAGGAATATCCAACGCAAAATATCATGGCTGTATGTGACTGGGATATGTGTTTCACATTTGTGTTGGCGGGTTGGGAAGGCACATCGCATGATGCTCGTGTGTTTCATTCTGCTCTTTCAACTCCATCCGTGAATTTTCCCCATCCACCTGAAGGTAAATATTTTGTCAACTTTATTTCAATTAATATGTCTTAATTCTACTTGAGTTTTAATTTCATATTGTTGAATAATTTCTCAATTTATTAGGGAAATATTATTTGGTTGATGCTGGATATCCAACACCTATGGGTTATATGGGCCCATACAGATCTGAGCGCTATCACCTTCCAGAATTCAGACGTCAACCAAGATTTGAGAATCACAATGAGATCTTCAATTTTTACCATTCAAGTCTGAGATGCACCATAGAAAGAACTTTTGGTGTTTGGAAAAACAGGTTTGAAATTATACAAAAAAGGGCGAAGGGGCAAAAATAGCCACCGTAATTCTCCAAATGGACAACTTTGACACCCGTAATTTCGATGGTGCAAAACCGTACATTATAAACTAAAATGGGACAAATCTAGCCACGCCGTTAAGTTGAAGCTAACAGACGTGTGTTTTTGCGTGGGTCCCACATTCATTAACCTACGTGGCATGACAGTTAGCAAGTAAAATGAATCCACGTTGGGAAGCCCTGCCACATCACCTTTCAGAGTATGCCACGTGTCATTTAGAAAACCCCACCTTTAACATCCAATTAACATCAGTCTCTCTTCCCCTCACACCAGTCATCGGACCATCTCCCTTCTCACCCTCAAGCACCACCATTGTCCCCCGTCACTCCCTTTTCTTCTCCAATCCCCGTCGCCGAACCACATTCTCCGCTGTCGGCCAATGCTTCGCAACCCTCTCTCCCTCGGCTCACCATCGCAAGCCCCTCTTTGTCATCAATGCTGCTAACGTCAAATTTTTGTAGCAAAGGTTGTCGTTGTTCAACGGCCTGGTGGATATTGTGCAGTGCGGTCGGGCGGTGAACGGTGGATTCTGGTGGTGATGATGGAGTTTTTGTTGTGTTATGTGTTGAGGGTTCTTTTCTTAGATCTGATTTTTTTGTTGGCTTAAGTTCTGATTAATGTTTCTTTGAGTGAAATTTGTGTGTGTTATGTTTGTGTTTTGTTGGGGCATGTTAGTGTGTTTTGTTTTGTTGGGGCATCAAGTTGTTTTTGTTTTTGTGTTTGTGTTTTGTTGGGGCATGTTTGTGTGTGTTATTTTTTATGCTGAGTGAAATTTGTGTGTGTTATGTTTGTTTTTGGGGCATATGAAATGTGACACATAATTCTTTATTTCGCCACGTCATCATGCCAAATCACCATTCACAGTCAACTAACGGTCAAACTTAACACCTCTATTTAAGAGTGCTAAATTTGTTCCATTTTGGTTTATAATGTATGATTTTGCACCATCGAAATTACGGGTGCCAAAGTTGTCCATTTGGAGAATTACGGTGGCTATTTTTGCTCCTTCGCCCATACAAAAAATGCGCAAATACAAGTACAAAACACAAGTTCATTTAGTTTGTGCAACAATGGCTATACATAACTTTATAAGAAGAAATTCTCGCAAAGATATTCATTTTAGGGCAGCTGAAGATGGAAGCCCACCGGATGAAGATAATGGTCATGAAGTTCAAGAGCGTTCATCGGCAAATGTAACTGCGTCTTCACGTGAAATGAATTATCTTCGTGATGCAATTCGAGACAATATTGTAAAAAACCTTTAATCTAACAACTTATGTAATTTAGTTGAACAAATTTGAATATATATATATATATATATATATATATATATATATATATATATATATATATATATATATATATATATATATATATATATAATTTCTAATTTATATGCATTTCAAATTACTATTTCAAGTTCTAAATTTTAATTCATATTTTCTCTCTAAATTATAGCAATATTTTGATGTCATATGTACTTCTAATAAAATTAATGTTTTAATCTAATCTTGTAACTATCCAAACATAAATCTAAAAGTCAGATTGAAAAAAAGTAACTTATACTCACTGCACATCCAAACATAATCACAATACACAATCAGACTTTTTTCCAATCTTACTTCTAAAAAAGTCCAATTGAAAAAAAGTTACTTTTTCACCGGCAATCCAAACACACCCTAAATCTAACTGATTTTTTTATAAAAGGCAAAATGATATTAATTAAAATCTAGCTATTACAACAGTTTACTAATATTCAAAATATGTAAAACACATATAAAATTAAACCATAAGATGAGAATTAAAAAGGATAGTGGAGAGACAACACCAATCTCTATCTGAGCACCAGCAAGTGAGTAGCCATAATCAGTGAAGTAGTTCCGAAGACCAGACATCTTCTGAGAATGACGGGAGGTTGAAACCGGAGACACGCGCCACTATGAGAGCTAAGAGAAACCCAAAGTCTCACGACGTCTATACCACAATGGGCATTGAAATGTTTTTGGGTGTTAAAATGCATCAAAGATGTCACCCACAAAGAACTGGGAGATTCAGCATGACGTACTGAAACTAGTGCCGATAGATGGTATTGTCCAAGACAGCACCCAACATAACAAAATAAAGCTAAAACTAGCCAAACAAACCAAACGAGACATAAAACCACATGAAGACACAAAAGTGAGCAGCGCTGCAAGATGGACCTCTAAGCGGCTGCTGGTGAGCTTAGAGGTCCTCATTGAGATCATCCACTCACACGGAGCTTTTTGGCACAAGCTCCGCTAGAACCCAGACGTTCAACAAGAATCTCATCATTCCATGGATGCTTTTTTGAATAACAGAGATGTACCATGAAGGGCTAATAAAGAAAAGCATCACATAAAGACTCCAATTGTGAGATTATACTTGTAGCAGGGGAAGATAACTTCATTCTCTTGTTAGCAAAGGTGACAATGAAAGAAAAAAAGGGGAACTCGTAGCATCAGTCAAAGTTTGCTGCTTAGAATGAGTGTGGAGGATTTGTTCAATTCTTATTTCCTCTGGATCACACACTCTCTTCTTAGTGGATGGTCTAAGCACTGAAATCATGCACCTCTTCTTAAAAGGAGTTGGAGAAACAACTATTTCTCCCCAATATCTTTTCCTTTTCCCTTAACAATTTGAAGTTGATTGTGGTTCTCCACCTTGGTCAACAAAGGTTCTTCAAAGTTCTTCAAGAGGGTCTTGAATCTTTTGAAAGAAACAATAGAAGCCTGCTCCTTTCCAAGTTCCTGCGCCTTGATATCAAAATGCTGCAGTCGTGGCCTTTTACTGGTTTTAGAAACAGAATCATTCTCTTTCATTTTCCTTTTATGATTATTCTCATCAGCGCTAACAATTTCCTCTACCAGAAGGAGACTTAAGGCAGATTCTTGTGGCATAGAATTCCCAGAATAATAGATGCCATTCAATTTAATACCAGACTCATGCAAATTATAATCATAGCATCCAAGAAATCATGATATTCAACACGAACAGATCTGATGCTAATAACAGAGACACTTGCTCGAGGTTGTAATTCAAGAGAATATTTGCAAGATTAAGCCACATGACCAATACACAAACAATGAGGACAAAATCTGCTAACCTGCTCTAAAACAATTGAGAAATCCAGAGATTGACCAACCAACAATTGAAAATCATGCAAATTAATAGCATTGAGACCCAAATCTGAGAGGAAAATTTTCAATCGCAGTCCATTTCCATTGAAAGGGCTTTGTGGTCCATATCATATCAAATAAACTTCCCTAATTTATCACCAATACGTTTTGCGGTCTCCATGTTATAGAATTTCAAAAGTAAGCCATGAACTTGAACCCATGTAGGAAAATGGTGAATAGAAAGCTGAGACAAAGGGAAATTTAAATGCCATGGAAGTAGAGTGATAAAATAAGCTATCAGCGGCAGCGGTTGATGGATCAGCTGCGAAGATAAGCTGTAGGTGGAGACGGTTGATGGATCTGCGGCGGAGATAAGCTTTTGGCGGTGGCGGTTGATGGATCTTCGGCGGATATAAGCTGTAGGCGGCCGCGATTAATGGATCTAAGGCAGAGATAAGCTTTCGGCGGCGGCGGCGGTTGATGAATCTACGGCGGACGAAGAGATCGACGAAGGTGGCTGAGCGATCTGCGGCAGTGGAGGAGATCAACGGTGAATGGCTGCGGTGGATGAGAGATCTATGGCGGTGGAAGAAAAGGCAGCAAAAAGGATATCTGGACACGGCAGTGGAGGAAGAGTATGGCGGGGGGAGAGGAGGTGTTGGCCACGGCGACGATGACGACTGAGGTCGGCTGCAGAGACAAGGTGGTCTTTGGGCAGAGATGAGGAGAAGGCGGAGAGGACGGCGACTGATTGTGCATGAAATTTATATTTTTTTATACCACTAAGCATGTGAAATTAGCATGTCAATTGGTCAAAAATAATAGGAATTAGATGTCATTTCATGTTGAGTCTAGGTTTGATGAGTTAGATGCATTTTAATGATAATTGAGCATATTAGGCAACTAACTAAATCATTTTATATTTTATGGACTTGATATACTTCACAAATTTCCTAATTTCCTATTTTAGGAGCAAAAGGAGGAAGATCATATTGAAGAGCACAAGATCAAGACACATTTTTGGAAAGTCCTATTTCAATTTGGACTAATTATTTTAAGGAATGAATATTCTCCAATTGTTTCCTAATCTTGATAGATGACTTCCCCAAGCAATCCTAGTCCTAAAAGGAGTGTAAAAACGTGCTCATCACTTGCCCTTTCATTATTTCCTATTTGGAGAGTGATTCCCTTATTTTTAGGAAGCTTTGGTGTCCCAAACCTTTCCTATATGCTTTGGGCATTCAATTTTGGAAATCCTAGGTCAATTAGGATGGTTTTGAGTCATCTTTTATGCTACATAAGGGGGAGCACGAAATTCCTAAACAAAGATTATCCTCCAAGCAATATCCCTTCCATTTTAGGAAAGTATTATCTTTTTTAGGCAATTCTTGGTCCCCAACTCTTTCCTATTGGCTTTGGGCACTTAATTTGGGAATTTCTTACTCTCCAAGCATGGTTTATGGTAACTTATTATATAAGGATGAGGGGAGTACAAAATTGAGGGAGAATTCCATAATCCCATACCATCATTCTACAAACTCTTCCACTCATCCTCTCTTCCACTCCACTATCTTCCACTGGTTCTTCATGGAGCTTGAGGTGCAACCATCCTTGGATGTTCTCTCCTTCAACATGATGAACTAAGTTCGCCGATGCTCTCTTGGATGATGGGATGACATGAAGCAAACATTGAAGCAACTTTAGGGGAGTTTTATTAGTTCCAATTATGTAGTCTTGAATTTCCATTTGTGTTCTTGAGTATTTGTTCTTCTTATATTCGAACTTCGTTTGTTGAAATTCTAGACTATGTGTTGTTGAATTTTAATTGCATGTATTGATATGGTTTTAATTTAGTTCTATTCATCTTCCCAAATTACCATGTATGTCAAGTCTTTGTTGATTTTATTATCTAGCATGTTTGTTGGGTGATTTAGTCCATTGTGCTTCATATAATTGTGTTGTGTGAGGATTGATGTGTGGGTTTGAGACTATTGATGTTGAGTTTTCATAGCGCTAGTTAATTCCATTAATTGAACTCGCTTAAAGAACTAAATCATTACCTAATCTATGTGCATGAATGTAAGTAGGTAGAATTCTATAAGTGACTAATTTGTTTATTTGAAGTTGAGTGGTGTTTTCTTTAACCTATTCCTTTAAATGGACCAATTGTGTTTACTTGTATGAGTTTGGCCATTTACCTCCTAATTTCCCAAAATTGTGAAAGATGTTTGTTGCATGTTGTCCCTAGTTCAAGAGAGCATCTCATCATTATCATTATCATCATCACATCCATCCATCAGTTTACTTGCTTTCAAATAAATAAAAAAAATCACAAAAATATAGTAGTTTAGTTTAGTAACCTAGTCAATCATAAAACCCCATATTTATTGCTTTCTTGCATTCACTTAGTTAATTTAGGTAGTTAGTTAAAGACTTCGTAGAGAGACGATCCGAGAGAGTACACTTGCTACAATCCTTGGTAAATAATTATATTTGCATTTGAACCCCAAGGCGTAAAGACTAAGGCTCAAATCAGCGACAACACTGAGAAAAAGAGAGGAGCAAAAGATCTGATTCATGGCAATGGTCGGCGGAGGTCGACAGTCAGCTATGGAAACCATGGTTGAGAGAGACAAGCTCTCCAAAATTTTTGAACTTTTCATAAGGAGAGTAGGAAGAGAATCAACTTAGGAAGACACCGGAATAATAGGTGTGGCGGCGGACTGCGGTGGTGTAAGGTGTGTTTAGTGGTGGTTTATGGCAGAGACAAGAGAGAGACAAGCTCTCCTATGGTAGAGAGAAGTGGGATCTTCTCACTCTATAAATAAATTATATTTATTCGACCCTTCTAACTGATATTTTGTGATGGGATATAAGATCCATTTGAATCATTAATTTTTAAATATTATATTATATATTAATTTATATGATAAATTAATTAATTTATCAAAAAAAATTTAGGCAGATTAATTTCAAAGTATCTTTTTCAAATTTTTTATGATTTTTAAAAACCATATTTATGTTTATGAAGGTAGTACCATTTCTCATCCAAATGTTTAGGTTGACTTTTTAAAAAAATTAAAGAATATAAATAAAATACTTAATTATGATATATTTATATGTAATTAAATTAAGTAACTTAAAGTAAGGTAAATAATTTTTGGAGATATGGATAAATAAAAAGCACATCAAAATAAATTATTTATTTATTATCTTTAATTTCTTAAAAAAGTCAACTTATCTTTTATGACCGAAAATGATATAAGATTGTTTTTCCATTTGTTTCCCATATGCCATATGTATAATCTTCTTTCTTTTTTTTGTGATAGTAAAACAAAATGATATTAATTTGCGAAAAGATTACAAAGTTCTAAAAATGTATCTGAAAGGGAAGTTAAAAACATTACACAGAGTATTAGGAAGTAAGTGAATGGAAATAAATGAGAAATGTCTCAATAACAATGCAGTGTCGATAGCGACAGTGTGCTTCACTGACAGGCTTGAAATCACTTGCAGTCTGACCATTGAAAAGAAGGTTATATTCTACTGTGGAGATACATTGAGATGTGAGATCGATCCATTTCATAGTGAACCTCATACAAAAGAGCACAGTAGAGATGAAATTCCAAGATAGTCACTCAAAGGCCTTCGAAAAGTCAATTTTTAAAGCAGCAAGTTTCCTTCGATCTTCTCGAGATGAGTGAACGCGATCCATTAATTCAGCGGCCAACATGATGTTATCAGATATAAAACGACCTTTTAGAAAAGCACTCTGATAAGGGGCAATAATCGAAGAAAGAAGTGGTTTCAATCTGCTGCTCAAAAGCTTAGAGATTATCTTGTAAGATACATTACACAAGTTGATTGGTCTAAAGTCTTTAACAACCTGAGGAGAGTTTATCTTTCGAATTAACACAATATTGGTCTTATTAAGATCTTAAAGAAAATGTTCAGAGTGCCAAAAGGATTGACAACGTTGAAAAGATCCTGATTAATAAGATGCCACTGAGATTGATAAGATTTTGCATTAAAGCCATCAGGACCAGGGGCACTATTACCTGGGAGATCGAACACAGCTTCTTTGAGTTCTTCAAGAGAGAACAGCTGCATTAACCTTGGTTGATCAGACTCAGAGAGACAAGGAAGATTTACAGAGGCCAGAGAGGAAATTAAACCCTCAATTGAGTATGAGTTGCCTTCCACATAAATACTTCTAAAATGTTCGATCACTTGATTAGTCAGATCACTAGAATCTGAAATCCACTTATCTTGATCATTTTGCGGACATGAGATTAAATTTTTTGCTTTCCGTCTACTAGCTACTGCATGAAAAAATTTTGTATTTCTTTCACCTTCAACTTACCACTAAAGCCTTGACCGCTGGGTCCAAAAGCTAGCCTCACAGCTGTAAAGGAATTCTAACTGGTGTTTTGTTTCTGAAATGAGTTGAACAGAATTACTAGACAATGTGGAGGTCGAGGAAAGGGAAGCCGAGATGTTGAGAAGCTTTGCTTCTAAGGATTTGATTTTATGAGACAAATTCCCAACACTAGATTTACTCCATGCAGAAAGGGCATCTAAAGCTCTCTTAAGCTTGCATATGAAATTAAAACTAGGGGATCCCCTTGATTCCTGATTCCAATTGTACTTGATAATCTCCTCACATTCTTTAGATAATAGCTAAAACAATTCAAACTTCCTTTGTTTCATGGGTTTCAAGGAAAATTCAGAATTGAAAATTAAAGGACTATGGGCATTTGTCTTGAAAAGGCGACCAAATCCTATCAGGTCAGAGGCGGTGTGAGTATGAGAAGTGTGGTGAGGAAAGAGGATTGAGTTGGATTAGGGAGAGACAAGAGAAGGCAAGACAGAAGGATCTAGAAGCACATCTTCGGGAGGGAAAATTAGTATTAGTATTGTTAGCTTTAGTATGGTGAACTACTGGTGAAGGTGAACTAATAAACGAAGAATAAACGAAAAAGAAAAATGGAAAAAAATACTAATAAACCTTTTTTTAATAAAAGACAATTATATTTAGTTAAAAGAAAGGTTACATCAATACACTTGCATGAAAAAGTGTAATAAACACACCATATACATAAGCATAAAAGAAAGCAAAAACACACAAAAATGACAAATAGAATAGCTAACATAAGCAACGGCCACATTAGACATGAGTAAAATTAGAAAATAAAAGAATATCAAGTATGATCTTCATACAAATGTCTCAGAGCACAATGATGAGACAATGTAGAGAGGTATGCTGTAAGTGCCAAATCCAACAAGGAAGGCAAGGGCCAATATGGTGAAAACCATCATGGTGATGATCAGCATTTAATGGGTAAATTTTCCGATTTGATTGAATAACAGCCATGTTGATAGCCACAGAACAATCAAAGGACTACAATTGACATCCTTCTCTTTCCCAATATAGAATTATAACAATTACATCTGGGTTGTTATGAGGATGAGACTCATTATTATACCACTGGAAAAGGACAGAAGATATCACATTCAGTCATATTATATCTTCTCTATGATGAATTTTTCATAGCGCCTGATCTGACAATATAGTCACAAGAAGAGTAGTGTCTGGATGCCTATCTTGCATGAGGTGGCTGACGATACTTGCCAAGACTAAATATTGGTTTGAGAAAAGGGGAAAATAATGACTTATCCTTAAACCATCAAAGTAGAAGAAATCAGTAGGGCATTGAGCATGAACTTCTACCAGTCCTTTATCATTATTTAAAATATGACACCAACTCACAATGATGATGAACTGTAAAGCAACTTAGAAGACATTAAGCTAAATATAAGAGACTTTGGTAACTTTGATAGACCAACAATCTTGCCTTGATATCCATTTATTGTATATTTGTAACAATAGATTCAGGTTAGCCAAAAAAACCCAAATTAGGCTTTCTTGTTGGATTCCACCTAAGATACATAACCAAACCACCAAGAAACCAAAACAAGGACTTTTTGGTTTGTGTTGATTGTAGATTTGGAGCACTATCAGACTTATCATGACTTTCTATATTATTGGTTCCCCAAATTACTCCACCAGTTTTGTTTTCTGCCATGTTCTTGTCCTTTAATTGAGTAATTGCCATAACACTTTCAATAGGAAAGAAAATCTCCCTACTTATCATTGCATATTAAAACTCAATGTTGAAATTTCTTGCATCACACAATTTGTAACTCCTAAATCTTCAGTTTCTTTTAATTTCTTAAAAGTCACATGATGTTCACCCTCAACAATCATATCAGACCTACTTCCCTTTAGGAAGAGTGTCTTAAGAGGGGAATCAATTTCCATGCCTACTTTTTCTAAAGGAGAGTGACCAAACTTGAGTTGTCTGCGATTCCGTTGAACCACCACCATCTTCGTCATCTTTATTGATCGAACCTCTTCCTGAGTCAATGAGTCCAGAACAATCTTATGTTTGTAAAGGCAAACTCTGCACAGTCTTTGATTCTGATGAGCTACCTCCATATTTTTCCTCTGTATCTTCTTGATTCCATAAGACCAGTTCCAGCTTGCTTTTATGTTGCCTGATCAAAGATTTAGATCATTCTGTGGAAAATTTTACCTTCCCCTTTGAGGTTTTTTTCTCAAACTTCCTAATTCTAGTTGAATTTTGGTTTGATAAAGACTTCTCCTTTTGGAGCCCTGGGAAAGAAGGGTTTGGGAACCTTTGTCCCTTTCACTTATAGAACATGTCGCAGAGTACAAATTCGCCCTTGCATGTCCGATTGGAGCTTTTCTTCGTTGAAAACCGTTGGGGTTGTGGTCGAGAATCATGAGAAGGAAGAGAGTGAGATTTGATTTGTATTGATCTAGAGTTGGGAATGACTGATGGTGGTTTAATGATCAGAGATGCAATTTTTGTTGATGGATTGAGGAATTTGGGATTGGTCAATTTTGGGCGATTATTTCCGATGTTGGGGTGGGATTTTGATCAGAGGGGTGGAATGGATCTAGAGAAAGGCGAGAGCCTCTCTCTCTCTAGACAACAGTCACCCTAAACAGAGTCTTCCTGTATGTTTTGTTGTGGTAAGTGTCATTCCTGGTGATTAATTAATGCAAATTGAAGGAAGATTTCAAGGATTTATTATAAGACTTTTGTATTATATCGCAACTCACTACTTTAGTATCGCCATTAACTGTCGTGTTTTGCACTGGTAACCATTTAAAAACCTGAATAACTACTTGTGTAAAAAAAAACATTATTCACTACGCAGGTATCATTATTCACTACTTAAATATCGCAATTAACTGTTGTATTTTGCATTGGTAACCATTTTAAGATTTGAGTACTACTTGACTCAAAAAAACAAAACATTATTCATTGTCAAAACATCGCTTTTTACTACGCAAGTATCGCCATTCACTACCATTGTATCACAATTTACTACTGTGTTTTCCAGTGCTTGCAACCATTTTAAAACCCGAATAACAATATTGTTACTGTAACAACAGTAATTATCGACAACAATAAAAAAATGAAGTAGGACATTATATAGTGATTATCATCATTAAGCACTTGGTATGACATCCAAACAACTTCTGTACAATATATATATATATATATATATATATATATATATATATATAATATCATTTCTTGACAAGTGAACATTAGTATTCATCCTACCTCTAATATTTATCTCCACCTTCAACATTCTTTTCAAAATTCCCCCAACATGAAAATAACACATAACTGATTTTGAATGTGTCATCCTGCATGTTAACCTACACAAGAATAATCAATGGTTAATCAAAATGTGTGTTCCTAAACATTGATATTTCAGCATTTTCAATTATGGTCCAACTGACTCAAATGTTTCATTAACTGCTCTAGTACACGTATTAATTGTCCCAAAATCACTGTTAACTACAACGAGTGACATGTTCTGGTAACTACTCCAGGATAGTGATTCACTGCTAATATTATCCTTTTGTGTTTAAATATTATATTGTTTACAATAATACTCAAAGTTTTCTTTTATTATTTTTTCTTTTTATTTTTTATTTATCTTCGTGCGGTTGTGGAACACTTGAGCTATCTGTATATCTGAAAAATCGTGAAATATTTATTCCTAAACAACTAAGGGGTAAAAGATCATATTTGCCCTGGAAGTATGTACGAATGATCATATTTGCCCTTAAAGTTTTTTGAGGATTAATGTTGCCCTTGAAGTTTTCAAAATGGATCAATGTTGCCCCACCGTTACGTAGAGTTAAATTTGACTGTTTGTTTGACTTACTCAGCACACATGGAACAAACACATCATCACTTAAAAGTCACCTCAACCACTATAGGCCACCTCATCATCTCCCACTCTTACTACCTCCCTCGCCATTTTAATTACTTCCTCTAATTTTAATTACTTAAAAGCCACCTCATCCAATATTTTAATTACTTCCTCTAATTTTTGTTCTCGTCATTTCTATTTTCTAGGGGGTTTAATTTCCTCTCTATGCTCTGCTTGTTAATTTTTGTTCTCATGAGATTTTGTTACCTCTTTTTAGTGGACTAAAAATTAGAAAAAAGAGAAATCAATCCCTCCCTTGTCATATTCAATTTCAAAAAACTAGAAATTCATTCATGTTGGATGTCAACTTTAAGTAGCTCAATATTTGAAACAGATTGTGTACCATAAAGGCATGCAGTTGATATTTTTGGGAATCGGATTTGCGAGGCTGAAACGCATTCATCAGTACACTTGATTTGAATGATGAATCCTTAATAATTCCCAAAGTAAATGTAATAATGAGGCAGTTAGATATATTTAGCACACATGTTTGTTCCATGTGTGGTAAATAAGTATGGACTTCCAGGTTTGTATGAATTCTCTTCTTGCCTTTTAGTGGTCTAAAATGATTCTGAGGGCTACTGTCCTTTTACATTCTGTTCATCCCTTTTTATTGGGCTGGAATAGAAAAAGGAGTGAATGATGTTGGGAATGTGTCTGTTGGGAACCTGCAATTTTCTATAACTGAAAACAGTGTTGTGTAAACAAAGGTCAAAATCAGCCTATGAAACTTGACTCTATTTCATCTAACAAATATTGCCGAAGACCAGTTTATAAATAAAGTTCATTCTGGTTTCTTTGTTAGCTTCTCTGGAAATCTCTTCTGATTTTGATTTTGGAATATTTGTTGGCAGTTATTGTGTCTCCTAATGGCATATGTGGCAACCTTACTGGTTGTTTGCCTAGTGATCTTGTCAAGCAAGTCTATTTGAGGCCCTTTTCTCCTCTTTCGTGTTTATGCTTGATTTCTGAAAAATCACCCAAACATAAAAATTGTTTTTTGATGTTTTGATGGCAGTTCTAACAAGATTAGGGCATCAAATGGTTATAGGTCTACTTTATCATGTTTTCCACAGTATTGGTTGCCATCTGTGGGGACAAAATTGTCTTGTTGAAGTAAGTCTTGGCTTCCCAAGATCCGGAAATGACAATGCTTTCCAGACAAACGTTAATAGCTTAAGTAATTTACCCAATCATCATGTTACTGAATCTCCTGCTATGGGAATAATTGATCGAAAGGGATCACTAGATCCATTGACAGATTATGAGAAAACATTTCTGTATCATCATCTCACAAAATCCTAACATTCAAGAGGGAGTTCCAAAAAGTTGCAAGGACAGCAAAAAAAAGGGGTCAACTCAGTTCTAGTCCCCACTTGGTGAGGGTACTGGGGAAGGGAATATACTAGGCAGCGTAACCTATGCTTTTTGCAAGGACATCATTTTGAATAAAAATCTCTGTTTTTCAAAGAAAAAAAATTGAGGAAAGTTTAATTGGTGAAACTTGTGGAAGATTCAAAGGTCATTCTTAAAAGTGTGAAATCAGAAATTGTAGACATTCGTAGTTCTATCTGAATATCATGAGGGAGAAATTTTGGAAAATTAAGGATGGCTTGCATTATGATCTGAGAAAAACCTTTGTCATTCTACTATGCAGCCTGCTTGTTGGCTTGCGTTCATTTAGGAACAGACAAAACCTTATGTGGGCTTTATTTCAGCAGAGTTCAATAAGTTGTAACTGAACTTCTGTCTTAGTAGTAGAGTCATTCCCAGTATTGGTGATTGCAATCCCCAGTTTTTCCCTGTTTAATAGAGGATTTTGAGCTATCTATTCCATCATTGTGTCCTGAACCTATCAGTAACATAGCTGGTATCTGATAGTATGAGGTTTGGATGTTAATACTTGTGTTAGGAACTTATTATCAATATGTGCTGCAACTATCAGGATGATTGGCTCAAAACTTCAGCAAACTGTTTACAGCACTGGGAAAAGACTCCTCTGGAACCCTATGCTCTACAGAAGCCTGTAAGTTAATAAATAATTACCATTGCTTTCTGTATACTGGTTGTTTAATTGATACACTAAAATTCAATTACTGGAATAATACGTTCAAGATTTGAATTTCATATATGTCATTATATGTTTTTTTTTGCAGATTTCTTATTGTGTCGTATGTCCAGACATTGATCCCCTTACCTCAGCTGCTTTCGATTTTTTCCAACAACTAGGAACAGGTGAGTGAAGTTGATTGTGCTACTATTCAGCCATGTGGACATTTTTGGGATGTCCATGTTTTCAATATGAAACAATCTATTCTTCAAGTATCATACTGTATGTTGTGTTTGAAGCAGTTAATGTTTATGGACTTTCTTATGAGCATGTTACATCTTAGAATGCTCTATGGAGTTCCAATAGAAAACTTCCTGATTTGTATGCGCCTTGATTGTTGATTAATGATTCATATCATTCTTGATTTTAAAAAGGATTCATATAATTCTGTTTCTTCTCCCCACCTTGCTTACTGAATTGTTTTACCTTTCTTAATATACTTATGTCCTTTTCAGTCTATGAAATATGCAAGCTGGGGACTCATTCACCTAAAGGTTTAGGGAATCAGATGGAGATAGAGTCTAGGAAGTTGTCATCTTCTGGTTTTGTTTTACTTGATTCCCCTCAATCAATGAAGATTGAGAGCAGCAATGCATCTCTTGGTTCAATAAGCGATTACTTCCTCTCACTCTCCAATGGTTGGGATCTGACTAGTTATCTAAAGTACCTTTCAAAGGCTCATAGGGCTCTGAAGCTTGGTCCATGCTTCTCTACAAATCCAAATGAGGGAAACAACAGCACATGCATGGTAAGTGGATGTTTCTTTGGGTTAAACCTAGTGATTAAATGTTCATAGTATATCCCTTTTTCCAGCTACCATTTGATTACTACTCCATGCATTCCATTTTGTAAGACAATATTACCTAACTTGCGATACCAAAAAAAACAATTTTAGATGATTCATGTCTTAAAGGTTTTTTTTTTCATCTTTCCATCTATATCCTCAAGTAGTTTACCATTTCCACTTCATGTTATGGCTGCACATATTTACACTAGAGTGGGCCAAGTCTTCTTTTTCTTTTATCATTCTAATATTTTTGTTTTTGGGTTTTTGTATATAGGTAATCTATGTGGTGTGCCCGTTCCCTGATCCAACAGCAATTCTTCAAATCGTGGTTGAATCTTCTGTTGTCATTGGGTCATTTTTCCAACAATGAGATCGAGATAGAAGATCTGCATTGCATGGTCAGGTTGTGAAGGCATTAAGTGGCTTGGCAACTGTTGATGAAGCTTCATCATCTAATATCATTGCACTTTCTGGGTTTTGCATTCCAAAATTAGTGCTGCAGATTGTGACAGTTGATTCAATATTCAGAGTCACAAATCCATCGCTAGGTGAGCTTGTCATTCTGAAGGAGACTGCTTTTACAGTATACAACAAAGCTCAAAGCGTCTCACGAGGATTCTCTAATGACTTTGCCCTGTCAGCATTTTCAGGCAGATCTCATTCAGTTTTGACACAAATAGCTTCTCCCATTTCTGGGATGTGGAAGGACTGTGTTGGTCCTCGAATAACAGGCCATTCACTTCCAAGAGAGGGCGATATTGATGCCAGCTTGAGGTCTACTTCATGGGATAACTCTTGGCAATCAACAAGGTCTGGGGGACTGAGCTGTAACCCTAGTAGATCTGGGGGTTACTATCTTAATGATGAAAGTTGTTACATGTTTGAACCCCTTTTCATTCTATCAGAATCTTGTTCTGTGGAACATGGTGTTTTAGATATTGGTAGCCCATTTCAGAATCTTCTAAGGTATCGTATCAGCTGAAGATAGTAGTGGAAACTCTATGCAAAATACAAGTACATCAGGAAATCTGGATTTTGCTTCAAACCTTGATGGGCCTGAACCTGAACAGGGGACTCCTCCAAGTTTACATTGCTGCTATGGATGGACAGAGGAGTGGCGTTGGCTTGTATGCATCTGGACTGATTCAAGGGGAGAATTACTGGACAGTAATATCTTCCCTTTTGTTGGAATTAGCAGTAGACAAGATAGAAAGGGTCTACAGTGCCTATTTGTACAAGTTCTACAACAAGGCTGTCATATACTTCAATCTTGTTCCTCTCCTGATAATGGTGTTGTCAAGCCTCGAGATTTCATGATATGACGCATTGGAGGTTTCTATGAGCTTGAGTACCTTGGTAAATTTTTCCTCATCTCTTTCTCTATGAGTAGACAAGATACCATTTGTTTGGTATACATAAAATAGAAGGGGTCTGTAAAGTGCCTCCATAACTTATTGTTTATGATATGTGGAAAGGGTAGAAGAGTGAAAATGGAAGAAAGAGTGGTATGGAGAGTGTTAGATATGAGAGAGAGAGAGAGAGGCTTAATTATATTATTCCTAAGATTTAAATTACCCTCTTTTGCCCTTTTCTTGGCCATAGTTCCTAAAGAAATTGACTTAATATCAATTAACCTCCCTTAACTAATGTTTTTTTAATTAGGTAATATTTTATCTCGAAATTTGGCCTTACCAATGTCATCTCGAGTACAGCAAGTGTGTGCTATGAAGCCACATGTAAAATCTAGTAATATATCTGTAATAATAAAATTAGTTCAGAGGTACCTTCACAATAATTCAAATCCATATTAGCATTATTATTATTATCTTGGGTCATTTAGCATTTTATTTTATAAAAATGAACTATCTATATTGGAAATGATAAATTTAACTGAAAACTGTGGAGGCATATGCAAATCAAAGATGGATATTAATGCTAATCTTTCGGCAATAACTTTTTGTGGGAATATTATGTATGAATTGTAAATTATCTTTGATTGTATAGCATTTATTAGGTGTTATTAGCCTTCATTAGTATTTATTAGGCTTTATTATATTGTCTCATTCTCTGACCAATGTATAGGCATTTGTATCTCAACATTCTCAAGAATGAGAAATACATTTATTCCCTTAAAATTGTTCACACTTTTAGTAGTATGTCTTTGGTTTTCTGTATTCTCTGTATTCTCTGTATGGTTGATGTCTAAACAATCTAGAATAAATTGACGTTTGTCTTTCATTTGTTTTTATGCTTCCTTTCCTATTTATTCGGTGGGGGGATCTGAGATGAAAAGATGGCCACTACAACTGCGTCGAACTCTGTCTGATGGGATGCCTGCAACTAGCAACGGTACTTCTTTGCAACAACCAGAGATGAGTTTGACCCCAGAAAGAACTCTTCCTTCCTCGCCCAGTCCTTTGTATTGGGCACAGAGCATCAGTTTTGTTTCAGTTTCACTGGACCATTCACTACAACTTATTCTGCCAGCTGATTCATCTTCTCCCGGTGAGTAATATGTACAATAAGTTTTCTTCCAGTTCTACTTCATTTCTCATGGTGCTGCACAGATGTTTTTCATTGGTTGAAAAACCATTGATATTTCTATCTAACTATATATATATAATCATCAAGAACATGTACATAACGAGCTATATCTTGATGTTCTCTCCAGATTGCAGCTGTAATATATATATCAGTTCGTTATGCATTCTCATCACATTTTCCTTGGAAGTACTTAAATTATAGGGTTAGAAAATACTATTGTTTCTTTGTTTGGCTGCTAGACTCAGCTATTCAGTTGACTTCAAAGAGGGAAGGCTCTGGATGAGGTGTAGAAGATAGGCCAATAATTGGATATATGTTGTAACAGTAGTGATTTGGAAGCCAGGATGGGTTTGAAAGGTTAAATTCTTGGATGTCTGGGTGGTATCTGCTGAGCAGGGTTTCTGGGATTTAATTTCTTTAAGGGAAAATTGCAACAAAAATCAGTTGTTGTGTTGCTTGAATGAACTTTTATTGCTGTCTACAAAGAGCAGTTAGATTTGAGCTTTTGCAATGTTTATCCTTTCTCCTTTTAATTGTGTAAAGCTTATGGATAATTGCTACTTGGGCATCACATCTAGGGTTATCATAAAAGTTTTTTTTATGCATGTGTAACTATTTAGAAGTCCATTATAAAATCCTGAACAGGTTGAATTTCGACATACGCTGGAGATTAATTTAAATATAAGCATTCATTTTGATACTTGAGTTTTTTCGTGAGTATTGAGACAAAGTTTTGCTGGAGGAACTTATAGTGGTAGTGGGATGTCTATTTCAGGTTACATTGAAGGTTTTACTCCAGTTAAGTCTCTTGGTCCTACATCTTCGGCATACATTCTGATTCCATCTCCTAGCATGAAGTTCCTTCCTCCAACAGCTCTTCAGCTCCCCACTTGCCTCACTGCAGAATCTCCTCCACTGGCTCATCTGCTTCACAGCAAGGGCTCTGCCCTCCCTCTTTCCACTGGATTTGTGGTTTCAAAAGCCGTCCCTACCATGAGGAAGGACAACAGAAGCAGCATGAAAGAGGAATGGCCTTCGGTACTTTCTGTGAGCCTCATTGATTACTATGGAGGCACTAACATTAATCAGGAAAAGATTATCCGAGGACTCAACAAACAAGGCGGTAGAAGTGTAAGCTGGGAAGCTAAAGATTTTGAGTCTGAGACCCACTTGGTTCTCGAGTCTCTTGCGGCAGAGCTGCATGCCCTGTCATGGATGACTGTGAGTCCAGCATACATGGAGCGGTGTACAAGTCTTCCATTTCATTGTGACATGGTTCTAAGTCTAAGGAGGCTTCTTCATTTTGCTGATAAGGAGCTATCCAAGTGGTCAGAGAAGTCTTGACTCCTTCAGGCTGAATAGAACGGGCATTATAAACAATGAGCCCTGAATGAATGTTGTCTGTATCATAGTAATTTTTAGGTTTATGTAAATTGCATGTAAAGCCGGCAGATGCATTTTAGGAAGAATATATTTAGCAAGTGTAGATATGAAGGGAAATTGCTGAGTATTTATTCATAGAAAAGTTGATTCTATTCCAGGTTAGTTTGAGTAGTAGAAGTGTTTGATGTTATCCTTCTGGTAGTATTTTTTTTTTTTTGGCTAATTTTTGGTAGGAAGATTAAAACTTATTTTTTTTTTAATCACAATCACTCACTATTGATACGATATTGATCTGATGGCCCATCATTATTTCATGTGCCTGATGATAAGTTGATGATATAAATTATTGCTATTGACCATTTTGTTGCTTCGAACGTGCTCAATCCAATTGCTGACTAATCTCGAGGTTCTGTCAAAGGAGTTACTATGACAATATGAATTTTTATAAAACTCATCCTCTTTCATTTTTATAAATTTCTTTTATAAAAATAAACCATGGTGGAAGAAAAAACAAAAGAGTTTAGAGAAAAAAAAATCCAAATAGGAAGAAAAGTTTGAAGAATTTAGGAAAAAATATAGGGAAAATGTCATTTAAATCCCTCCGAATATCCAAAAGGACAATTCAGGAACCTAAACTTTCAAAAGGACCATGAAGGAATTAGGACCTAGTTGACATTTTAAAATTATGTGAAAAGACAACATTGCCCTCATCCTAAAACACAAATTACTACCTAACACCAACCCTCTCCTCTTCTCCATTCACGTCTGAACCTTAACACACACACTTGCATAACACACACTTGCGTCTTCTCTCTTCTCTCCCTCACGTTCTCGTCTCCTCTCACCCTACCATCCTAAGTTGACATCTGCTTGCTTCTCCTCTCTTCTGCAGCTTTGTATGCTTCGTCTTGTCAGGGTCGTCAGCTTTCGGTGGCTTTCTTTCGCCGCGGCGGCCGCGGCGGCTTCGAGATCGTGTTCTTGCTTGTGTTCATCGTATTCCACTACATTTCTCAGGTTTTCTCTGTGTTTCCCTCTTGTTCTTGTTCTTGTTCCATTTTTAATTTCACTTATAATATCTTGATTTCTGATTTGGGAAATTTTCGCTTGTTTGCCTAGTATTACTTGAATGTTTCTGTACAAAATTATTTGTATGTAGTGAAAACACATGAAAAGTTTGAGCATGTAGAAACTGGAAAGGAAAGAAGACTTATGTTGTTTGGGTGCTGTTTTAGTTGATGTATGATTTGTGAAGTGGGATTTGGGTGCTTTTCATGTGAAAGGATTCGCTAAAGAGTGATTATGTGTAATGTTCTTTTGTGGAATCTGGATTTGTGTTTAGATATTAAATGAAACTGATTGGAATTGTACTAAAGAGTTAGCAACTTTGCAAAAACCTTTAGTTGTGGTTAATATTGGTGGACCTACAAGTAATTTATATAACATTAGTCTAGTTATATATAGGATCTGCTATGTTTTTACTTGTTTGATAGGATTAGGAATCCATTGTTGTATGTTTTAATTTTCTTTAGTCCCATGATTATGCCTTATCACTTAAGGCTAGTGCTTATTGTATGGTAATGTCTTCTTATACACACGCCAAGTGTTTGATGAATAGCTTAAATGATACTTTTATAGTTGAGGTCATTTCCATTGCACTAAAATTGTAGCTTTTACTTGGTTCTGGTTCATATGATAATCTTCCTCTTTATTATTTGTATGTCAGGGAGCAAATTACCTGCTAATATTGACCAACTTTTAGCAGAATTAGTCCCTAAAACTCCCTCAAGAAGTTTTGTATCATCCTCATTCAGTAAAGGGCGAGACCAAGTAATTGAGAATCAAGGAATGACAAGGGTAAAGATATGCTTGAATATGCATGCCAAGTGTTTGAGAAAATGACCAACAGAGGTTCAATAGTGATAAATTAGAGGACATATGAAGTGATGATCCAAGCACTTTGTGATTAGTGAAGAACAGAAGGAGTTTCAACTTTGGTTTCGGTGGATGAAAATGGAAGAATCCCAAGTGGACGATTTTGTTTTGATGAATTGAAGGGAATAATATAAATGAAGAGGAAGCTCAACATCATAGGCTAAGAAGAAGATTACTTAGTTATTTTACTCAAGGCACTAATGTTGCCATCCGTAATGAAATTCTTTAGCCTCTTTTGTTTAGGTTATGATTTTTGTTAATGTCATCAAGTACTTGTAAGACTTATTGGATCCATCTTTTGTAGAAACTTATTTGTCACACTTGCTATGGTAATAGTTATTTTTGCAATTGTCATGGTTTTAAATTGGTTTTGGCATTTTTTGCCCTTGCCTCTGTAGTGGCAATTACTATACGTCAAATTATATTAACATAGTAGTTATTCCTTCCAACCTTAATTCTTGTTGATTTCGTTGTTAATAATTATAACGTCATCGTTAACTTGTATGCTGCTCTAGTTACTGGAAACATTGGTATTGTTAATGTATATGATCTTGTTGTTAGTATATATGTTGTCGTTGTTAATAAGTATGATCCATTGACATGTGAACTTCAATGTTAATTGAAATGTTACAATTGTTAATATGAATGATTTCGTTGTTAATAGGTATGATGTTGTTAATATGTACATTGCTCTATTTAATTGAAACGTTGGTATTATTGATGGTTATAATCGTGTTGTTAATATTATGTTGTCGACATTAATGTATATGGTTTTGTTGTTAATATGTATGTTGTCGTGGTTAATGGGTGTGATCCATTGACATAAGCTTCAATGTTAATAGATATGGTACAATTTTTTAGAAGTATGATGCCGACATGCCGTGATAAATTAAAATGTTCCAATTGTTAATTGATATGTTGCCGTAGTTAATCGCTATGTGTCGTGGTTAATTGTAATGTTGCTGATGTTAATACTTATGTTGTCATTGTTAATAGCTATGATATTGTGGTTAATTGAAACATTTCAATTAACCACATCATCATACCTATTAACAATTGGACCATTTCAATTAACCATGACATCATACCTATTACAATTAGAACATTTCAATTAATCACCACATCATTCTATTAACACCGGCAACATACCTATTAACAAGTGTAACATTGCAATTAACCACGACATCATAACTATTAACAACATAATCATAGTTATTAACAATTGTAACATTTCAATTAACATTGAAGTTCATATGTTAATGGATCACACACTCATTAACCACGACAACATACATATTAACAAGAAGATCATATCCATTAACTACTACAACATTCAAGTACAAATTTTGTTCAATTAACCGATTAACCAGAACAACATACCTATTAACAACGACAACATAATTATTAACAATTGTAACATTTCAATTAACTACCACAACATACAAGTGCACAATTGTTCAATTGGAGGTCTCAAGGGTTAATCTCACCTGTAAGTTTGATTAACCACTACAGTATACCTTTTAAAAACTGAATTATACATATTAACAATTGCAATATTTCAATTAACATGAATGAATCTTTACATAGTCAATGACAAGTAAATATAAGGTCCTTATGTCACTTAATGTTTCATTATCACCAAACCAAAAAATGTCATACACAATTTCCTATCATAATAATTACAAAATAGACATCGTCTTAAGCAATCAAATTCCCAAAAACATGAGTCGGTGCAGACATATAGCTGGTGTAGACATCTTGAATATCTTGAAAATGGCCTCCAATATGGAATAACAACACAACTGTTTAAATTCCCTTGAGTCACCTTCATGAGCCATTTTAACCCAACTATCATAGTGCTCCAAGAAACATCATCTTTAATGGGCATTTCAGAAAACACCCTTCTTGCTAACTCAAGCTCCAAATCTCCAAACCTAAAACCTAACAATAGCATTCCTTGTAACAGCATTTGGTTGCCACATTTCTTCAAACACCTTCCTAGCAAAAACCAAGTCCCCACATTCAGCATACATACTAATCATAGTTGTCCCAACAAAAATGAGTATCCAACCCAAAGCACAAAGATTAACCAAGAAACCTAATTCTGCAGAAAAGAAAAGACTTTAAACCCCAAATCTAGAATTCAACTACCCCAAAAGAAAAGCAGCTACAATACTTCCTTCATACCCCAAAAACATTTAAAACGAAAAAAATTAAAGGCGTTGCATTTGCATTTGAAGGGTTAAATAAACTTCAATATAGCTCATGAATTCACCTGTCATTGCACTTGAATATAACAACTGCTGGATTTCTGCAAAAATTTTGGAAGAGGGCCAATAGGGTTTGGGGATGAGGAGTGTTAAAACCTAGAAAATTGAAAGAGGGGGGCTTGGCCTACGGAGAAGCAACGACCTGCGAATACGAATTGGTGGGGATGGCAGGTGGGAGATGGCGAAGATGGAGGAATGGGGGAGGTGAAGCTTTGTGAGAACCATGGAGAAAATGGGATTGAAGGTAAAAGAGAAAGAGGAAAAGAATGTTTTGAAAAAGGGGGCATTTTAGTCTTTTTGCAATATTTGAAGTTTAGGATCCTGAATTGTCCTTTTGGATATTCGGAGGGATTTAAATGGCATTTTCCCAAAAATATACCTGTTACATTTGTCAAAAACCTGGACATATAAGTGGCGGGTGGGTTTTAGAAAAAGGTCATCACTTATGCCTATCATTAATTGGGAAACACACATAAGTGGCTGGGCACATGGGATGGAAGTTGAAGTTAGAGAAAAAATCGGGGTATTGTTTGCGCTCGGTGTGAACGCACACCCCATTCTGAAACCCGTTTAAGAGGAAATATAAGGTAACTTAGACTGCATAACCACACATGTGTCTTGTTGGTAGTGTGAAAGAGAAGGGGGGATATTTACAAGTTTTCAAGGGATATATTGGATGATGATGATGATGATGATGATGAACAGACTTTACAAGGGAATAAAAATATAGCAAAGTAAAGGTAAAGTTGTCATAAATCATTATGTCTTTATCATTACATCATAGCGATATATTAATTTTTTAACACTGAATTTTTCCCCGCCTGAATCCTCAGTAGTCATTGTTTGCTCCCTTGAATCATCAACCACCATTGTTTTCTCCATTGTTTGGCTCCCTTGAGCTGTGTTCCTCCTCACCTGAAGATGGACGTTCCCCGTCTAAATCCTCAGAAGTCATTGTTTCCTCCCCTGAATCATCAGCACTCATTTGCTCCCTTGAACTGTGTTCTTCCTCACCTAAAGATAGACCACTGTAAACATGGAAAAGATGTTGCTCTATGGATGTAGCTCTTTGGTCCTATGGATGTTGCTTCTCTGTTGTTCTACCGATGTGCACTTTATGTGAGAAGAAAATGTTCTATGGATGTAGCTTCTCTTCTACCGATGTGCACTTTATGTCTATGGATGTGCTTTTTGTGCACATGGATGTGACAAAACTCTTTTTCACTCTAGCTCTTTTCAAAGTTCTATGGATGTGCACAAAGTGTACATTGATGTATACCTTTTCTTTCTTTCTCAATCAATATACACACTTGTACTACACAAAATAAAATAATAAATATACATACACACTTATAGAAAATTGTTCACACTACACAAAGAAAACAATAACTATGATAATGATCTGAGTCGCTTCCCTTGTGGGATTCTGTCCTTTAGAGGTATTCCGCGACCACCGGCAAAGTTAGGACGCGGCTCTCCCCAGGATTAAACAGATCCTTCCTGCGTTTCACAAGGCAACAGAACAGCAGAAGAAAAATTGTAACAAGCAGAGAATATATCAGAGGAGGAAAGAGTTGGTACAACTCTCCTGTCTCCAGACTCTACCTTTTATAGGCGGTGAGCACAGGTGTACGTTAGTCAGGAGTTATGACACATTATTTGACGGTTACAAAAATAATGACAATTAAAATATCAGTTTTGAACGTTGGATAATTATTTTGACATTAAACAAAATAATTATTCACATAATTGCCCAAAACTTTGAAATACAATAATAAAAAACAGATAAATAAAAAATGTGCCAACTCCTCATTTACCGCGCGCGTGGGGCGGGAGAATCGCCGGATTTGCACGGTGGCCCAACTTGTGCGCGAACTCACTCCTCCTTTTTGGCCCTTTAACTTGCTTGAGTTAGAACACAAGTGAATTAGTTCTTACTCCCAGGGACTTCTCTTTTAGACACACACACATGAAATGTTGATAACTCCAACAAAAGACAGTGTACGTAAGAGAGGAAATAGGTAACCATATGGAAGGGTGAAATATCCATCCATGAGACAACATTGAAATAAAATATATGTTTGTGTGTGTGTGTGTGTGTGTGTGTATATAGGTGAACTAATTCAAATTATTTAGGCCGCCTTACACTGCAGCCACAGCCAAAACATTGACAAGAAGGTAGCCACCGGGAACAGTAAAAACCTTGTTATCTTCAAGAACAATTTGGTGCCCATCTCCTGAAACTACAACTGAGAATCTAGTGTAACAGATGTAGACTTTATCATAGCAATCACTCCAATTCCATACAATGCAGAACCTATTTTTGGAAAGGACAAGGAGACGATCGATTATTTCCATGCAAGGAAAAGATTTGCGATCACGAGGAAGGTCAATCACATAGAGTTCCTTGTTATGGCAAAGGTCAACGGATATAAATCTCAAGGAGCTACAATCATACAGGTAAAGAATGCCCTCATCCACAGCATGGACGGAATTAAGAAACAAATCAACGTCAGGCAGTTTTCGCTCACAACGGTCCCAAGTATCATTGTAGAAGTCAAGTTTAAAGCAACCGCCAAGATGAAAGTTGTAGACATAAACAATGCCCGAGGGAAGACAAGTGACAAGATCTGGGTAAAGCACAGCGTCATGGGAATCATTTTGTATAAGCTCCAAGGTATCAAAATTGATAGCAGCAACCCAAGGAGAACGGTTGAAAGTATTGGGATAAGCACCAAGAACAACCACCCAATGGTCGTCGATGTTTATAGCTTGTTCAGCATCGTAAAATATTGGCACAGAAGAGTGAAACTTCCAACCAGTTTCTGGCCTGTGGGTGTCTATAAAATGAACATCATTGGAAATCTCTGTGGTAGGATGACTCATGGAATTGCCACCAATCATATAAATGCGGGAACCAATCACAACGCATGTTGTATCCAAAAGAGCATAATCATAGGGTTTTATGGCTGCAAAAGCCTCTTTCAATTCCAGGGCAAGACCGTCGTCACCATGTTTGATGGTGTACCAGACATTATGAGAACCTTTGTAAGGTGGATTTTCTGTAGAACTTTCATGAAGTGGTTTAGGAAAATGGACCATGTGAAAATAGATGGACTTCTCCATCATCCTTGCTTAATTCTCTGACCATCCATACACATACATCAGGCATATCAATCAACACACACACACACACACAAACCTGAAGAAGGCGAAGAAGAGCCGAGTGAAGAAGGTGAAGAGGGAGCGAATGCGAATGTGAATGCGAAACCCTAAATCACTCTCTTCGCCTTAATTCGGATGGTAAAGGCATGGTGTGACGGCATCTTTCAATCTCAGGAGAAAAGAATGTTGGGGGATTCCAGAAAAAATAGAAGGCAGAGAATAGTCCCTCTTGAAGAAGAAAACTAAAAATCATAAGTATAACAACACAAGTTAGAAGTTATATTATTGACATTGAATTTCGAAAGAATAAGGTGTAGGCGGTGGGGGAGGGGCCAGTCGGAGGAGACTTGAGTGGGGGATTGGGGAAAGAGATGACTTGGATCAAAGGATTTTTTTTTGTTTGAGGGGCATTATGGACCTTTCAAAATTATGATCAAGTATAAAAAATAAACTCCAAACATTTTGTTAATAACCAACCAAATACAAAAGGACAAAAAAAACGAATACAAATACATTAATGGTAATAATTTTTGCATTGCAATTTTCAACACATTACATTGCAATGATTGCATTACCAATAAGGTTTGCAATTGGGGTCCTTGTGGGATCTCTTAGTCCCACTTCGACCAGGAATGTGTGTGTGTGTGAGTATATAAGTAGGACATTCGCACTTTAGCTTGCCAACCGCGTTAGTTGGTTTTGCTGTTGTGTTTGGTGTAACATAATGTTACTTAGTCCCTAATTAACTAATGATATCCAATTTTAATCCTATAATCTCTTTACTAACTAACTATGATAGGAAAAGGATTTTCCATAATATTAATATACCTATCATAGTTAGAAAAAGAATATTATAGTGAATAAAATATTATCCATGATAGAAAAGGATTTCCTGATACAATATAGATGCTATCATGGATAATTAAAAGCTAACCATGTTAGGAAGGATTTTCCTAACATGGTTAATAAATAAAACCGATTGATATTAAACAATAAATATATATGTACATGCGGAAGCGAATGCAGACCTATAAATTGGCAATATACAACTCTAAATAATCTAAACAACCTCTAAGACCTAATTCCCTTTCCTGCTGCTTGCGTCTGTGCATGAATACCTGCAAAAATGTGAGTAGTCGTGGGGTGAGACAACTTGTCTCAGTAATCTACTACTTAACTCACTATAATAGTGATATGTGCGGTAGTAAGGGAGTCTAAAGGGTATCACAGTTTTAAAATCAATATATATATATACAAGAACCAAGCATTCTTCCATTTACCATTCCAGACCCTCTGTCACGTCCAAAACGAATCAAGTCCATCCTTTCTACTTTCCAAATATCACTCAAAACCCCTCAATCAACTTCCACATCGATAACTTCACCATCCAATCTCCAAATTCATGTCGTCATTAATGTAAATCTCAACCACAAAGTTCTCAAATCCAACTTCTCGGCTCTCATCCATGTACAACCCTGGTGCTCTATTCCCAGGGAGGGAAACCCCAATCTGTCTCAAATCAGAAAGGGAGCAGTCTCTGTCTCAAATCAGGAAACTGCTGGTCACAGTCTCAAATCTGTTGACCATTATAAATAACCGTTGATTGGCCTATCAACCGGTTATCATCGCGCGATGATCCATATATCTCAGTGTCATGCAATGATCACAATTCTTTTCAACATCCCAATCACAACCTTTGATACTTTCCATCAACACAACTTTCCAATTCCTCAACCACAAAGTATGATGCTCCCAATCCACATCACTTTTCAAAACCCTGTCAAGTACCAATTATATATCTCCATCACAACTATCACTTTCCATAATACTCTGTCAAATACCAATTATATATCTCTACCACAACTGTCACTTTCTGTCGATATGGCCTATTAACACCGCTGTCCAAGTATTACACCCATATAACTCACCGGACCAACCACCACCAGACAGGATAGTAATATATATATAATGTATTAAATTCTTCTATACCATAGTAATCGTGTTTTAAAGGCTCCCGATAGCCTGTTTTGTATAAAAGTAACTTTTAAAGGTTTCGAGGGCTAGAAAGGATTTTGAGAATCCCAACTAACGTCACCCTCAATGTTATAGCAAGATAAGAGTGATTACCTGTCGCCCTTTAGCAATTAACGCAATTTCTCAACCTTTCTTGATGCCGCGAAAACCTACCCCCATCCACTCCTATAATAATATAGAGCAAAATGATAAATTAATATCGTTTCCACTTTATAGTACTTCAACGTCTCTCTCTTTCCTATATGACTACCCATACTCTTATTATGTTAAACTATTTGGAAAGTTTATGAGCTCCCAAGTTGGCACAACAATTAACACAAAACTAGAATAGCAATTCATCCAAATCAAGACATTCTTCTATTACATAAAGAATCACAATTCCCTAGAAATCATATCTCCCATTCACCCTAGAAATCAAGACATTCTTCTATGCATGAAAAATCGAAGCTTTACCTCTTTCCTTTACTGGCAGCCGGCGATCTTGTCGGAAAAGCAAAAAGAAATGAATGGGGAACGAAGAGAAGAGAAAGAGAAGAATAAGAGAAGGCCATTACTGACCGGCCAGCCCTGGGCCGCCGCCGTCCGCCGCTGACTCGTCCGTGGATTTCGCCGGAGCACAAAGGGAGGTAGGGAGGAGAAAGGCGAAGGGTTTGAGAGTGAGGGAGGGTGGAGGCCGTGTTTTGGTGTTATAAGGGAGGAGAGGGCTTTGTTTGGTTTGGTGTAATAAGGGTGGTATATGATAATTTGTAGCCCAAACTTACCATAGTGTACTCTTTTAATTTTAAAACCACTTAAACCAGCCTCCAATCTCCTTAACCTTCACAATATTTTGGGTTTTACCATTCCGTCATATTTCAAACTCTTCAATTTCTTAATTAATTATATGCACCTTTATTACTCAAAATTTTCAAAATGTCCTAAAAATCACCAAAAATTCCTAAAAATTCCAAAATTCCCAATTTCTCCGTTTATTATTTCCCAAAACACTCCTTGATCCTGCATTAAATTTTCAGGATGTTACATTTGGTCCGAAAAATGTGTTCAAAAAAACAAGGTTTGCAATTGAACCAAATGGGCCTTAATATACCAAACTCGGCACATGCATGCTCCCATTATTATCTTATTAACCATTAATTTCTCCCCCATAATTTTCTCCTTGTCAACCCATCATTTTTGTAAACAACCTATTGTTTCTTATAAAAACATCTCTTACATGAATTAACCAAAAAACTTATTGTTGTTAAAAAAACAAAAATATTGTAATAAAACAAGAAAAAATCAGTAATTTTTTATTTTTGTATCAAAACTATTCATCATGATTCTTAGTGATACTATGTGATTATGGGTTTCAACGTTAATATTTGATTTGGTTAATATTCTAGTGAGTAAAAATAATATAATTTGGAAATAATATTGATGCTTGCATATGATTCCAACTAAAAATCAATAATTCCATATTTAAAAATGAAGAAAGAATAAAATGAAATGTGTGGCTGTCACCCAAGAGGGGGGGTGAATTGGGTGAGGGAATAAAATTATAAATTCTTTTCGAAAGACTGCTTGTGCTTGGTGATGATGAAAACAAATGATGGTATGCACAAGTCAGTATGTTATGTGATGCAAAATAGAATGTTTAAATGTAAATTTATGCACACATAAATTTATCCTGGTTCGGTCACCCAGACCTACATCCAGTCCCCAGGCTACACCTGAGATTTCCTATCCACTATTCTTGTTTAAACCGGGCACAAGAGAAGCCTTTACACTTTAGGTTTTACGAACACGGGTTCACCTAACAACCCACAGGTTTTGCTAACGGCTCACCTGCAAACCTAACCGCAAGTTTTACGGGATCACTTGCAACCTTTACAACCGCAAGTTTTGCGGGCTCACTTGCAACCTATACAGCTCCCCCTCACACCTTGAAGGGTTCAGTCCTTACAGACAATGACTTAACAATGATTACAATACTGTTCTTCAAGCGACAAGCTTTAGAACAGGTTTGATAGGATGTTCACTCTATGAACTGATTGTACTAAACACTTAAGCTCAACTAAGTGGGTTCACTCAATGAACAGATTATGTTACTCACTTAGGTACAAACGATTTTCTCTCTAAGAATATTACAAATTCATAATCAGAGAGTAGAAGATAAGAAGAATGTAGATTACTATATCTCAGACAGTGGGCTCTATTCTTCCAACCTCTCTTCTGAATGTAGATGCTCCTTTTATACTCGGCTTCAAGGCATTCAGGCTTTGGGCGGCAGATAGAATATGTCCGTTTGAATATAGCCATTAATCCCATGTTACCGTTGAGAGGTACATCTTCATTAATGCTTCGCAGGGTTGACTTGCTTTATCTCTGAAAAGCAACCCTGACAATTCTGCTCTGACAAAAGCAACTCAGTCAACTCTGCTCTGATAAAGGCATTCTGACTTCTGTACATGTGTACTTTCTAGCTTGTTGTACTCTTGCTGACGGATGATCATCGTTCATCCGGAAGCGGCAGTCTTGCTCTGCAAGTGTTAGTCTCTGAAATTTAGTGCCAAGAGTACTTGCATCCGGAAGTTCTTTTGCATCCGGAAGCTTCAGAAGTCTTTACTTGTGTTAGACTGAGATTGTCCAATGTAGATTGTCTATAGGAGGTAGAAGTCTTCATCTGCAAGTGTTAAGACTGTGAAGTCCAGTGCCAAGAGTACTTGCATCCGGAAGCTTTCTCACATCCGGAAGTAGAAGCCTTCTTCCGTGTTATACTGAGTCTGTGCAATGTTGATTGTCTATAGGAAGTAGAAGCCTTCTTCTGCACGTGTTAGACTCAGAGTCCCAATATTAAAACCATTTGCATCCGGAAGCTCTTTTGCATCCGGAAGTAAGACTATAGTTCTGCACACACAAATGTTAGTCCAACATAGTAATATATATAATCAAGTGCAGTAACATTCATACATGCTGTGGGAAGTGTTTTTGTGGAATATTTTGTAATTAATTAGTGATATTCTCTGATTTGATTATGATTTGATTAGGAGATATTAGACATTATTACTAGTTATTCGTTGTTACTATCTTGTCTCCTTTTGTAGCCTATATATAGTCTCTTGTACAGAAGAATTATCATCAATAAGAAATATATTTTCCTCTCAAATCTGTCCTCAATGTCCACATGGTATCAGAGCATCAGGCTCAAAAATTAAGAATTAGGGTTTGACAGCATGAATAGAGTGAAACTCTCTCTTCAAAGGGTAGGGGCAGTCTTGTGCGCGATGATCGAAGCCTTATCAGCTCTCACCGCCAGCCCCATCGGAAAGAGGAGCTCAAGTTCGGCGGAACCCCAGAAAATCGCGGCCAACGGCGGCGCGTGTGAGTTCCACGCGCCGCCGCAATCTTCGGCGGCAGTTTCCGGCGACCGGCGCGTGACGGCGCGTGGCGGCTTATCTCCGGCGGTTCTTTCTTCCGTTGTGGTCGACGGAGCATTTCCGGCCAGGACCCGGTCACCAACCTTTGATTCGACACTGGTAACTCCGTTTTTGTTGTTGGGCAGAGGCGCATATGGTGTATGTATGGTCATTTGCTCAATATTATGGAGTTGTTGGACTACTTTAATGCTTCTGGGAAATCTCTCAATATACCTTATTGCTTTGAATATCTTCTTTCATGTTTTAATCACCTTATTTCAAAGATTACTCATGAAAAACACAGAGTTGCAGTCTAAAGCCAAGGTATATATTGGGGAACCAGTACTAGCTTTTGTGGCTCAAAGAGGAGATTTTTTATCTGCTCTCAAAGCATCAAGGAATAAGGTGTTGTGGATAGTTGACTCTGGGGCGTCAGATCACATGACGGATTGTCATCAAATGTTCACCACTTATGTTCCATGTGCGGGAAATTTGAAAGTAAAAATTGCTGATGGATCTCTCGCCACTGTTGCCGGAAAAGGGAGTGTTCGAATTTCAGAGTGTATTACTTTGGAATCTGTTCTGCATGTGCCAAAACTAGCATGCAATTTATTATCTGTTGGTCAATTGACGAAACAATTGAATTGTTCGACTACATTTTTACCTACTTATTGTATGTTTCAGGATCTATCATCGGGGATGGTGATTGGTCGTGCCGAAGAACGTGAGGGACTCTACTTCCTTGACAATGCCGGAGTGAGTAAACAGCCGATTACAAGGGTATGCAATTCTATATCTATATCTTAAAAGGAGGATACTATGTTGTGGCACAAGAGAATGGGTCATCCAAACTTTCAATATCTATCCCGTATGTTTCCATCCCTTTGTCCAACAGCTAACCTTGATATAAAATGTGAAGTCTGTGAGCTAGCCAAACACCATCGATCATCATACCCTAGAGCTCAATATGTTCCAACAAAGCCTTTCACTACCATCCATAGTGATTTATGGGGGCCTTCTCGTACCCCAAACCGTACCAAAACTAGAGGGTTCATTACATTCATTGATGACCATACTCGCTTTTGTTGGGTTTACCTCTTAAAAGACAAATCTGAGGCACCATCTGCTTTCATGCAATTTTTCAACATGATAAAAAACCAGTTCAATACAAGCATCAAAGTCTTACATTCTGACAATGGTACTGAGTATTTTAACCGAACCTTGAGTGATTTCCTCCAAACACACGGTGTTATCCATAGAAGTTCATGTGTTCATACACCCCAACAAAATGGGATTGCAGAAAGGAAAAATAGGCACATTCTAGAAGTCACTAGAGCTCTCATGCTTACTAGTAATGTACCAAAGTTCTATTGGGGAGATGCCATTTTGACCGCCACCCACCTCATCAATCGTATGCCTAACAAGGTCATTTCCTTCAAAACTCCATTATCAAAGCTAAAAAGTATTTTTCCTACCACTCACCTTGAATCAAATTTTCCCTTTCGTGTCTTTGGTTGTACAGCCTTTGTTCATGTGTTTCCAAATAATAAACTTGATCCCCGTGCAGTGAAATGTATTTTTCTTGGTTATTCTCCAACACAAAAAGGGTACAAATGTTTTGATCCTATCTCTAAGCACTTCTTTGTAAGCTTTGATGTTACCTTTCATGAAGATACTCCTTTCTATCCCAAGTCTTCAATTCAGGGGGAGAGAATGAGTGAATTTCAGACTGTGATACCTGAGCCTAGAGAAGAATATGTCACACTTGAACAATGGATAACTCTACCACAAATGGAATCATTACCTCAACCACAGCCAGAGCCTTTACAAACAGAGCCACCCTCACAGATAGAATCATTACCTCCACCACAGCCAGAGCCTTTACAAACAGAGCCACCCTCAACCCATCCATCTCTTGTGCCAATAACAAATGCAGGGAACAAAGATATGACGGTGTACTCACGACGACGGCGTAAGTCTAAGGGAGGAAGGAACCTTGCATCTGAAGCACCCAAGCAGCCAGAACCAGTGATAGCTCCTGAAGAACCAAAGGAGGCAGACGTGGTGGTAACCCCAGAGGAAATTGAATCAGAGGTATCTCATGAAACTCCGGTAAATGATAATGAACATAATGATCTTGATCTCCCTATTGCTCACAGGAAACAGCCTCGATTGTGCACTCTACATCCAATTCAGAATTACATGTCCTATAATGCTCTTTCCTCCAGTTATCGAGCATTCGTCACTAGTTTGGATAGAGTGAATATTCCCAAGAACATTCAGGAGGCACTTGAAATACCTGAATGGAGAGCTGCAGTCATGGAGGAGATGCGAGCTTTAGAGAAGAATGGAACGTGGACTGTTGTTGAAAAACCAAGAGGCAAGAAGCTTGTCAGTTGCAAGTGGGTGTTTACCCCTAAATATATGGCTGATGGTACTCTTGATAAGTTGAAAGCACGACTTGTAGCAAGAGGTTTCACTCAGACTTATGGTCTAGACTATCAAGAAACGTTTGCACCAGTGGCGAAATTGAACACTATCCGTGTCTTATTGTCTGTGGCAGCTAATCTTGAATGGCCACTTCATCAGCTGGATATTAAGAATGCTTTTCTGAACGGAGAGCTTAAAGAAGAGGTCTATATGTCTCTACCTCCTGGCTTTGAGAAGGGGGAGAATGATAAGGTATGTAAGTTGAATAAATCTTTGTATGGCCTTAAACAATCTCCTAGAGCGTGGTTTGACAGGTTTTCAAAGGTCTTGAAATCGGAAGGCTATAAGCAAGGATTGTCAGATCATACGATGTTTGTCAAAACAGAGGGAGGAAAAAGATGCATCCTCATTGTCTATGTTGATGATATCATCATTACAGGTGATAATCTGGATGAAATGTCAAGAATAAAGTTTGCCCTTGGTAAGGAATTTGAAGTTAAAGATCTAGGGGACTTGAAATACTTTCTTGGAATGGAAGTTGCAAGGTCGAAGAGAGGGATCTATGTGTCTCAAAGGAAGTACATACTAGATCTACTTGAAGAAACAGGCATGTTAGGTTGTGATCCTGAACCGACTCCCATCATTCCTCCTAAGAAAAGGAAGAAGAAACCAAGCAAAGAAGGGGAGTCAGGAGATGATACTGAAACTGAAGAAGATGAGATTGAAACTGAAGAAGAAAAAAGGGAGCAAGAGGCAGTGGATAAAGGAAGATATCAGAGACTTGTTGGGAAGCTAATATATCTTTCTCACATAAGACCTGATATTGCATTTGCAGTAAGTGTTGCTAGCCAATACATGAGTGATCCAAGAAAAATGCATATGGATGCTGCCTACAGAATTTTGAGATACCTGAAAGGTACTCCCGGGAGGGGATTATTCTTCCGGAAACAAGAATTGAGAACAATAGAAGTGTACACAGATGCTAGTTGGGGAGGGGCACATCCTGACCGAAGATCTACCTCGGGTTATTGCTCCTATGTATGGGGGAATCTAGTAACTTGGAAGAGTCAGAAACAAAGGGTTGTCTCTAAAAGCAGTGCTGAAGCTGAGTTAAGAGCATTGGCTCAAGGAATAATGGAAGAACTATGGCTGAAACGTGTCCTTTGTGAGATACGGGTCAAAGTGGAATTGCCACTTAAACTCTACTGCGATAATAAGGCAGCTATAAGCATGGCCTTAAATCCTGTTCAGCATGAAAGATCAAAGCATGTGGAGATAGATAGACACTTCATCAGAGAAAAGGTTGAAGAAGGAACCATATGCTTGACTTTTCTACCGACACATCTTCAAGCTGCAGATGTTCTTACAAAGGCACTACTTAAACCTGCGTTTGAAGGCTGTATAAGCAAGTTGGATATGAAGGACATTTACAATCCAACTTGAGGGGGAGTGTGGAATATTTTGTAATTAATTAGTGATATTCTCTGATTTGATTATGATTTGATTAGGAGATATTAGACATTATTACTAGTTATTAGTTGTTACTATCTTGTCTCCTTTTGTAGCCTATATATAGTCTCTTGTACAGAAGAATTATCATCAATAAGAAATATATTTTCCTCTCAAATCTGTCCTCAATGTCCACAGTTTTTGCTATGGGAAACAATCTTAGACTTATGTTCTGACTTAGCATGTTGTCTATTGACACTAGGGGATGTCTAATCCAACAATATTGACACATAGTCACATGCAGTGGGTGTTTACTTAGTCTAAGATGGCTTCCTTGGATCCGGAAGCACTTCTACATCCGGAAGCACTATTACTGGATGAAGGGTTATATTCACTTTTACTCACTCTCGCTCAGTGTCCTTCAATCCAACAGCCAGCGCTAGTCACTAAGCTATCGGAAGCAACTCTACATCTGGTTGCATCTTAACTTAGTCTCAAGGGTTTTGTACATCTAATGCTCCTAGACTGAGTTATGACTAAGTGAAATGCTTGCTGTCGCTGGGGGATGAGACATTCATCCGCGAGCGCTAGTCCTAGTTCATCCGGAAGTAATTCCACATCCGATTGTGTCCTAACTTAGTCTTCATTAAGGTTCAATACTCTAATAGCCTAGATTAGGTTCTGACTTAGTGTCTCACTTGCTTCTGCTATGGGATGTGTATTCCATCCGCGAGCGCTAGTAATTATCCATCCGGAAGTAACACTGCATCCGGTTGTGACTTGACTTAGGTTTCACTTTTATCCTAACTCTTCCTATGTGAATAGCTAGTTCATTCATTGGCTATTGCTATCCCAAGCTATATCCTAAGAGCTATTCCAAGCTATCAGTCTTATGGTCACATATGAACAAGCATGCTTCATACAGATTCAAACATTCAAGATTCAACATGCTTTAAAAAACAATCTTTTTGCTTATCATTTAATCATATGGTATTGATGTCAAGCCTTAGCTATATTCATCATAATATATTTGACATCATCGATATTCAATATTTGTCATTATCAAAACTTAAGATTCTAACATTCTCCCCCTTTTTGATGATGACAAATCTTGGCATGGAAAATGAGTATAATATAAGCAGTAATATATTTCAAGGTTAACATGCTTATATTTCCCAGATTATGACAAATATATTACTGCTTATATTATACTCATTTTCCATGAAATATATTACTGCTTATATTACTGCTTATGTTATACTCATTTTCCATGAAATATATTACTCATTTGTCATATATGAACAAATGAGTAATATTGAATAGTTTTTGATACCAGAGCAATTTTTGATGAATAGGTTCTGACTTAGTTTTTGATAAGCAGTTATATTGGTATCAGAGCAAGGTCACTTGTTTAAAGGATCCAACGATCTCAAGTGCAAAGACCTAGGCTGATTTGGGATATAAAATGTGTTTTGAAGGTTTTGATCATACTATCCCACCATTGTTAGAAAACATTGATTTTTACTTATGGAAGGCAAGGATGAAAAGTTTTGTGCTATCCTCGAATTTCAAAATGTGGGATGTCTTTGTAAATGACTATGATTTCAAACCAAAAATAAACTGGACTGAAGAGGAGAAAAATTTATTTTACTTGAACATTAGAGCAATGCAAATTTTGTACAAAAGCTTAACTGACAGTGATTTCCAGAAAATTAAACATTGCTCTAATGCTAGAGATATTTGGAACACTCTTAATGCTATGTATACTTCTAACCACTCTCTTAAATGTAAAGCTGTCCAAAGCTCATTCTGTGCTCCTTGTGGATTGACTATTGGTGAGCTACAGGAAGCTGATATTGACGAAGCTAGTAGCGATGAAAAGAGTGTCGATTCCTACCTAGAAGATTCAGAAACTGAAGAAAATGAGGTATCTGAATTGCAAGACACATATAATGAATTGCTTATTGAATTTAGTAAACTTGCAAAAGAAGTTCTAGGCTTAAAGAAAAAGAACAGGAAACTTGAAAAATTCATATCCTCTTCCACATCCAAAGTTTCCAAAGTTCTATCCATAGAAAAGGAGCTATCACTACCGATAGCTAGTCCTCTGTCGATAGCAGAACCTTCAACATGCTCTGAAAATTGTTCCAATTGTGAACCCCTGTTGAAGGAAAAAGAAAAGTTTTCAAAAGACCCTAAGATTTCAAAGGTAGCTACAAATGAACAAAGAGTCTTTGAAAAGAAAACCGACCAACACAATAATGATAGGAAATCTCATTCTGAATATCATTCCATTATCTGTCATTATTGTGGTAGATCAGGTCATATTTCTCACACTTGTAGCTTTAGAAGAAATTTAAATGTGAGAAATAAATTTGTATGGATTCCTAAAGGACAAGTAAGGTCCAGTGCTAACCATGTAGGACCCAAGTTCAAATGGGTACCAAAACATCCTTCTAGTGCCTTACTTGTGCAGGAAAGATCAAGAGTTCCTCTTGCCCCAAAGAAGAGAACTCGTGGTGATGACACTGCTGCAACCACCTGGTCCAATCATAAGAAGCAGTGCACAACCACAACGAACAAAGGTTCCATCTCAAGGATAAGCTATCAGAGAGTTCCATTCAACTATCCTGAGAAGAACAAGAGAGAGAGGATTTCTCGACCAACATGGAGAAAGCCTATGAATCCTGTCTCTCATAAGAAAGTGCTTCAGGCCAAGGATAAGTATAGAAGATCTCCTTGGGAAAGAAGATCCAAAGAAATGGCAAGACTTGATTGCACCTCATCTGAGCAACTAGACAAATCTTGATGAGCTGCTCTTCACACGTGGGTCTTGGCGCTGACCTTGAAATGAAAAGGACCTTTGCATCACCTGTCAAAATCAAGCAAACTACTGGCTGACACAAATGTAGCCTCGGTGATGACATTCTTACCCTCTCCTCTACTTATGTGATTATCTGGGTAATGAAGGGATGTGAAGAACATGTAGCGCCTAACTACATGACTGGGTTAACAATCTTCAAATAATGTGATATTGATATGACTGTTAACATGTGATAATTTTTAAATCCATTTTTTTTTGTTTATAATATTCAGTTCCTTTTGAAAAATCATCACTCACAAAAGAAAATAGTCTATGCATTCATTTAACTTTTGAAAGATTTTTGAAATGCAAACTTCCAAATCAAGGATAGCCTGTGCTACTGATGAATCATAAGATGTCTTGATTGTCTATCATAATATTGACTCTTATTAGTCATCAACTAGAATCTTGTGTTTACAAACTAATCCTGAATATTCTTTGTGATAAACTGACTGACTGTGAACTCAAGCAATAATTTTTAATCACATCTTAAGTCTCCATCTACTAATGATCTCAGTTCAAGCCTGTGGTTAAGCATGTTGACAGATTATGAAAGCTTGAACGATGTGGATGTACAAGAGAGAACATCAGCGAGTATGTGCTTCATCAAGATGAGAAGAAATGGCTGTTCTGAATTCAATCTTGAGGAAATCTCGCCAATCTCATATGAGCATTTCTTTCCATTACTCATTCTGTTGTGCATTTTAATGGATAGTCTCTCTTGTCAAACATACATTAGGAATCTTAGGAAATGCCAAGAGGATAGAAGCCTAAGTGAATGTAGATGACTAGACTGGAAAGAACTATTAAGAATCTCTACCCACTGAAAACCTTATATCCTGGCACATTATCACAAGCCCAGTATAATCTGGATCAAGTTAAAGCTTGTTGATTTGCATCCGCTAGCACTTGCAGGTCCCCTTGTGAAGAAGTCGAGCACTTGAAATGTTAAACCTCAAATTCTCACATCCGGAAGCCGATTCACTTCCGGAAGCATGTGCAAGAGTGATCACAGTCTACAAACAAGCTCTACTCAGCATTGGATGCTGACGCTTACGGATGATGTTCAACAACAGGAAGCGCCAGGGTTGGGAAAAAGACATCACCTCAAACAAAAGCTGTGTCACCTCCGGAAGCAAATCCTCTTCCGAATGCCAATTTGCTGCCGCTCGGTGATGACTCTACGCAACCGGGTGCGCCAGCATCTGAGAGGCAGAAGACACGTCACCTCACCAAACGTTTCACCTTCCTCCACAGGAAGTTGTGCCTCCTCTGACAGAGTGAAGAGACACGTGTCAAAAGGTGCGCCGTTCCAATTCAAATTTATATGTTTTTCCCATTAAAGGTGCATGTTTTCAATGAAAAGTCATTATGAACCATCACATCGAATGTCACACTGCATAAATAGGGATATAACACTCATTCATCATTTTCTCACAAATCTTTCATCAAACTCTTCATTTTCTCTCAACTATTCATCTTCATTTTCCTCATCTTCATCTTCTTCTCATTCTTCCTCATCCTTGCATTTTCTGTGCATTCACCATACAAACCATACATTCTACTCAAACCCTAAATCATTCACAAAATGGCCGGATCCCACGAATCAAACTCCAATATTGAAATACCCACTGCCTCCAAGAAATCAAAATCTAAGTCTGGGAAATCTGGGCATCACTCAAAATTTGGGCAAGTTCATGAACATTCTGCGCTATCTGGGGATCAACAAGAACATTCAAAGAAAAAGGGGAAGAAGAGAGTTAAGTTCAGTGAAGAGCCTGCTTCCAAACGCCAGCGAGTGGAGGATGATTCTACTGTATACAAAGATGGGCCTCTTGAGGCTGTTACTTCAAAATTTGAGAACACAAAACCCTACTTCACGAATGGAATGTTTATTGATCTGAAGAAGATTGAAGAACTAGGGTTTGATCACTTAAAGGGTCATCTGGAGAAGTACATGTGCTGGCTGGGAATCAACAACGAGTACAACATCAACGTCCTGCGGGTGTTCTACCAGTCACTTACAGCCAAGCCGAAGTACAAGAAAATAAATGGAAAGGAAACCATTGGCCGAATCGACTTCAAGGCCACAGTGAGGGGGAGGAATATTAAATTTACCTAGAGAGATATTAATCACCTACTCGGGGTCACTAAAGAAAGTATGAACAAGTGGATCTACCGTGAGAAGCTGAGCCAAGAGGAGCTGGAGATGGCATATGAGACCAAGGGGAAGAAGGTCTCTGGAATGCCTGACTCCAATAGGGTGCTTCAGTATATTTACTCTCGATTGATGACGCATAAAGGGGGGAACTTCAATGAGTTCACACTACTAGACAACCCCTGGCTTCCCAGGTTCCTCACCAAGCAGCCCGTCAACCCAGGGCAACTGATAAGCTTGGAGCTACACAGATGGTGTGAAACCAAGGAGAAGAGACCTGGCCATCTTCCCTATCCCCAAGTCATCGCTTTCCTCCTGGAGAAATTTCTGATCAAATCCACTGAGGAAGCCGACAATGTCCCTTGCTTGCCCATAAGCGCAGTAAATATCAGCAAGATGGGGATCAAGTACGTCAAGCCTGCAAAGGCCACTCGGTCTGGCTCTCAGGCAGGAAGCGCCTCACATACCACGGCTCCCTCTGTATCTGGTGCAGGGGATCAAGAGGTTGATTCTCGTCCTGGCCCAAGCCGTGCTCCAAGAAAGGGTCTAGTGGCTGAGCTCAGAGAAGAGCTCCTATTCAAACTGCCCGATCCCTTGATGGCCCCTCTGCGAGAAGAGTTTGGAGAGCGACTTCAGCGGCTGGAGGATCGGATCGATGAGGTGGATACCAAGCTGGACCTCATCCTTGCCATACTTGTACCTGGCACCTCAACCCCACCCTCATCTAGTATTCCTCCAAATGATTCACCACCACCACCTCCACAAAATGACCAACAACCCCAAACTTCACCCAGAAATGACCATCAACCATCACCTCACAACTCACCCTCACCTCAAAACTCCCCTAGCCACTCCAACACATCCAATCATCAAAACTTCCCCAACCACTCATAATCCACCAACCAAATCCCTCACATCTCTCACCAAGAGGCCGAACACCTTGGATTCTTCACCTCCACCACTCCAATCCGTCACACTTCCATTCACCCCTTCAGTTCCCTAGACCATCCAAGGACTCATGAGCGTGCCATCCTTTCTTCATCACATCCTGAACTATTCTCCGATTCAAATCCCTTCTTCTTCCCAAGCCTCACTCCTTCACCTGATAACTCACCCCCCCTTCACCTGATAACTCACCCCCTTCCTCACCTGAAAAGTCACCACCCAGAAAATTTGACCCTGAACCTCCACCCTCTAACTCTCCCAATTCCCCTTCCCTATGGATAAATGAGGATATTACTGCTGCACTCCGCCGAACCATGGATTATCAAAGATTGGGTAGTGCTGAACGTCTTATCCGTGGGGAAGCAATCCGCCTTATGGAACAGTAGCGATCAGATGAGCAAAGGTCAGAATGGGCAATGGTTTTGTATGAGCAACCTGAAGAGATCCCACAGCCTGAGCCTGAGCCAGAGCCTTCATCTTCTGAGCCTCCTTCCTCTGAGAATGGCAGAAATATAGTTGAGGAAATCTTGATGAAGTATGGGCTGAAGAAGATCAATCATCCTCCCATAGTGATTGCCAAGCCCATCATTTCTCCGTCTGAGCCAACATCTGCAACTCCTCCTTCAGCGCCAACCTCTTCTCCTTCTCCTCCTCCACCAGTGATAGTGCCTGCCAGGCCAATCCAGAGAAGGTTTAAGAGGACAGCCAGGAAGAGCGTTATTCCCTTTCCTAGTGAGCACTCAGATGTTGAAGAAGAGCCCCCTCAAGATGTTAAGGTTGAAAGAGTGCCACAGCAAGTGGGAGCACCTGAGCCTAAGTCATCCACCCAAGAGCAAGAAGCTCAGACTATAAATTATGAAGTCCCACCAGAAGTGGTGGTCAAGCTTGAGGTGGAAGACATGACACCAGACGAATTTGAGCGATATGGAATGACTGACAGACTCACCTATGAGCAGCTCTTCGTTCTGGATGCTGAGAGGGCTCATGCTAAGGGTCTTCAAGAGAAGAAGAAAAAAGGGTAAGGGAAGGGTAAAGGAAAAGCAAAGTCAAGTCTATCTCAAGACCCTGACTACTCCGCCTGGAATGTGAAGGTTAAGGCTGTACATCTCCCTCATGCAGTCATCCCCATCGGAGAGTCAGAGGAAGGAAGGGCTTTTGGTTTGGATGAACTCAGTGATCTAAAGAAAGTCATTGCCGAATCACTTGAGACTGAGAGACTCAGAAAAGCAAATGAGGAGAGGGAGCTTCAGACTATCCTTGCCCAGATTGATCAACAGCAGATGAATGAGATGTGGGACAAGGCGAATGAGGAGTTTGAGGAAATCCAAAGAGAGAAGAAAGAACGGAAAAAGAGACACCAGCTCTAAACCCAAAACCCCTCATGCATCATATCATTTTTGCATCTGTACTCATTTACTCATTTTTGCATCATATCATTTACTCAACCTTTCATACACATATACTTGTTATACTTGTAAAGACTTCTTTTCTGATTATACTTGTAATTGTTGCCATACACATACTTAATGACGTTCATTTTTTGATTTCCTACTTGTGTTCATCTGTTATATCTACTCAAGTATGTTCTCATAAAATCACTTAGGATAATGCAATCAATGTTTTATGTCTCTATCTAACCCTCAAGACGTTACTTTGAACATTTTCAAACAACTTTTTGCTAATGCCAAATAGGGGGAGAAATAGGCATGAAAATAAACATGAATAGGCATGAAAATAAACATGAATAGGCTTGATAATCTGGGAAATATAAGCATGTTAACCTTGAAATATATTACTGCTTATATTATACTCATTTTCCATGCCAAGATTTGTCATCATCAAAACTTAAGATTCTAACATAAAATAGGCAGTTTTATATGATTGATTAAAAATATATAATTTGGTTTTTGAATAAAATAGGAAGTTTATGAAATAAAAAATGAAATAGAAAGTTTAATGTAAAAAATGAAAATAAAAGAAACCATGTTATAAAATAAAATAGACAGTTATAATCATTGAAACAATGGAACTATTGTTGATTGAAATAGGAAGTTTTTTTTATTTCAAAAATAGGAAGTTTTTATATGATTGATTATTGAATTTTAGTTTGAATCATATGCAAACATCAATATTATTTCCAAATTATATTATTTTTCCTCACCATTTTGATGGTGTACCAGACATTATGAGAACCTTTGTAAGGTGGATATTCTGTCTCACTTTGTAAGGTGGATATTCTGTTTCATTTGAAGAAGGTGAAGAGGGAGCGAATGTGAAACCCTATGTGATTGACCTTCCTAAATTTTCATATTGCCACATTGGGTTTCACTCTCTTCGGCTCAAATCGTATGGTAAAGGTATGGTATGACGGCATCTTGTTGTTGTTGGTCAAAAAAATAAACCCCCACATCTCACCATAAATCAAATAAATATAAATAATAAATAAATAGATGAATTCTACTGCATTCATTCCTCCCTCGAAATTAGTATGGGACCCACCCACATCGTTGGGAAAATAGTGACCTTTTAAATGTGTATGAAATCCTTTCAAAAAAAAACAGAGATAATATTGTTTTTTTTATAATATTATTTCTTTACTTACTTCCTTATGCATAAAAAAAACAAAACCAAAGAGCAATGGACATTTCTCATTTAACACAAATCACACTAAATTCTCCATTTTGTCAACTAAGTGCACATTCTAATTAATTCATAATAAAGCTTAATTTTTCCAATTAAGTCACTAATTAAAAAAAGGGAAAAAGACATATAAAGTCTGCCCAATTGGTAAAAGGACAATTGAGGTGGCTAAATTGTGGAAAAGACAAGTTGGATCATTGAAACCTAAAATAAATTACCAAATTTAGGGAAAAGACTAAAGTGCCCCAAAACATGAATCCTACGCAAAAACAAAATGAAAAACACCATCCCATGGGTTGCTCTGTCCACTTCGGCCACTCTTCCCTCTGTTTCTCTTCGTGTTTCCGGCGACTCTGGGCGTCTTCGGCGGCGGACGGCGGAGTTCGGCGACGGTGGAGATAGAGCCGTGGTTAGGGCAAGCATCCTCTCCCTCATTCTTCTTTATCTTCCTTTCATTTCACCATTCCTCACTCCCTTCGTTCCTTTTTAAAATTCGACGTCCCTGGCGGGTCTCCGGCGACGACGAAGCTCCGACGAGACATGGAAGGTCAGGAACAAGCTTAGGTGATTCTCTTCTCTCAATTTTCCCTTATTTACTTCAGTTTTGTATGAATTAAGGGAGGTTGAGTGTGGTTCTGCGATTTGGGGTTAAAGTAAAGTGCAAGATTTGACATGGTGATTTCCTTATTGTATGGAGGAATGGTTTAGTTTGGTAAAAAGGGGGTCTTTTACATTCTTGGAAGTTTTGTTTAGTTGAATTACTTGAAGGGTGTTAAAATCTTGAATAAAGTAGTTTTGAGTATACTTGGTTTGATTTCTTTGTCGATTTTGAGTTTTGGTATGAGTAAATGTGAAAATGTGAAATTAAATAAGGAATAACCAAGTTAATTTTGATTCTGTTGTTTCTAGGCTATGGGAACACTAGCATTTATAGATAGCATGACTTTAATTCAACACTACACTATGTCACTTTCAATTTCATGTTGGAGAAATGAATCTATGTGAATAAGTATTTAAGCGAAGAATATTCACATGTTGGTGTAACTAGGTATTTGTGGTCACGAATTTGATGAAGAACTGTTTAATATGCAGATTAGAATTTTTTTAGAAAGTCCTCTTATATATATTTTTACTTAATAATATCCTGGATGCATTAGCTTGATATTAATTTTTTCACTGTTAACTTTTATACAGCTAGTATATATGCATTATCTTGCTGAATGCATTGCAAAAGTAGAAAGACTTGGGTTAACTTCTGTGCCTTTGAATGTTTCCTGATTGCTAAAAGACAATTTTGTCAGGCAATTTTGTCATGTTTTTGTTTGATTCTGTCTCCAATGGTTGTGGATGGTTCATGGGTTATTTAAGTTTTCACCTTGTACTTCGTTTCTTCATTATTCAGTTTGGTTTTCTCAATTCAATCTTATATGAACCAAGTTTTTTTCTATGTTTTCACAGGTTCATCTAGTGCATTTGTATTGGCAGCATAAAGGAAGGCTTGTTGTTTATACCATACCAACATGTTATACTTGGAAGATGACCACATGTCGATGGAATTTGTGAATGTTTTGAGTTCACAGGAAAAGTACATTGAATTTTACAGAAGGATTTTCTGCACATAATCCTTTACTCTCAGCTGATCAATATATTTTTTTCATTAGAAATGATTTCATGATAAAAATTGTTGTAAAGTAGTATTCTCAGGATTTCGTGATAAAAATACCAGGTGGTTCAAGTGGAATATTATGTATTTACTTAATTTATTTTACAAAATACTGGAGCATTGTGATGTAGTTCTTTGTAATCATATTTCACATGTTTTCCCTGTAAATTAACAATTGCAACAGTGTTATTAACAACTGCAATGTGCCAATTAACAACTACAATGTCCCCATTAACCACAGCAACGCCCCTGAGATTAAAGGAGGGTTTGTCAGGTGCCTGGGGACATGCCATGATTTAACCATTACATCTTCCATTTTAACCACTGAAGCGTCCACATTAACCACGTCATCTTCCCCATTAACCACAGCAACGTCCCAGAGGCTAAATGTGGGTTTGCTAGGTGATTGTGAACGTGCCATGATTTAATCATTGCATCTTCCATTTTAACCACTGAAGCGTCCAAATTAACCACGTCATCTTCCCCATTAACCACAGCAACGTCCCTGAGGCTAAATGTGGGTTTGCTAGGTGATTGCGAACGTACCATGATTTAATCATTGCATCTTCCATTTTAACCACTGAAGCATAGGTCAGAGATTAACGTGTAGCTTTGGTATTTGGTATTCATTAGAACACTAACGTGTAGCTTTGGTATTTGGTATTTGGTACAATAAAATTACTTGATCCATTTTAACCAATAATGGTTAAGTAAGATTTGGTATTTGGTATTCATTAGAGAACTTACTATGAAGCAGAGGTCGGGGATTAACGTGTAGCTTATACCCTGTTCAGTTGGCTTTCTCTAGTAACTTTTTCTTCTCTCTCACTTTTGAAAAATTCTGACTTCTTGCTGGTAATTGTACATCTTATAAGCTATTGCCCTTTGGCAAAGAGAATTTTCAAATTTCAAATTTGAACTTCAGCAACCAAAATTTTACAATTTCCCGCTTGTATATATGCCACATGTTCACAAGACAAACATGCAGGGAGCTTCTTCAAGACGCAATGAGCAAAGAGGAGGGACCCCCACAGAACATCCTTCATATACAAGTACTACTCTGCTTCAATAAGGAAAGAGGTGGTACCCCATAGAACATTTGAAATGAAGAGCTAAAATGAAAATATGAAGGAAAGTGGATGGATTTTTTTCATCTTGTTAAGCTTCTTGAAGAAGCCAGATAACGTGGTCCCCATATGATGAATTTTTAGGAGTAAATGAATGGGAAAGGTTGTGGCCCCCACAGTAAAACATGCCATGTGGAGTGCCCTAATGAACAGTGTTTTTGAGTTTTCTTAAGTGGATACTTTACTATTTATTATATATAGATATAGATACATATTCCAACAAAAAAAATTTAAAGAAAATACACAGAACTACAAGCGATAGTTAACATAAGACCAATCACATAAGTTAAGGCAATAAGCACTATCAACATATCTACATTTAAAAACAGAAATTTCAAACCAGAATGAGTTGTCCATTAGAGGAAGAACATATTGTCTTCTCCATGTACAATAAGGTCCATTCCCCCTAGGGATCTTTTGAGCTGTTACATTTCATAATTATTGGTTAAGACCACTTATAGAAAAATCAATCATTTAATAATTATAAATGAAGAACAGTAATAATAAAACCAATTTTTTCACGACTGTGGATAAAAACCAGTGATATAAAAAAATAATCTGTGTTTAGCTCACACTAAAATATAACTAAGATCACTGAGGAACTGATCAGAAATACTCCATTTGATGAGTACATGACCATATATTGAATAAATCACACTAGCAGCAGCATAATAATCATCAAAGGAAAATAGCATCAGAAGGGAGAATTTTTGTGATGGGGCAAACACACTAAAACTATTTCTGTTCTCTGCTTAACAACTTATGCGTGCATATAGAATGACAAAAAAATATGTGATATTGATGAGTTTAGAAGACTAAGTTTCTTGCTGAATATAGATACAAGTCTCTAAATATGGAACTCCCTTAGCCATTGTTAAATAAGTTATAAATTCTAAAAAGGCTCTCTAGCAGCATTTCTTGTCTTTGCAGCAAGGTTCCTTGAATGATAATAATAAGTTAGAACCAGTAAACAGAATTATGTTTGAAAATTAAAGTAAAAACCAACCTTTCTTTTCGTGTTCTATCACAAAGTACACATTTGTTTCATCTGAACTCCTCTGTTGGGTGAAGAGGACGACAGAGAGATGGAGACAGGGAGGCCGATGATGGGGGTGGGCTAGCTAGGGTTTGATGGTTGTTTTGAGAGGGAGGATGAGTAAGTGAGTTTTTAAGGGCAATTTAGTCTTTTCCCCAAATGTGGTAATTTGTTTTAGGTTTCAATAATCCAACTTGTCCTTTACACAATTTAGTCACTTCAATTGTCCTTTTACCAATTGGGCAGACTTTATATGTCTTTTTCCCTTAAAAAAACAAAAATACACAATTAAGTAGTTCAATTTGTGAATTATCAAAGGGTAGTAACGTTCAGATACTTTGGTGTCTATATAAGTTGTCTCTAAATCACAAGGTGTAAGTATATGGAAGACTCTTGGCTCTTGAGTTTCACAACACACTTCCTCTTCCTTTCCCTCAAAAATTATTCTCTGAGTTACTATATACTTTCATGATTCTATTTAGGGTGAAGGTGGAAAAATCATACTAAACTTTGCCTATTGGAGCATTTCTAATACCAAAGTTTCGTGAGGTGCAAAAATAGTACCAACTTCGGGTTCAGGTACAAATATAATATTTTCACTTAAGGGAAATAAAATTTAGATCTGAAAAGACTCTTATGCCCCCATTCCTAAGTGAAAATTATAAAATTTAATGAGGGGGATAAGAGTCTTTTCATATCTAAATTTTGTTTCTCTTAAGTGAAAATACTATATTTGCACCAAGACCCTAAGTTAAGCACTATTTTTGCACCTCATGAAACTTTAGTATTATAAACGCACTTTTGACTAAAGTTTAGTATCATTTTTGCATCTTCGTCCTTCTGTTTAATCCTTGGGAAGACTTTCGTCTTATCTTGTCAGTGGTTACGGAATACCTCTAAAGGAAGGGAAGACAAGTGACTTAGAACAATATTTTTATTTTTACGTGCACTGCAAATATATTAGGACTGGAGTGGAGTTAGAAGAAATCCATGAAATTATTTGATATGATTTGGAACAGAAAAGTATATTGGCTTAGCGGTTTAATATAAATTAAGTCTTTAGAGACCTAACTTTATTTGATTATTTGTTGGTTAATGTAATCTTCTTTCAAATATTATCTTACCTATAAACTAATATATGATCTAATTATACATGCAATCCTCCCAAATATGATGTAACATATGTTGTAACAAAAAAATGTTTATTTAATTTTATTGATCTTTTTCTCAAAGTAAAAAAGTTTAGGTGGGTTGGATCCCAGAAGCTCATCAAAGTCAGGGCATGCCTCTGTGCTCAAAGTGCACTTGCAGACAAAGTTGTCAAACTTGTGAGTTCAAGCAAATAATACTATATTTGCTTGAATAAAAATACAAATAATAATAATTTTACTTGAATATATTTTAAATATTGATAGTAAATTTAAATATTTCAATATTCATACTATAGCAATCTTAATAGTGAAATTTCTATGAAATTTATATATGTAAACACATGAGTTTCTACCGATCTTTCAATCATTGAAAATTTATGTGACTTGTGACACGTTTTGGTTAAGTAGTGTCGTAAAAACAGAAATACTATGAAAAGACTATAAAATTTAGATATGAAAAGACTCGTATGCCCCTCATTATATTATTCTCTTATTCAAACTCCATCTCTTCACCCATGATTTCTGACCTCTCCCTCACCCACTCGTTGTGGTCGGACGGCGGTGGCCAAGGCGCAGCGGCGCCTAGGGGTTGGTAAAATAAACTGAAAACCAAACCGAACCAAACGATTTTCGGTTTTCGGTTTTGATTTCGATTTCCTTTTTATATTCTTTTCGGTTTCAGTTTCGGTTCGAATGAAGAACAATTCGGTTATAACCAAAAACCGAAAAAAATGCTATTTTTAAAAAGATATCCAATAATAAAAAAAAGCTCAAAATTACCAAACCCACAACAAATACCATGCTTTGTTTATTGTTCTATCACTCATGTTCGTTTTAGTTTAGTTTTTTTTATATAGATGTTAACTCAAAACCATGCTCTGTTTCCTGTGAACTACCCAGTAATAGCTAATGCTACTAATAAGATCATTACTCCAGCTTGGTCCGTGAACGAAGATGACCAAAATTATTTTTTTACCCCCCTTTGTAATGGACATTTTTAACACTGATGGGATTTATTTATCAACTGTAAATCCCATGATTAACTTATCAGACAGCAGAACTTAAAGGATAAAATAAAACAAAGGTATATTTATAAGGATTTAGATTTTTTTTTGCCAAATCAATAAGGATCTAGTTCATGAATGATGAATACTTAAGGACCTTCATGAGTTCGTGTGCGTCTGTCTGTCTGTGTTTTCTGAAAGTTTTAGCTAGTACCTAAACTTTCACGACAACCTTGATGAGCAAATCAATTCACGTAATTGTTTGGTTCTTTGATTTTATGATTGAAGGTGACCATCCATTCTCAGTGTTGAATCAGTACTTTATGTTTTTTAAAAAATAAGGATCTCAGAGGCTCACTAAGATTAGAATATGTATGCTTATGGATTTAAAAAATATTTAAAAGGTACTGTAACTTATAAACTTCTAATAACAAAGTTCATATATCGTAATTCTCTAGTAGGAGTCAAACTCAACCGTTAGTTGTGAACAAAATATGTATGTTCGTTTTAGTTTATGTTTGTTTTTTTATAGTATGGTCCAGATTAAAAGGCATACGATAGAAACATTGTCTCTCACAAATTTATTTATTTTTCTATATAAAGAACAATATTCATTAAAATGATTAAAATGAAATAACAGTGAACTTAGAACATGAACTAAATGCAAAGTAAACAAGGATATTATTTAGTTTGAAATAACTATTACTAATTTATTTCTGTTATTTTTGTTGGTTGTTGTCCTAAAAATGCTTGCTATTCGAATGTAATTTTTGGTTTGATTGATACTTTGAATTTTAGTTGTTCTTATTTTGTGAGAAAAAATTGTATAGATTGTGTTGAAAGTATAACTAGGTGAGGAGGAAACTTTAAATGCATGGTCAATCTTAAAAAAATTTGTTTGGGCCATAAAACAAAAAAGCCCAAAAATAACCGAAAAATAACCATAACCAAACCGAAATTAATTCGGTTTTTCGGTTATGGTTATTGGTTATTCGGTTTCGGTTTCGTTTTTGGTTCACGATTTGTAGACAATTCAGTTATCGATTATTTTCGATTTCGGTTCAGTTTTGAACCGAAAAACCGAATGCCCACCCCTAGCGGCGCCAACCAAGGTGAAGAGAGAGAGGTTGAAAAAGAGAATAATTTAAAGGGATTTAGAGGGGAAAATGAGATGCAGACCTATGAGGGCCACCCCATCAGGACCGAGGGCTTTTGTGAGTCAGGCTGATGTCGACCTGCTTAGGCTCGTTCTCCCTTCTTTTATTGTTCTTTTAAGTTTCATTTATAAAAAATGCAACTGTCCTTAATTATTTAGTTTATGATGGTGTATTTCTTAATTATTTATTTAGTTTATGATTCTTTGATCCTTTTTTAATACTTGCATGATATTAATGAGTTATCGGTCGATACATGCATGATACTAAAGAAAGTCTATAGATCTTTAGAAATTTGTGGTGTTTAGTTATTAATAATTAAACATGGTGTGAAAGATTAACTAAAAAATTCTAATGAAAGGACGGGAATAAGAATTCAGACTGCTATTTTACGATGATAATTCTTGTCCCAAGGATCAAAATTTGGTTGTCATCTCTGCACCACCAAGTAGTGATCAGCCAACATCCAAAGCCCCTCCATATACACATAGTCCATGTCTTCATCACACAAGAAAGAAACCACTAAGCAACCGTTCCCAATATCCCGCAACATGAATTTTTCCTTCGTCTTCCAAAACCTAAGAAGTCTGGATTGCATATTCCACAAAGACATAGACTTCCCCAACAATCTAACAATCAAAGACTTTCGCCAAGGAGCACACCATCTTGCATATTGCTCCTTAGAAAAAGTCAGAGTAGGCAAATAATCCTCCTCTTCTTTTTCACTCATTCCACCAGAATTTTCCCTATTTAAATATTCCTCAGCAAAGAAACCTCTCAAGCTATCTAGATATTTACGTCATGCATCCTCAAACACACCACAACCTTGAGAATCAATTGAGAAACTTGAATCATCCACTTGCAGCAACTTTTCCTAGAAAGAGACATTTAAATCTTCTCTAGGCATCCCCTCCTATTTTCCCTCTCCCAAATGCTCTGATGGCTCACCATCACTCCCTCCTTCGCTCCTTCTAGCCTCCATCCCAAACAAATTCTTGAAAATTCATGTAATAATCAAAGCCCACTGGCCTTGATAATTCTTGAAAGTCTTGAAGACTATCTCTCTCACTTGAAAACTATCCAGTGAGCCCTCATCTTCAAGTCTCTATTCACAGACTATATTGAATATTCTCTTTATTTTCTTTAATTAAGAGTAGACTCTAGAAAATTTAAATGTGTCAATCCTTGACCTTGAATTGGAATTTAAGATAGGCAGGGATAGCGGTCAGAGTCCCTGGAAAAAAGACGAACCCTCAATTAAAAAATAATAAATAATGCAAATTTATGAATTGTCAATAAAAACATTATTAATAATTAAACTACAATACACCGAATTTTTTAATTTAAAATAAAAATAGATAAGCAAAAAACTAGAGGTTATTTTTTTTAACTGAATAAAATAGAGGTTAAAACAGTATTAAACATTGAAAAAAATTATGTCCATCCTTTCTATGTATGCATTTTCTTGCAGTAAAGCCACCGTTAATTCAATTCAATTCGCATACTTTGAAAATACAAAATTAGAAAGACTAAAATTTGTTTCTCGAACATTAGTTAGGAACTTAAATTTTGAATGATTAAAAAAAAGACTAACTTATCAATGAATTTGAACCACAATTTTTAATAGTTCGTTTTCAGCTGCTCTAAGAATTGAAAGACCCAAAATCAAATGTCAATTTCTTTTTTTTTTTTTGGATCAAAGGCAAAATGATATTAATTTAAAAATATTACATAGTTCTAACTAAATCATGAAAATGAGAAGGAAAAAAGGAAGATTGTTCATCTGTAAGCAAGTAAATAGAAAGCAATTGAAAAGGTCGGAGCAGAGAGGCCACCTCTCGGGCGATGACATGGGATCAAATGTCAATTTCACTAAGGAAGAAAGAAGACCTATTTAACACCTCTAGTTGCCTCAGGTTGAATTCAAAATAACAGATTATACAGTATAACACAATTCGAGTGGATTCTCTCATGTGTATTTTTATTTTATTTAAAATCCTAAGTTAAACTAAGCATGATCAAATCAAAAGTAATAATAATAGGGGTTTTGAAATTCATTTTTATCTATCCAATTACTTGTGGATGCAATGAAAATGAATCATAAGTTAGTCATTTTGATCTTTTCAATAAATGGTGAATGATTTGATGAAATCAGAATTACTTGACGGAGTAGTACACTTTTAGTCCTTCAAATCTAACATTGTTGCTCAATTTAACGGAAATTGCTGATTCATTAAATTTTAGTGATGACTGTTCAATCAAAAGCTGACGAAGCATAATATATTATTTTGAGTAAAGAAATAAAATCAATCATGACAATTGAATTCATCCCAAATAATAACTTGGCAAACAAATCAAATAAAATCAATCATGAAAATTATGAAAATCATCCCAATTAAAAAGCAATCATGACAATTAAAAATCATCCCAAAACAATCATTACGAAACCATAAGTTGTCTTTGGTAAACAAGTTGTTAATTTTTTTGTTCCCGCTACATCTTCAAACAAACCATGGTTGTGCGTTATAACTTGGCAAACAAACATGTTGCATCGTTATCAAAACCAAATGCAATTAATTTACCGAAGGGAAAGCAATATATGACAATTTCTACTACAAATTTGACCAAATCTGAAAAGAAATCATGACTGCTGGTTTTTCTATCTGTACTCATATGCTCATATTTATGAATTTAACATTAATTCAAATAGGAGAAAGAGAATGAAAAGATGAACAGCAAGATGAGAGTTAACTATTTGCTTCTGACATAGATCCAGAGACACATGCCTCCCAAAGTATTGACACTACAAAAAAAACGGCGTTTTCCGGCGTACACCTTCCGGCGTTTTCATCAAAAACGCCGGAAATGGCATGCCTTCCGACGTTTTCTAAAAAACGCCTAAAAGAAACGCCGCAAAATTTGGCGCGCGCTTCCCGCCTTCTTTCCCGCGCACACATACCGGCGTTTGTGGACACAAAAACGCCGGTATGTATATTTTAATCAAAAAATTTGTTATTTGCTTTTTTTTTTCTTTTTTTTTTTGAAAAAAATAACACATATCGGCGTTTTTCATTCTTAAAAACGCCGGTAAGTATTAAATAATATTTTTTAAAAAAAAACCATGCATACCGGCGTTTCCTGGAAATGCCGATAAGCGTAAGAAAAACGCCGGTAAGTATTAAATAATATTTTTTAACAAAAAGCATGCATACCGGCGTTTCCTGGAAATGCTGATAAGCGTAAAAAAAACGCCGGTAAGTATTAAATATTATTTTTTTAAAAAACATGCATACCGGCGTTTCCTGAAAACGCCGATAAGCGTATGAAAAACGCCGGTAAGTATTAAATATTATTTTTTTAAAAAAAAACATGCATACCGGCTTTTCCTGGAAATGCCGGTAAATGTAAGAAAAACGCCGGTAAGTATTAAATAATATTTTTTTAAAACAAACCATGCATATCGGCGTTTGCGAAATCGCCGGTAAAATAATAATACAATATCACTTTCCGGCGTTCCCATCATAAACGCCGGTATGCTCCACCTTCCCTATAAATAGCGATGCTCCCCCTCATTTTCCCTTGCTCATTCGTTTCTTGCTCCTTCCTACTTCTTTCTATTTGTTTCTCAGCTATCATTATAAATAGTGGTGCTCCCCCCTCATTGCACATTTGGTGGTTACTTATTTTCATATCTCTTTTTATTTATATTTGCTTCATTTTTGTTTATTTTTATGTAATTGTTAATTTTTATATTTGATATACTTTAGTTGCTCTTATAGGTATTATTTTCTTTTAATATGTGTAATATGATTTTTCTATCATTATTATTTATTAATATTTTTTATTTATATCTATAATACTAAATTTTCGTCCCAATTTAATGTTAAATTGGGACGAAAATTATTTTTTTTAATAATTTTTAAACACTTTTCGGCGTTTCTGCAAACGCCGAAAAAGTTTATATTAAATAATAGCATACCGGCGTTTCGGGAAACGCCTGTATGTCTGAATATTATATTATTTTCTGCATCCCGCGTTTCGGCGTTTGTGGGTACCCTACGGCGTTTGTAAAAACGCCGATGTGCTACTTTTCCACGTTTTTTTTCGGCGATTTGCAAAAGCGCCGTAGAGTTGTTTCGCCGGAAAAAACGCCGGAAAGAGGCAAAAATAAACGCCGGTAAGCGGCAAGTGTTTTGTAGTGTGAGGAAACACCTTCAACTCCTCCACACTCCTCTCCATGCCCATCACCAAATACTCAAACTTTCACAACAAATTATTTTCAATCTCATACCCAAAAATCACCGGACACCTCACACATATTATTCTTCATCTCCCCATACTCAAACATTAAACTCTCCAAAAATCTCACCTTTCTCCTCAACTTCTCCACCCTCACATCCAACAAATGCACGTTCAATTTATTAATTTCGATTTGACGGTGAAATTGGAGCATTGGCTGAAGACATAGTTTGACGTCAGAGAATAGCAAATTAAGGCTTTTGAGGAGCAAATTGTGGGATTCTTCGACGGAGGCGGGATTTCGCGACGTAAGAAGTCATAGACGGGGAGATTTCGGAGAAATGGAGGTGATCGGAGAAGAGATGAGGGGAGACGAGAGAGAGAGAGAGAGTGGGGAAATCAAAATTGGATTTGAGGAAATGGATGGTGAGGATGATGTGGTCGACGGTGTGGATGATGTGGTCAGTTTTTAATTGAACAATCATCATTAAAGTTTGATGAGTCAGTAATTTCCGTTAAGTTGGGTGACAGTGTTAGATTTGAAGGACTAAAAGTATATTTTTCAAAGATACAGGACTAAATCGAAACTTAATGCAAACATAAGGGACTAAAGGTATACTTTAGCCTTACAATTATGTTGATTTGAAATTTGGATGCATGTTTCTAAAATTGCTTATTGTAAATGTTAGTTATGGGCCAAAGCCCTTAAGTTATGCATTGTTGTCTAATAAAAAAAAACTTAACTATATTAGAATTAGTGCCTAAAAAATTAATGAGCAGCTAGTTGAGTTAGTAAGTGGACATACCCATAAAGATGACAATGTGTATTTGAATCCCAAGAAGTCTTCTTTTTGGAAGCGGGGACAACCCTGCCTATAAGATTAGCATCACTATCTCTTGATTTTGATTATTTGGTTGTCAATAGCAAATAGGTGCCAAATTACCATGGAGAGTTTACAAAAAAAAAATAGTGCGAAGTTTTTTTTTATAAAACTATCTTAATATTCTCATATTTCTATCCTTTTACTGCAAAGGCTTACTGGTTGATTTAGCATATATCAAGAACGTCTTGACTTACACATATCACTCTTTTCATTCAAACTTTGAAAGCTTGTGTCTCACTTCGTAGACACAACTAATTCATTATTCAATATTCTTAGTTCTTAGTTTTAATTTCAGCAGTTCCAATTGGTCAAAAAAAATTTCAGCAGTCCACTACTGATAAATGATGGATTTAATTAAACTTGTTGAAAATGTTCAAACTATAAGTTTTTATGGTCAATCAACTACCAAATAGTTTAACACGAATCTCAAACACGGCATCAAATCTAAGATAATCTTTTTTTTTTTTTGGTTAAGTTCTAAGCTAACATTCTTTGGTAGTGATTTTCAAATTAACCAGATGACGCAGTTAGGCATGTGTCACAAAGAAATGGTGTGAAATTCTAGAGACTACACTAAAAGGAAATACTGGGAAAATTCTAATATTCAGTCAATTATGAAGCAAGCTATTAACTATAAAATGATGACGATGAGTAGAAGGCAAATCAAATCCATCTTCATATTCATGTTTTGATCACTTGTCAAGGAGTCTCTTACATTCATATCTGCAATAATGAGGTCCTTTCTAAACTTTTGGCTTTTCCTGATATCATTTTGCTTCATAAATTGGAGCATCAATATCTTTGCTGTGCCCGGTCTTAGACTTGGCCATCAAAAATCTTCATTGCTTTATCTGAGAAACAGCCTCGTATACAACCCTTCCAAGTCCAAAAAATTGGTTCATTGGAACCATAATAGTCAAGATTGCTGCAAATGGGATGGGGTAACATGTGACAAAGGACATGTTATAGGTCTTGATTTGAGTGAAGAATCAATCTCTGGAGGATTCAACAGTTCAAGTTCAAACATTCTCAGCAAATTGCCATATTTGCAAAGTTTGAACTTGGCTTATAATGAGTTTCATTCTCTAATTCCTTCAGATTTGCACAGACTGAAAAACTTGAGGTATTTAAATCTGTCAAATGCAGGCTTTGAGGGTCAGATTCCAATTGAGATGTCTTACCTAAGAAAGCTGGTTTTTCTTGATTTGTCTACCTCACTTCACACACTAATTCTTCAGAAGCCAAGTATAGCAATGTTTCTGCAAAATCTGACAGAAATCAAAGAACTGTATCTTGATGGGGTTATGATATCTGCCAAAGGAAAGGAATGGGGCCATGCACTATCATCACTGCAAAATCTTAAAATTGTGAGCATGTCATCTTGTAATCTATCTGGACCTATTGATTCCTCACTTGGTGAGCTTCAGTCTTTCTTAGTACTTCAACTGAGTAATAATAATATCGAAAGCTCAGTGCCAAAGACCTTAGTGAGTTTGATCAACTTAACCACTTTGCAACTTAGAAGTTGCAACTTGAGTGGAGTGTTTCCAAACCAAATCTTCCAAATACAAGGCTTGCATCTCCTTGATATATCAGACAATCAGGATCTCCAGGGTTATTTACCAAACTTCCAACATCATAGATTTCGATACGCACTGAACCTTAGCACAAAAATTTCTCTGGGCAATTACCAAGTTCTATCCAAAACTTGAGGAAGTTGTCTACGTTAGATCTGTCAAACTCCAAATTTCATGGAACACTTCCTTTTTCAATCTCAAAACTGAATTCACTTGTTCATCTAGACTTGTCATTCAACAATGTGTCTGGCTCACTTCCATCTTTCAATATGTCCAAGAACCTCACGTATCTATCCTTCTATGAAAATCACTTGGAAGGTGAAGTTCCATATTCTCATTTCAAGGGCCTCCAAAATCTTGCCACTGTTGATTTAGGTTGTAATTTTCTCACTGGGAGGGTTCCATTATCTCTTTTTACTCTGCCCTCATTGCATGAATTAATTCTCACAAACAACAGATTTGAGGGGCTTCTGGATGAATTTCCAACTGCTTCTTCCAACCCATTAGAGATCCTTGATATCAGTGGGAATAATTTACAAGGGCCTGTACCATTGTCTATCTTTCAGCTCAGAAGACTCAATTTGCTGCAACTTTCCTCGAACAAGTTCAATGGAACTATACATTTGAATATGATGGGAAGCATGGAAAATTTGGCCATACTAGATCTTTCTCATAACAACTTGTTTGTTGATACAACTTTGGAGGACCATAATCTGTCACCATTCACCAAGTTAAACAATGTCATGTTGGCTTCTTGCAAGGTGAAGGAGTTTCCAAATTTTCTCATGAATACATCCAATTTGATGTACCTTGACTTATCCAACAATCAAATTCAAGGAACCATACCCAACTGGATTTGGAGGTTTGAGTTTATGTATTTTCTAAACCTTTCCAACAATTTTCTGACTGATCTGGAGGGGTCTTTCCAAAATATGAGTTCCAACTTGTTTCTTCTTGATCTTCATTCAAACCAACTGGAAGGCCCAGCTCCCATTTTTGCAGAAAGAGCAATCTATTTGGACTACTCAAGCAATAGATTTAGTTCTATAGCCCCACCAGACTTTGGTAATCAGCTCTCGTTCATTTACTTTCTTTCCCTTTCAAACAATAGTATCCAAGGAAAAATCCATGAATCCCTCTGTAATGTTTCAAATCTTCGAGTGCTTGATCTTTCTGATAATAATTTTAATGACACTATTCCTGAATGCTTGATTAGAAAGAGCAGCACTCTTAGGATGTTAAATCTAGCTGGAAACAAACTCAAAGGGCAAGTACTGGATACATTTTCACCTCCTTGTTCCCTTCAATTCCTAGACCTCAATGAAAATTTCTTAAGTGGCACAGTCCCAGAGTCTTTGGCTAATTGTCAGAAACTTCAAGTCTTGAACCTTGGAAACAATCAATTCAATGATAGATTTCCATGTTTCTTAGGGAAAATCCCAACTTTAAGAGTCATGGTTCTCAGGTCCAACAAATTTTACGGGAGTCTTGAATGTCCAAATAGTATTAAAAAGTGGGAGGCACTTCAAATTGTTGATCTAGCCTCTAATGACTTCAGTGTTACTCTACCTGTAGAAATTCTACAAAGTTGGAAGGCATTGATGGTGCCTAATGGAGAAGACAAAGGATCAGAATTTAGCCAATTGCATTTTAACATCTTTGATGACAATAATCTTGTGGACTTCATGGTTACACTATTCACTGTGAACAAAGAAATTGCACTGAGGCTAATCAAACTTATTGCATCAGAGCCACCTTTTGAAGTCAATCACCTTTTCTTTGAAGTCAGTGCCAATGACTTTGGCCATCGAAGTTTCCTGGATTCAGTCACAAATGTCAACAAAGGAAGACCAATAAAGTTCACTAACATTCTAATTGCCTTCACTTCTTTGGATTTCTCATCCAACCATTTTGAAGGGCCAATACCAGTAGAGCTTATGAGTTTCAAAGAGCTCCATGCTCTTAACTTGTCCCAAAATAATTTTTCAGGCCATATCCCTTCATCTGTTGGGAATCTGAAGTCTCTTGAATCATTAGACTTGTCACAGAACTCTTTCAACGGAAACATACCAAAAGAGCTTGCAAGTCTAAATTTCCTTGAATTTCTCAATCTCTCCTACAACCATTTGATTGGGCCAATCCCAACAGGTACGCAAATTCAATCATTTGAAGAAGATTCTTTCAAGGGTAATGGAGGCTTGTGCGGACCTCCATTGACAGACAATTGCAATTTGAGTGGTGGGGTTTCAGGACTGTCACCACCATCATACAAAACATTTGAATCATTATATTCCAAGAGTTCCATTGATTGGAACTTCTTGAGTGCTGAATTGGGATTTACTTTTGGCCTTGGTATTTTTATCCTTCCCCTCGTTTTTTGTCAACAATGGAGGCTGCTATTCTCTAAATATGCAGACTACATGCTATGGAAGATGATTCCTCAGCTTGATTTTGTTTATGAACATCGTGGAGGGAAAATTTACAGAAGTTTACGGTGGAAACCTTTCTGATTTAATTTTAATTACTATAGAAAATCTGTACCACTTTTTTTATATTTTCTTTATTACTTCCTCTAATACCGTATGAGAACTATAACAAAACATGATTTTGTATTGAAGTTCCAATGTAGACTTGTACCAAATATCAGGCAAGTCTTGTCATCTCGCAGATATTAAACTGTGATTGAATTACGGAATCCCCCCAAACTGATTTTGGATCTTTGTGAGAAATTAGCAACTAATTTTCTAAATTTCATGCCAAAAAGACAGATGACAAGAAATACATTTCTGATGGAAAGTGAACATTTGCGAGCTCATTTATTAGAAGTTTGATTTCTGAACTTTTTGTAAATGAATTTTACATCCCAAAAAGAAAGCAATTTGAGTAACAAGGCAGCAACAACGCACTGTCTTCCACCACTATTGGCTGTCTGAAAGGATTCAACTGAACCTGCAAGACATAACAGTCCAATGTTTCTATTTTTACCAGATAAATGGTTAAGAAATGTGAAAATCTTGTTAATTTTGAACCAACTCGCCACTGATTACCGAAGAAGAATATATCAAAGCAAATACATCTTTGAATATAGAGGAAAAGATATGAAGCTCACAGGCAATACAAGAGAGCGGCCAGTTACTGACTCAACACAACGAGCTGCAAGATGACAAGCTTCCTCACAATAGTCAGTGAAAACAACCGGGATGTTCATCTTTTCCATTAGCTCCTGAAATTTTCATCAAGTGAAACCGATCATAAATAATGACAACACAAGCAAAAAGAAATTGGCTTGTCATTGATTTGCCAATACTATTCAATAAAATAAAAAGATAATTCAAAAATTCAAAGCAGCAGCAAAATGTACAAAGAGAGGCACAAGGTGCTCAACATACAATACTGGGTAACCAAGTAGTATAAGCTGCAATGCCAGCATTTGGGGCTATGACTAAATGTGGGAAGGAATCCTTATCCTGTTAGAAGAACACAAATTACGATAATATTACTGAATTGAGGAATGAAGAATTAGACAATGAATTAACTGAAAATTTGATAATTTGAGTGTTGACAATCAAAAAAATTAGACACCTTGATGATATCACTAAAACGTTCATGATAAAATCCTCGCCAAAGCTGTAATGTCAGTGCCGAAGTGGTGTCAGATTGTGTAGCTAAGATCACATCATCACCTGATAATTTGCATGAACACTCATCACTGTTGCAGTGAGCATACTGAGAAATACTGATCTTCTCTCCATCCCTGTTCACTGGGAAACAAGAAAGATAAGAAATTTAGGCCAAGCTGTGAACCATGTTCCGACAGATCTTGAATCACAAGAACTTCAACTGACCTATGTGGAGGAATTGCAGGCCCAACAAGTTCTACATGAATATGTACACCAGGGAAGAGTGCCTGTAATTCCCCAAACACCGCAAGTTGTAGAAGCTCTTTCTCAGGTCCTTTTAGAGTAAACGTCATGAGATATAAGTCAAAAGCTGAGGGATCATATAAATTACCAATGTCTAAGAGATGCAGATGCAAGGCCTTTTCCAAACAATGATCCACAAAAGTAAAAGTTTCACTACCACTAAAATGGCATGACAGATGAAAATGAGGAAACAGAACATTTTGTAAATTCACAAAGATCATGAAAAGGAACTCTAAGGACAAGAAAGGGGGAAGGAATCCAAAACAAATTTTATTATTTAAGAGAGAACTTGAAAGCAATAGTTTACCAAGGTAATGTATGTACAGCTCATCACTGATTTCCACATTCAGGATCTTGATTCCAATGAGTTTCAAAGCATGGTATACTGTCAGTGGCTGAAAATGAAAACACCAGAAAATAAACTGATAAATAATTATCAGAAGAAATACCATATGAAAAACCTTCAATGGATGTTTCCTTTAGATATATCATACAACTTATGAAAACACCAGAAAATAAATTCATGAATGAATTTTTGCCCCCTTGTTCCAACTTTCAAACATAAAAAGTTTTTAATTCAAATCCCCTTGCAAGTTACAAGACTACCTATGCACACTTATGTTAAAAAGAAACGAAACCTTGCAGACAAACAAATTGCTGGGAAATTTTAGTGACTTTGATGAGATAATGTAGTAGCAAGGAAGACGTGGATAAAAAGAAATTGCTCATACCCAGTGAAGAAGTAAAGCAACAGGCGAGTCTAGTGGAATGCGCCTCCAGTTATAGTAATCTTCCCAACTGTGCAACTCCACTGATATGGGATATTCAGGCCCTGGTCACTCACATGTTAAATTCATTCCACATCTAAAGGAGTATGGAAAGGAGAAGATGAAAAAAGTTTCAAGCATAAAATTACCAGAACATGGACAGAATTGACTTGAGAGATCCCAGCCATTGTTCAATCTGCATCAATTGATTTTTCTTGCAATGAACATTTGTCTAAAACTAATAGATTAATGGAAAAAAATTATCTTCAAGATCAAAAAAGCTGAACCTTTTTTTTTCTGTGTTGTTATTTACCTAAAACTGAGCTAAAATCAGCATGCATAAATAAAAGAAAGAACATAATAAGTGGCAGAAGGTTAATTATAAATAACATGAGAAGAAATCCTAACCGATCAAATGCAGCAAACGATGCTCCACAATGGCATTCATGCATCCACATTCCCACTCGATGAAGATGCCTCTTGGCCAAAAATGAACACCTAGTCTCATGCTTCTCACAAATCTGATAAGTTTACAAGAGCAATAAGTAAGCAAGAACATAAACAAACATGTATTAAAATGACACATATCATTCATTATCAAGTATGAAGCACAGGCAGATGAGGAATAACCTGATAAGTAGCTTGTGGAGAGAATGTGAAAGGAAATGCATTCAATAGAGCCACATTCTCCATTTGTTTTTCCATCCTCTCACACTCTTGTTTATGATGACTCCAGTGTGCAATCTACACACCAAAACAGAAATCATGTGTCCCTCTCCTCACAATATTTAACTAGATAATTCCTAGGACATGAAATTCTGAATATCAGAAACACGTCACACAACAAGCTACTTAGACATTTTCACAGTCAAAGCTGCATTACAGCAAACCTCTCCTCACAATATTATCCATTAAATTTCATATGACAACAAGGAATAAGGAATTAAATTACTAAAAGAGTAATTATTACTAGGACATGAAAGATATCAATGACATGACTAGAAAATCAAGCAGCAAAGAGAGTTGGAAAAGTATAGAAAAATCATGAAACGAAGATATAGAGAATGATGAGAGAGAGACCTGATGAGAAAGAGAGCAATAAGAGACTGCTTCACAGCGAGCACATCGTCTCGTGGCGGCGCCGACGCACGGCGACCGCCTCCCCTTCGCCGCACACTCCATCGTCTCCGACGAAGCCTTCTTCCGTTTATGGACTTCTTTCTTCTGAGTATTCTTATGGGCCTCAAGCCCAAGCCCAAGCCCAAACCTGGTTTCTTCTTTTGCATTTGTTTTTCAATCAAGACCAAGAGGCTTCTTTGATAAAAAAAAAAAAAAAGACCAAGAGGCATTTCGGGAGTCCGGTACAACCTGTCCATTTGGTTAAATGTGTTGATTTTTGCCAGTTTAGTTGGCCGAAGAAAGTGGGAAAGAAAGTGGGAGTGAAGAAAGTTTTGGTTTTTTTTTTAATTTATATATATATATATATATTTTGGGCCACAAACTTTTTCTCTCATTCTCACACTTTTTCTGGTTCCCACAAACTTTACTTTCATCCTTACATCTACTTTCTTTTTTTACCCTTTCAATTTTCATTTCTCCATTTTCCTTTTTTACAACCAAACGAGTCATCCTATGAGTTTATTTACTCTGTTGCTAAATATAAGACTTATTTACATTATTAAATTAGGTTGAGGATGTTAATTAATTTAAATAAAATCAACAGAAACACTCTCACTACCTACATTTATTTTCATCCTCTTTCTCTTATTTATCAATTAATGAGGAGTATCAATATGAATATTTTATGGGGAAAATGCATAGGTCAAAATAGATCATATATTTATGTACAGAGAAAAAAATGAACCTTCCAAAATGTGTCATATATTTATGCACATGCCAATTGTAAACAACTAGATTTTAATTCCCCGGCCGATGCCCGGGAAGCATATACTTGAGTTAGGTTGACATTTTTTCGAAGAATGATTGTCCATAACGCATCACCAACAACGACTAATTAATTTATCAAACAACAATTTATAGTTAAAGTAACATAATGTGTAGTAGTCAAAGGGATATAAAATACAATGGGTATTATTTTGCCCAATGAGATTCATCTAAGAGCTCATAATTTGCCACTTGTATCATTAGAAATAAAACAAAAATATATTATAATATAAAATAATTTTTAGCATAAAAAATTTTAACAATCTAGACCTATTTCATTTCAATTAGAAGAATCTATAAGAGATACATAATTTTCTAGTTAACTATAAAATAATTTTATAGTTAACGGACAAATCTATATCTCTTATAGGTCCTTCTATTGAAATGAAATAGGTTTAGATAGCTGAAATTTTTTATACTAAAAAGTTTTCAAAAATAAAAAATTAAAATTTCTTCATTTATTTTATATTATAATACATTTTTATTTCATTTCTAATGGTACAAGTGGTAAATTATGAGCTATTAGATGAATCTCAATGGTCAAAATAATACTAACCCATTCATTAACTCAATCCATCAAATTAAATTAAAATATAATAGTAATATAATATAATATATAGTATTATATATAGGCATATGGGATTGGGAAAAAACACTGTTAAATGAACACGATCTTTCCATTCCCTTTATATATATAGGATCATAAAAAATAAAAGGTTATAGAGCACCTATTGCTCTTAAAGCACTCTCATGCGAGTAGTGATTGTCATAAACTATGTAGTGATGTGATGTTGCTCTAAAACTTAAAATTAGGGTTACAATGTCACCCATGCATGTTATTTAAAACGGTGCATTTGTATGTTTGTCGTGGCCTGTGGGTAGGGATGGAAATAGGCCAGGCCGGCCTGTCAAGGCCTGCGCCCTGGCCTGCCAGGGCCTGGTTCGGCCTGATTAAATTTAGGCCAGGCCCAGGCTCAGGCCTTTTTTTAGGCCTGTTATTGAAAACAGGCCAGCCTCAGGCTTTTAAAAAAAGCCTGTTAAGCCTCCAGGCCGGCCTGTTAAGGTTTCTTAGTAAAAAAAAAAGTGGAAGTCCACATCCAGTCCACCTCTCGGCCCAAGTCCACATGATACATCCAATCCACCTCACTCTCATCTCTCACTCAGATGTTCACTCTCGGCGTCTCTCACCCTTACTCCCTCAGTCCTCACCTCACCCAACCTAAACCCTCACACAAAAAGCCGACACTCTAGTCCATCACTTCTTCACCTTTCTTTTGTTTTTTTTCCTTCACTTCTTCACCTTTCACTTTCACGTGACTCTCTCTCTCTCTTTCTCTGCTGCTCTTAATTTCTCTCATTTCACTCTCTCACTTCCATCTATTTCTCTCCTTCTTCCGATCTGGCGGAGAAGGTGAATGTCAACTACCTATTTCTTCCGATCTGGGGCTCGCGAGTTGATCTTTCGATTTGGTGTTTCTAAGTGATCTTGCGAGAAAGAAGTTGAAGAAGAAGAGGAGTTGCGATCTGATCTTGTGAGAAAGAAGGACAAAGAAGACGAGAAAGAATAAGGAGGATGAAGAAGAAGAGGACTTGCTATTTGCTGCTTTCAATTTAGTGGGTTTAACATGCAAATCATGTAAATTTCTAACTTTTTATTTGGGATTTTCTTAAAAGTTTAGATTTTTTCTGGGTTTTTTTATATGTTTGTAAAGTTTGAATTTTTTTGGGTTTGTTTTAATTTTTGTATGTGAAGTTTGGATTTTTTTTATCTGGGTTTAATTTGTTTGTTCTTGTTGTGAGAGTTGATTCTTTTTTTCTTTTGGGTTTTATATCTCTGCTTGTTTGAGCTGGGTTGAGAACTGCTTATCAAGATGAGGATGAGAGAAGCCATTCACAATCTATTTTCCTCGTGAGCTGTTTATGTACTTGCAGTAGCTATACTCCATTACTTTTGAAGTTGACAATAGAAAATGATATTTAAAGGTAAAAAAAATGTCTCTGCTTCTTTGTATAACACGAATACCAAACCGTAAGTCCAGGCGAGTATGACACGAAGTATGAGAAAGAGGGGGAAGGTTCATCAAAGATACCCACTTCACATTTTCATATTTTCTTCTCTTCTCTCTTCTGGGTTTAATTTCTAGGCCTATTAACAGGCCAACCAGGCCAGGTCATATCAGGCCTAAGCCAGGCCACAGGCCTAATAAACTCACCTAAACAGGCCACAGGCCAGGCTTAGGCCCCCTTTTCAAAACTCAGGCCAGGCCTATTTAGGGTGTAGTCTGGCCTGGCTTGGCCTATTTCCACCCCTACCTGTGGGGTGTCCAGTGTCCTTGTGCATATCCATGCTTCTTAAAAATTTGCTTCTTTTCCATAGCAAGCATGGTTGAAGGGTATCCTTATATTGAAATTATAGTCTCATGGCAAGAACATCTTTCAACCCAAATATTAAAAGGTGAAATATTATTAACATGATAAAAAAAATTTGTTCGTAGGGATACTTTTTTTGCGTAATACAAACGTTAGTCCCAGCCAGTAGCTAGAGATATAGAAATCACCAATATTGATTTTGCCTCTCCCCCAACAAAGGTTTTTCTTTGCACATGGTGTGGTTTGGACCCATGATATTATATTTCATGTTGGACTTAATTAGTTGGTAGAAAGGAAAATTTAATTTAAGATAAGAGAACATAAGGCCTAGTGTGTAAGATGTTTTAGACCGTAGTCTAGGGTATAAATGCTTCTCACCTTAAAGGAATTCGACTAATCTAGAAGAAGCTTACACGATGAAGGATTCCCCCGTTTAAGCTAGAAATATGCGTATTAAATGACAGACCCAAAAGACAAGATAAATGATGGAGTCTCCATTTCTACCCAAGGAAGCATGTGAAGAGGACCAAGATTAATGACACAATCAGAAAAATATGGGGACCATGAAATGACTATACATAGAGACAAACTTTAAGAACGGAGGATACTATAGACATATCAAGACTTCACAAATATGTGGAAATAGTTGTATGTGATGAAGATGATTGGTCTCTATCTTTGTTTCTATTTATTCTATCCATGGAAAATGGAAGGCGATTTACTTCCAAAAGTTGTATACCAAGAATAATAGTGTGAAAAGGGTTCATGATTGAAATGCTAATTTCCTCCTCTCACAGCGATTGACATGGACTGAAAAGATTTTGGATCTATTTGCTTGTGTAATATCATTCTCAAGATTATTGCTATAAGACTAGATGTAGCAATTTGTTTGTTTGATTTAGACGAAAATGCAGCTTCAAGTAGAAAGAGAGTAGTGAAAATGATGTAGTTATAGTTTTCAGTCCACGAAAAATGTAATTATAGTTCAAGAGACTACACACGCTTTAATCAGGGATTTCAATGGTTTAATAGATTTAAAAATGAAAAAAATGGTGGATCTTATTTTAAAAATGAAAATGATCTTTTGTTTAGGAACAAAGGGAGCATGGATGTTTTTTAAAAAAGGGCAAATGTGCAAAAATAGCCACCGTAAATTCAAAAATGCGCAACTATAACTCTGGTAAATTGAAGGGGGCAAAACTGTACACTGTAAACTAAAATGGGGTAAAATCATACATTGTAAACCAAAACGAGGCAAAAGTAACCTCTCTGTTAGGCCGAGTTAAACAGACATTTTCCAGACGTGGGCTCCACAATCAGTAAATGACATGTCAATTCCAAAATCTAACGTGAAAGCTAAAATGCATCCAGTTGAACGTAAATCACTAAAAACGAACTCTAAACCTCCAAATCATTTCGATAAGAAACCAAATAGAACCCCAAATCATGTGAAATTCACCTTACTTCAACGTAATTATCTGAAAAAATAAAGTCTCATAAAAAAAATTAAAGTCTCATCAACATATTGCACCCATAAATGTATAACACATCATTTACTGATGGTGAGACCACGTCTGGAAAACGTACGTTAAATTTTACGATGGCTATATTTGCACATTTGCCCAATTTTACCCCATTTTGATTTACAATGTACAGTTTTGCCCCCTTCAATTTACCAGAGTTATAGTTGCATATTTTTAAATTTACGATGACTATTTTTGCATATTTGCCCTTAAAAAACATTTTTATGGCATCTTATGGATAATCATTTGTTCATTTTTTCTTTCTTGAAACTTTGAGCTATATATTCTGGCCGAAAAAAAAACTTTGAGCTATATTGATAGGGCTTAGCCTTTAAATCTATTTTTTTTTGTTTATATCAATAATTTTTACAAAATGTAAAATCTATATTACTAATTCATTTTTCAATCTGAACGTGGATGAAAGACTCTCAAAAAAAGAAATACAAAAAGCAGATAAACCCCAAGCAACCAACGGGGAAAATATATTGGTGCACCTCAATGGAAAAAGTAATACTTCTTGCTGGCACTCAAAAGATGTGTAAAAAAATGACTGACCCAATGGTAGGGCATGACCATAAGTGTTTCAGTTAATAAGAACAAGTGGTGATTGAATTACCCAGTAAAAAATATAGTTGACATTACAGATGTCAAATTTTAAATATTTAAAAATTCAAACGTTGTATGAATTGACAAACCTATGCGGGTAAGTTGACTTGAAGTGGTCAATCCTGAGTGACATTTCAATGTATTTGAGTGATCACATAATAAGTTTTGACTTCTAAGTCTAACTGCCTTATATTTTGTGACGGGATATAAGATTCATTTGATTTTTTAATGGGTTAAATATCAAATCCCCTGAAAGTTTTCCTAGAAGAGTAACCCCTGGAAGTTTTTCAGGGAGTAATTCCCTCCTGAACTTATTTTTTTGGACCAAATCAGCCTTATTTTAACAGTCAACATATGTTGACCGTTAGTAATAGACATGTGTAGAACTTATGCTGACCTAGAAAAATTTTTAATTGACATGGTGTAACATCCAAATTTTGATTAAGGATAATTGGAAATTATTAAGGTGTTATTTAGGAAATTTGAGTTTTAGGGAGGAATTTATGAAGATGATTTATTGTTATCAAATCTTAATTTTTGGAATATAAGGAAATATAATTGATTGGGAGAAGAAATAGTTACTTTTTAATTATTGTTCTGAGGTTAACAATGAAGTTCGCAAACCACGGATCTTGGTATCTCTTCATAAAAGCTTTCTCCATAGCAACTTTATCCGCAAAGTCTGCCTGCTGAAAGGGATCATATTCCAGTTTTTGCCCATATAATACATTTATAGATACCCGCAAATATGAAGGTACATCACAATTCCACATCGAGTCAATCATTTTGAGGAAAGAATGTAATTCATCAGGATAATACATGTACGCTAAATAAAATACAAGAAAAATTAAAAAAAATAAGAAAACATAAAAAGAATAAAAAGAATAACTTAGAAAAGAAATTACCATTAGAATTGAAATAAAATAGTCTCCCTTCATCATTTTGGGTTACACCAGTCATATTGAGCCAATTCACTTTTTCTACAAAATGTGTGTGACTAATATACCAATTAGTCAAGCTTCTCATTATATTCTATAAAACAAAAAAACTGATTAAACCGATAAAAAAGGCAAATAACTAGAAATTACAATATATATATATACACACACACTTACCTCAACATGTGGATTAATAAAGGACAGAAATAATGGACTCACATCCCCTTATCAGTCTTTCGATTTTTCTTCATAAATAGAAGATTGTTAATCCATGCGTATATAGTGAAGTTACAAAGGTTAGATTGGGTTGACTAAATCTAATAGTACCAATATTGTGTGGAAGCATAACTAAAAAAGTTGATTGAGGAAAAAATCAATAGAATGAAAGGGAAACCAAGCGGAATATTGACATAGTGGTAGCTACTCTCACTTTGTTGTTTAACTAGATGTCTCGAGTTTGAGATTTGTGAATGTTGTCTACCACTAATTAGCACCTTACCCTTAAGTGAATGTCACCAATGCAGATCAATTCGAATTATGTTTGAAACCGTTGAGTTTCCTGGAACATTGAGACTGACCTAAGATACCAATAGAAAACTCAAAATAGAATGGAAGGGAGCTCACAAACATGATACATCGTTAAAAAGAATATATGTAGAGCAATTGAGTAATCAAGTTATGCATTTTAGTTTTCATGGATTCAAAAAATAAAATAGGATCTGCTCCAATCATTCTGCACTCAAAGTGGAATATATTTACGTATGAGCTTATTTGTTTTAGTGTAAATTACTAAATTCAAGGAAATAGGAAAATCTCATGTGTGTCAGCACATTTAATTTTGCAAGTTGATTTTTTTTTAAACATCACTCAGTGATTGAGGCCTCCTCTTCTAATGAGAACTCTTCTGAAAGATTGGACACACACACACACTCTCAGATCCTTATAAGAGGCGAGCTCAGTTAGTATTATCAACCAACTACTAACCATTAATTGATGATAGGCAATTTATTGTGAAGCAAATGACTTACATGAACAGACTTTCAGAGGAAAGTCAACTCCCACCTCATTGGTAGCAACCAATTTTCCTTTATATATACATAAGATAAATTTGGAAATTGTGGTTGTCCTTCAAAAATCAAAATTATCCCTCTTCATCTCCATCGTGATATTATAATTATAATTATAATAATAAATCATTACAAAATAGTACATTATACTAAGTGACATTTGATTTATAATAATAACTAAACTTATCATCATAATATTTTCATTATTAATTTATTAAATTTATTCGTAATAGAAAATGCCTTTGTCATCTCTAATAACAATTAAAACCATCATTATTATTAATTTTGATATATATCACTACTAATTATAATCATGAATAAATATTTTGACATTTTTATTTGGGAAAATTAATTTGTAGTCATAAGGGACTTAATAGTAGAAAAGTCTCATAAATTCCATATATTAAAGTAGGGTCCCTAGAGACCTTACTTTAATATATTTTAAATACAAAAAGACCAGATTGTCCCTCCTTGTGAGTCAGTGACAAGGTCATGGGTAAGGAATAATGAAGTCATGTACACGGATAACAAGATCATGGGTAACTCTAACAAGGTCATGGACTCATGGCCCACCATGTTACAAGTTAATGGACAAGCATTAACGAGATCATAGGCAGAAATGACAAGGTCATGCGCACATATAACAAGTTTATAGGCAGAGAAGAAGGGACAATCTAGTTTTTTTTGTATATGAAGTATATTAAAGTAAGGTCCCTAGGGACCCTACTTTATATGTGGAGTTTATGAGACTTTTCTACTATTAAGTCCCTTGTGAGAAACTACAAATTAATTTTCCCTTTTTATTTATAATAATTTATTATTATTTTGAATCTAGAACACTAAAGTTATCTACTCTTCACCTTTTGTATTAACATCATTTTCCCCCTACCAAATATAAATGATTCTATCAGACCATTTTTCATTTATAGTTGTACCCAACGTAACGAGTCAGTAGAGTCTTTTTTTTCTACCCTCTTCGTGCATAATTGCTATCTATCACAATTGATTCTTCCTGCCATGTAATAAGAAAGCTAAGAATCCTCCTTGAGTAGAGAGATTGGCAGGTGTTTGCATACCACATGGTTAAAGGTTGCATCTCAACATCGGATTATCTTTAAAACTAGCACATATTATATGAGATAACTTGTGCATTTTCGTCAACTTCCATTTAGTATATCCACCATGATATATATAGGATGGTTTACCCTTTTAAATACTGAAACTCATAAACACCTTTCAAGACGAGTGAAAAAAGAAAAGCAAAGGAAAAGAGTGTAAAAATGTTGTCATGCTGATTCACCCTTGGTGGGGAATTGGCCTGATTGGCCATGTAATAATGTGATACAACGAAGGATAGCAGTAATCACAAATGATAAGTTACAAACCCCACTATGATCCTATTTAAAAATCCAAATGTTGTTGATTACGAGTACTATTTTAAGTTCGGTTTAGGAAAAATAATGCGAGTGGTAGTGTTATGACCGTTATTAATGTGTGAGAGGATGTTGAAAAATGTAGAAAGGATATGTAAAAAAGTAATACGTAATTCTTAACCTAAGACAAGTTGGTGTGTTACTAATATAGGTTTGCTTATAAATATATCGTTGTGAATTTGAATCCTTTCAATGTAAGGACATTGTTGATCAGTCATCAGTCAGTACCTATGTGAACGCTTTTCGAGCTTATAGGCTTGTCCGAACTCAGTGAGCCCCGCCCAAGACGCAACACATCTAATTTTTTTTATAAAAAAGGAAAATAATTCTTAAATTGGTTAGAATCGAAAAGATTGATCAATTATACACATTTCCAATTACATAACTTGATATATGTAAAATAGAGGTGAATTTATAATAAATAAATACTCCCACTAATTCGTAATATAAGTGTCAACCTCCAAAAAGCTTCTTAATAAAACATGTAAATATTAGTTGGTATTTGGAATTAATACTTCTTTTTCAATATTACTCATATTTATTATAATACTTTTTAACTTTTAATAAAGAGAAGTACATAATCCTTAATAAATATATATCAAAGATATCGAGTAGGGGGCAAAGTAGAAAAAATGCATTATATGAGGAGAGAATATGAGATAAACTTATATATTTTTGACTAAAATCATTCAAAGACTAGAGAGAGTAGAAACTGAGCTATATAAATATAAAAATTAAATTAATTGAGGATTGAATATGGAGGCAAGGAGCAGATGGCTGGTATTCCTTCTTGATTTGAATGTAATAAATTGGAATTGCCCACATCGTTAGTCAACCCTCATCACTAGACACTCATTTTGTGGGGTCCAAATGGTATGAACAAGGGAAATTCGAGGTAGTTGGGTTCCACGTAAACTCTTCAATCCTCATCATTACGACATTACCTTTATACGCGTTTTGATTTTCTTGGATGATCTATGAGTAAGTGTCTACAGGCTTGTTGGCAAAAAAAGTCGGCGAATCTGCAGTAACATCAAACTAGATCAACTTAGATAATAATCTGTCGGAAACTATGCATAGTTAGGAACCATAGGATGTTCAGGGATGAAACTAGGCAGCACAACAATCGGGCAAGACTATTGTTAAATACATGCCTTATATTGTGTAGCATATATTAGGATTAAATATCAAATACACCCTGAAAGTTTTTCTAGGAGCTCGAATCTACCTGGAAGTTTTTAGAGTCTCAATTAGGTCCTGGAAGTTTTAAAAGGGAGCAATTTCACCCCTGGACTAACATCTCTAACAGTCAAATGGTTGTTGACCAAACACTGATGACGTGGCATGACTATGTGGCATCATGTCACCCACTTTTCCGCTGGACAATGAACCTTATTATATTTTTTTTATAAAAAATAACCCTCTTCTTCTTCCTTACTCCACCTTCTCTACACCGCCTAAATCCACCGCCAAGTCCAACTTCTTCCTGGTGGAGTAAGGAAGGAGAAGAGGGTTATTTTTATAAAAAAATATAATAAGGATTATTTTCCAGCAGGAAAAGTGGGTGACATGATGCCACATGGTCATGCCACGTCATCAGTGTTTGGTCAACTAACATTTGACTGTTAGAGATTTTAGTCTAGGGGTGAAATTGCTTCCTTTTAAAACTCTCAGGGCTTAATTGAGACCCAAATAACTTCGAGGGTCGATTTGAGCTCTAAGAAAAACTTCCAGGGTATACTTGGTATTTAACCTCATATATTAAGTAACTTTATAAAATTGTTGATGTATTGAATTTTTTATACAATTGATATATTAAATTGTTGATAAGGTTAGAGTTTGTATTTCAATATAGTAATGATTGTTATGTCAAAAAAAAAATTGATTCTAAAGATATTATTAAGAATAAAGGACCAAAAATATGCATTACCATAGTTGAGAGATCAAAATGAATCTCTGCCTAAAGTTGAAGGATTAAATGTGTATTTTAGCCAATATTACAACTACCTATATGTAACTATTTAACTATTTAATCAATTTTTTTTTTCAATTTCAGAAACAATTACATATACAAATCTAATTTTGTTCTCTGTTTAATTTTATTTTAAGGTTTCCGATCATTAGAATGTATGTATAGATTGGAATTTTCGGTTCCTGAACCTCTGATCTTCATTGAGGTTTATTAGACCTAATTTTATATGTCTAAGCATGTGCAATTGAGCTTAATTAGTGCCATTTAATTGCTTTATATGATCATTATTGGTGATTTTATGTGCACATGCTTATATGTAGTTAATTGGAAAATATTAGCCTTATTACTTGCATTTTAAGAAACCAAGGGTATTTTGGTCATTTTGACTATGTGATGCTTTTATATGTGTAGGGGGTCCCACGTGGGCCCCACAAACCTTTGGGAGTGCTTGAAGTGCTAGGAATTGGCTTGGAGGGAAAGACAAAGGCATAAGACAAAAATTACCCCTTTTGTCAAAAAAAGGGATTTGCACATTACCAAAAGGGGTAAAAATGGCTCCAAGTTCAAATTTGAAATGGAGGAGCCTCATTAAGGGCAAAAAGGGAAGCACAATGGAGAGGAGAAAAAGGAGGAATCTTGGGAGGATGGATCTAGACTTCATTTAGGCCACATTCAACCATTTTTCACCCTAATTCCCAAAATACCCTTCCTTCCACCTTATGACACCTCTTGGCCATTAACACCCACATACACCTAAAAATAACATTTTGGCCGACTTAATCCCCCCTTAGACAACTCATTAACTTCCTTAACAGCTCATTAAACCCATAATCCAACCCATTAACTAAACTCCCACTTCATTTAATCAACCCTAGCTCATAATCACTTCATTCTTCACTTTACCTTTCTCTCTCTTCTCCCAAATTCTCTCAACTTCTATCATCTTCTCCACCACAAACCTCGCGAAAATCCTCCATCCTCCATGGCCATCTCACGCATCTTCTTCCATTCTTTCATCCACATGAGTGGCTAGATCATCCTCTCCTTCCTTCAAGTCAAGATTTGTGCATTGAGCTTCATGGATTCGACCTTGTGTGAGAATTTCTACTTCTAGGTTTTCAAGTTTGTATACATTTTAGTTCTTTCATGTCTATGTCTTTAGGTATGTTAGGATTAGAACTTTATGGAGATTTCCATGTAAAGTTCATCTAACCTTCAAACTTGTAAACCTAGCCTCTAGGAAACTTGATTTTCATGTGTGTTAGGCTTATACTTTTTTGTAGCTTTATGAGAACAATTATATGTGATTACATTGTGGTTGTTTCTTAAAGTGGATCATATAATTAGAATCTAGATTTAGGTTCTATGTTGCCTATGAAAATGCATGAAGGTTAAGCTAGGGTTTCTTGATTAATTAGTTTAAATTAGATTAAGTTTCTTAGATTTAAGAAGCTTAGGCCAATTTAAGCTAGTTACATTAAGAGGAAATTGTCACATGAGGCCTATCAATTAAGATTGCACACATTGAGCATTGAAGGAGGGGAATTCACTCTTGACTTCATCTCTTTCCAATTCGGTTTTATAGTTTACTTTTAGTTAATAATTGTAGCTTGATAAACAAAAACAATCTCCTATATCTTGTTAATTTGTGTGACCTAGATAACCTTTAGCTTGTAAGATTTGTACCTAGATCGAGGAAAAGACCTATACTCACTACTATTCAATTAGTGAATTCGAGTATTGATTAGTTTTGATTAATCTTTTAGGGCGACAAAAAGGTTAAATCAAGTGGCGCTGTTGCCGATTCAGGTTGAATCTTGCTAGTTTAGGTGATTGAAGTCACAATTTTAATTTGTTGTTGTTACTTGTTCCATTTGGTTACCACTTGTGAATTTGAAATAATTGTCTTGGTGATTGATTTACCACTGTTTTGTGCACATTTCCTGGACATATATTGGTTATAAAGGCTGCTCTAGTTAGCCTATATCTTCATTGGTCATTTTGTGCATTTGCTGGAAAATAGTGTGATGGGCTTGATCACTTCTGGGGGCAAGTGTATAAGCGCAGAAACAAGTTGGAGAGAAAAGGAGGCCCAATCGAAATAGAAAGCCCAATTCAGAATATGCCAAGGGGGGACCATGGAGAGAAACAGAATCTGACAATAGCAGGATAGTGGGGGAATTAAAAGGCTGAGGTGTGATACTAGGAAGGTCATTCGGTTGGAATTGTCTTTTTTGGGAGAGATCGAAAACTGGTCCAGGGTTACTAGCTACTATTTTATTTTTCCTGTTTTATGCTATCTGTAGTGATATTTGAGGTGTACTCTTGTTGAGGTTGTTGTCCAAGTGTACTCTTTTGTTTGATCAATATACCATTTCAGAACCTTCCACTCTGTTTGTCTCTTTATTTTTACTGTTTCATCAGGGTCCCAACATAGTGGTGCAATTTACTTGAATCTAGGAGCTCTAGTTTCCTATCTTAAAAATAGCACAAGTGGAATTTCTTCAAACTGTTTTTGGTGGATATTGTGCATGATTTTAGCTTGCTAAAGGTATTTTTACTGACCTGAAACTCTGTGTATAATTTCTGGAACAAATTATTGAAATTGGACTGTTTGCTGGAAGTTCACTGTGTGACCAGCTTGTTTACTTTTGCAACTGTGATTTGTGTAGTTGGAGTTTGTCAAAACTGTTTCTTGTGGTTATACTAAACATCTTAAGCTTTCCAGAGATATATTACTTGTTGCAAAATTCTTTACATACTTCCCGGAGTCAATTTTTCAAGTTGACCTATTGTTTCTGAAAGTACTGGTTGGTCAGATCACTTGTTTGCAAAACTGGTACTGACTCACAACGAATTTCTTAAAACTGTTTTAACAGATAACACTACAAGATTATAGCTTTCTATTGACATATTATTTGTCTCAAAATTCGTTGTATACTGTCCCGAGTGAATTTTCAAAGTTGCTCTGTTTTTCTGGACTTGCATTCGGAACTGCTGATTTTAGTGCAAATCTGTTTGCCCTTGCCCTGCACTGTTTTGATTGAACTTTGGCTGTTTTTAACCAGTTTTTCATAAGCTTTTGACTGCTGGAAAGTGTTGGAATTTTGGTGCATCAATTGGTGGTCATTTGGTCATTATTTGCATAGAATTGTGCATTTTGGTGCATCATATTTGAGCCGAAACTGTTAGCATTGTAGGCCACTGTTTTGCACAGTTTTTGTGGCATTTGAAAGCTGATTAATTGCACTTTGAAACTGCCTAGTTGTCTGGAAAAATTGGTTTGGATATTGTTTGCAAAAGGTGCTCTAGTTGCCTTATATTTGCTAACCGGATAAGTTGGTAGTTTGCACTGTTTTGTGGTTGTTGTTGGACTGTTTTTGCAGGGCTATTCTAATTGTTTTGCAGGTTCCATTCAACACTTTTGAAGCTGTTTTAAGTGACCTGTGCTTGGCTGAACTTGTGCCAATTTGTTGGCAATTTTAATTCAATTTTTGGAAGCATTAGTGAAGTGAATTGGAAGCAATTTCTCTTGTTCTTTCTTGCTGGAAATTGAGCTTTGCTGGATTATATTGACTGCTTGGAATATTTGGCTGGCTGGATATATTGTGATGTCTTTTGCAGGATCATCTTCTCCAATTAGCACATAATTTGATGGATATTGTGTGTAAAAATTGGAAGTGCTAAGTTGGTTCTTGCTGGATATTGCAAACACTCATTTTAGTGCTTCTTATACTTGAGTTTTCTGGATTTTGTGAACTATTTCTGGACTGAATATATTTGCTGGCTAGCTGGTGGTTTTGTGGATTGTTTGCAGGGCTTTGTTGGTTTTTTTTGACTCTTTTTGCAGGGCATTTTAAAGCTTGTTCATACTGGATGGACCAATGAGGGAATTTTCAAGGCCATATGCCTCATTCTCACTTCAAGGCATGGCTACCAATCCACAACAATTCTATGGGAAGGATCACTTGAGTATGCATGATAATTCTTATCTCTCCTATGATGAGAAGTTGGCCAACCTTGGTGACAAGATGCATCCAAGACCTCCATTCCAAGAGCATAACCTTTCCACCAACACATACTATCAAGGATGGATGGACTATCCAAGCTTCAAGTGGGGGGGAGGAGATTATGCTACTCCATCACATGTTTTTGAAGATCAACAAGGGTATGCTCCTCAATGTCAAGATCATGACCCTTACCAAATGAGGCCTAATTATTCTTGTGCTCAAAGGCCGGATGTGTATGCTTATCAAGAAGCTTCTCAATATGAGCCTAATCCACCTCCATATGGCTATGGGCCAAATTTTTATGATCATCAAGAGCCTCTACAAAGCTTTGTTCCTACACACATGGAGCAAAATGACTTATTTCATGCTCAAATGCCAAATGAGTATGCTCCTCCAAATGAAGATTCTTCTTCCTCTTCTAGTACATATGATTTGATGATGCAAATGTGTGCATCCATTATGGATAGGATGGAGGGGTTGGACTCTAAATTGAATCAAATTGACGAGAGTGAAAGGAAGCAAGAGGACATTTGTTCATTGACTTTTCAATGGATGAATAAAAGGGCCGAGGAAGAGGCAAGGCAAGGTGACCTACCTTCCAATTTGGTTGTAAATCATAATTCTTTGAATGACATGGATTTGGAAGGAGGAATACAAGTTGACTCAATTCCTTGCTATTATGAAGAAGAGGAGGAATCTCACGGATATCAAGCAGCCAATTCTAGTGGTGTTTTGAATGTTGAACATCACTCTAATTCCCTAGAGAATAATGAGGAGGTTGAGAAGCAAGAATTGACCGAATTGCCATCTTCCATGGGAAAAAGAACAAGAGGTCGAGAGCTCTCCTTTCATGGAGCAAGAGGCCAAGAAGGAGTTTATGCATGATATGGTGCAAGAGACTAATTCTAAGGATGGTGTGCAAGATGGAAAACATCCTAATACTCAAGTAACACATGATCATGAGGAAGTTCATAATGAGGCCGAGAGCATACCTCCATTTGGAGAAGAACATGAAGAGACCGAGAAAGAGACTTTGAGTACCATGGTCCAAGAGGTCATTTCTAAGGGTGTTATGTATGTTGGAAGCCACCCTATTGAAATTAATAAGGAGGCCAAGAATGTGGTGGAGACCGAATGTCTCACTTCTAATGGTGACAATGAGGTTGGTAAAGAACTTGAAGAACCCAAATTGTCACACTCCATTGAGAAGGAATTTGAAGAGGGCGAGAGCCTCAATTCCAAAGAGGCCGAGAGCCTAAAGCTTAAGGAAGCAAAGAAGCATGAAATTTTTAAAGAAGAATGTAAAGTTGAAGGGCAATTGGCACAAGAGCTTGGAGTTTCCTCTAATTCTCAAATCATGCATCAAACATCTCAAGGTATAATTCTTGATTCTACACTTGTTACCTTTCCTAGTCCATGTAACTTAGGGAAGAAGATATATCATGAGCTTGTTCAAAATGTGATCCTTGATTTGTTTTCTATGCTTGAATTTAATGTGTCATTGCTTGTTGTTCTTGAGTCAATGCCTACTTATGCTAAGCCTTCATATAATTTTTGCATATATAAGGAAGCATGTAGGCCACATACATTGTTGATTGAAAATATGGTAGAACAACATGTAAATCCCTTGAGCTTGCTTTCACATGAGGTTGTGCACACATCTTTAGGTTCATTTGATTCTTGCTTGGTGAATGTTAATGATGCTTGCATGAATTCTCTTGATGATGATTCTTGTATTGGGAGCATGCGTCTTGATGTTACTAGTCACAAGCATGATAATTGTGATCTTGATGATGTTTGTTCATTTACATGAGGTTATGCTTGAGACTACTTTGGATGCCACAAATTCCATTTGGAGGCCGAATGGTGATCCTTGGTTTGATGCTTTGAAGGGGCAAAATTTTGTTATGTTTAAAGTGCCCAAATTGATCACCATTTTTCAACATAGTGCCTTACCTAAGCATGTGCATATTGATTCTCCTTGTGTTTCCTTGAGTTTATTTTTGCAATCCTACAACCCCTTGCAAAAGGGAAGTTTATTCTATGTTGTAGGATCTTTTAGGATGCACAAGAATTATTGGGACAAGGAGAAGTGCATGATGGAGTTTGAGGAAACTTCAAGATTTGAGGAAGTCAATTTGGAGTTGATTAAGGCCGAGGATAATCTTAAGAAGAGCTTGGATTGTGATGCATCAAGGAAGGAAATTGACTATTTCAATGGCAAGCTCTCAAAGGAAGACTTGACAAGGCTTGTAGTCCGGTTGAAGGTTCTTCTTAGGAATATGGAGTTGAAAGGCAATGATTTGAAGGAAGTGATGTGTGAGCCTACACTCTTAGATGTCCTAAAGAAGAAGGTGCAAAAGTTGCTAATGAGACTTAAAGCCCATGGAAGAGCTAGGCACCCAAAAGAGAAGAAAAGGGGTGCAAATCATACAAAGTCTACTTGGATGCTTCCACACCATAAGAAGGCCGATTTGTATAAGGAGAATGATGTGAAAGAAAAGCTCCAAGTCAACCAATTTGAAAGTGGCCGAGAGCTCCTCATTCAAGGCAACAACCACAAGTTCTTCAAAGAGAATTTCAAGCCTCCATAAGAGGTCGTTTCTATCCTTTCCTCACTTGTTTTGTTTAGTTTAATATCTTAAGTGTGGGGGAAGATGATTAATAGTAAAAAAATAGGATTGTATTTAGGTTTATGTTTTAGCATGTTGTTTAGGTGGTTAGAAAAAGCAAAGAAAAAAAATTATAAACTTGTGTTAGGTTGTGTTTAGTGTAGTTTTGTAAATAATACATGCATTGACCATTTGTATGCTTGGACTGCCCGGCCTTTTTGTTTGTTGCCTTGCCTTTGAAATGCATCTTCTTACTTGATTTTCTTGATCCATTGAGGATAAGTGTGGGGGGTGTATTATGGTGCTTAAAAGTGGTTTAATTCAAGGTTTTCACACTTGATTTTTGGACTTTTTAGGCATGATTTTGTAGGAAGTTTAACTTGATCATGGCTCTTGAAAGCAAATGGAATTGTCCTCTAGTATGCAAGTAGAATTCTTGGAAAGAGTACTTTAGGCATTGCATGGGGCATTTTTAAGGTATAAAGAGGATGTTAGTTTCTCATTCAACTCTTCTTAGGGAGGAAGTGACCAATTTGAGTAAGTCACTAAAGTGAGAAAGCCTCCAACCAAATTTGAGTGGGCCAATAGTTTACTTGACCTCCTAGAACTTGTCCTAGCTCTTGTTCAAGATCACAATACATGGCATGATTGAAAATGAAAGGGGCATTTCTTCCTAAACCCTTTTGACCCAAACACTAAGCCAACCAAAAATTATCCTTTGATTTAACCCCTTTGGGCCATTCACTTTTCTTTTCTACCACCTTGACCAATGTGTGAATAAGTGACTATAGCATATGTTTGCATTTATATTAGTATTGTATTGTTGTATCTTGTGAAAAGCATGCTACATTGTGCGAAATAAAGATGGCCGAGAGCCACAAGCAAAAGAAAAGAAAAAGAGATGGCCAAAGGCCAAGAAAAGTAAGAGAAAAAGAAAAAAAAAGAAAGAGGCCGAAGGCCTAAGATGTTAGAATCTTAAGTTTTGATAATGACAAATATGAATATCGATGATGTCAAATATATTATGATGAATATGTCTAAAACTTGACATCAATACCATATGTTTAAATGATGAGCAAAAAGATTGTTTTAAAGCATGATGAATCCTGAATGCTTGAATCTGTATGAAGCATGCTTGTTCACATGTGACCATAAGACTGATAGCTTGGAATAGCTTAGGATAGCTTGGAATAGCTATAGCCAATGACACATAAGACTCACAGCTTGGAATAGCTATCCAGCCAATGATTGAACTAGTTGTCCACATAGGAAGAGTTAGGATAAAAGTGAATCCTAAGTTAAGTCTTTACTTCCGGATGGATAATTACTAGCGCTCGTGGATGAATGACTCATCCCCCAGCGGAAGCCAGTGAGATACTAAGTCAACCTAGTCTAGGAAGTTAGAGTATTGAACACCAAGTAAGAGCACAACCGGATGTGGATTTACTTCCGGATGGACTAGGACTAGCGCTCGCGGATGAACATCTCATCCCCCAGCGACAGCAAGTACCTCACTAAGTAATAACTCAGTCTAGGAGCATTAAATGTATAAATCCCTTTAGACTAAGTTAAGATGCAACCTGATGTAGATTTGCTTCCGATTGCTTAGTGACTAGCGCTGACTGTTGGTATAGATAACACTGAGCGCCAGTGAACATAACCCAACGTCCAGTAGAATTGCTTCCGATTGCTTACTGACTAAGCGCTGGCTGTTGGTATAGATCACACTGAGCGTCAGTGAGTAAAATGTGAACATAACCCTTCGTCCAGTGGAAGTGCTTCCGGATGTGGAATTGCTTCGGGAAGTAAGAGAGTTTCCCATAGGCAATTGAACTCCCACTGCATGTGACTAAGTGTCAATACTAGAAGTCCCCTAGTGTCAATAGACAACATGCTAAGTCAGAACATAAGTCTAAGATTGCTTCCCATAACAAAAACACTTCCCACAGCATGTATGGATGTTACTGCACTTGATTATATATATTACCATGTTGGACTAACATTTGTGTGCAGAACCATAGTCTTACTTCCGGATGCAAAAGAGCTTCCGGATGCAAATGCTTTCCATATTGGGACTCTGAGTCTAACACGTGCAGAAGAAGGGTTCTACTAGACAATCAACATTGCACAGTCTCAGTCTAAAATAAGTGAAGACTTCTGAAGCTTCCGGATGCAAAAGAGCTTCCGGATGCAAGTACTCTTGGCATTGGACTTCACAGCCTAACACTTGCAGAGCAAGACTGCCGCTTCCGGATGAACGATGATCATCCGTCAGCAAGAGTACAACAAGACAAAAAGTACACATGCGCAGAAGTCAGAATGCTTTATCAGAGCAGAGATGACTGAGTTGCTTTTGTCAGAGCAGAACTGTCAGAAGTGCTTTTCAGAGATAAAGCAAGTCAACCCTGCTAAGCATTAATGAAGCCAACGGTAACAAGGCTTTAACGGACATATTCAAACGTCTTTGTTACCATCCAAGCATGTGGAGTATTTGTGGATGCTATATAAGGAACAACTTCATTTTTATGAAGTGTAAAGCTTTGAAAAAGTAGAGAGAGCACATAACCGAAAAATTCCAGTCAAGCATTCATAGCAAGAAGAAAAGAAGAACACCAAACCCAGTTTCTGAGAAATTGTATTTTAGATTCTTCTTATCTTCTACTCTCTGATCTTAAGAGTTGTATTATTATTAGAGAGAGTTCGTGAGAGAATCACTTGTACTTAAGTGTGTATCATAATCAGTTCATAGAGTGAACACATTACCAAATCCTCTAATTAACAGAGGCTGTTCTAAAGCTTGGTGCTTGAAGAACAGTGTTGTAACCTTACAAGAGTAAGGGGGAGCATTTAGAGGTTTTCTAAATCTCCATAGGTTGCAAGTTAGCCCGCAAAACTTGTGGTTGAAAGGTTGCAAGTGATCCCGTCCAAAACTTGCGGTTGTAAAGGTTTGCAGGTGAACCCGTTGTAAAACCTGTGGGTTGTTAGGTGAACCTGTGTTCGTAAAACCTAAAGTGTAAAGGCTTCTCTTGTGCCCGGATTAAACAAGAGGTTTAGTGGATTGAAAATCTCAAGTGGAGCCTGGGGACTGGATGTAGGTCTGGAAGTGACCGAACCAGGATAAACTTGTGTGTGCCTACTCTGTTTGTTTAATCTGCACATCAAGCACCACACCACTATATACTTACTTGTGCTTGGGGTGATACATCGTGACTCTCATCAAGCACAAGGAGTAATGTTTTAAAAGAGAATTTTTCATAAGTTTTATTCTGCCACCCAATTCACCCCCCTCTTGGGTGACAGCCACACATTTCATAAGAGAGAAAAAAAAAGAAAAAAAAGTGAAAGCACGAAGTGCTTATGATGCCAAAGGCATGACAAAAATAAAGAGAGATAAGCACAAAGTGCTTGGTAAAAAAGAGTGAGATTTAGCATGTTTTATTGGATGTAAGCTCTTGGTATTGCATGCATATGTGGTGGTTACTTATTTATGTCATTGGTCATTTACTACTCTCCATTATTCACCATTCATATTAGCCTTCCATCTAACCCCCAAAGTCCCCTAGATTTGGTTGTGCCATGCATAAAAGTGGGTGGAGAACTAAGAGCTACTACAAGCCTATGGTGAGGTTAAGTGCATTGAGCCAAAGAGTGATCACAAACACCCTAGTTAGGCATTTTTCCTAACTTGAGAGATTTGGTGCAAACACTTAAATCCGATGAGAAAGAAAATCTCAATTGGCATTCCTCCTTGATTCTAGTTGCTTGCTAAATTCTCATTCACTTTGCATTCTTAAATGTGGCTTATGTGATGCTTTAGGGAAAGGTTCAAAAATATCAACTTGTATGCTATGTAAATTCCATTTGCCTTCATTATGCTAAATGATTGAGTTAGTCTTTTTACATGACTTTGCCCGGAGTGCAAAGCTTAAGTGTGGGGGAATTGATTAGAACTAATTTTATATGTCTAAGCATGTGCAATTGAGCTTAATTAGTGCCATTTAATTGCTTTATATGATCATTATTGGTGATTTTATGTGCACATGCTTATATGTAGTTAATTGAAAATATTAGCCTTATTACTTGCATTTTAAGAAACCAAGGGTATTTTGGTCATTTTGACTATGTGATGCTTTTATATGTGTAGGGGGGTCCCACGTGGGCCCCACAAACCTTTGGGAGTGCTTGAAGTGCTAGGAATTGGCTTGGAGGGAAAGGCAAAGGCATAAGACAAAAATTACCCCTTTTGTCAAAAACAAGGGATTTGCACATTACCAAAAGGGGTAAAAATGGCTCCAAGTTCAAATTTGAAATGGAGGAGCCTCATTAAGGGCAAAAAGGGAAGCACAATGGAGAGGAGAAAAAGGAGGAATCTTGGGAGGATGGATCTAGACTTCATTTAGGCCACATTCAACCATTTTTCACCCTAATTCCCAAAATACCCTTCCTTCCACCTTATGACACCTCTTGGCCATTAACACCCACATACACCTAAAAATAACATTTTGGCCGACCTAATCCCCCTTGGACAACTCATTAACTTCCTTGACAGCTAATTAAACCCATAATCCAACCCACTAACTAAACTCCCACTTCATTTAATCTAGGGTTAAGGGTCAAATCTAACACTCTACTATTGCCAAAAGTTCACCCAACATAAACAAGTATTCGATGGCTCAAATGTAGCACACATCTTTTCAAAAATGGCTCAAATCTATCATTTCCGTCAACTTTAACGGGTTTGACCGTTAAGTTTGACTTGACCATGCCACGTCACCCGCCACGTCAACCAGTTTTGCCACGTGGCATGCCACGTCACCCAATGTGCTCACTCACTATCCAGTATTGGGTGACGTGGCGGGTGACGTGGCAGGCCACATGGCAAAACTGGTTGACGTGGCATGGTCAAGTCAAACTTAACGGTCAAACCCGTTAAAGTTGACGGAAATGCTAGATTTGAGCCATTTTTTAAAAGATGTGTGCTACATTTGAGTCATCGAATACTTGTTTATGTTGGGTGAACTTTTGGCAATAGTAGAGTGTTAGATTTGACCCTTAACCCTTTAATCTAACCCTAGCTCATAATCACTTCATTCTTCACTTTACCTTTCTCTCTCTTCTCCCAAATTCTCTCAACTTCTCTCATCTTCTCCACCACAAACCTCACGAAAATCCTCCATACTCCATGGCCATCTCACGCATCTTCTTCCATTCTTTCATCCACATGAGTGGCTAGATCATCCTCTCCTTCCTTCAAGTCAAGATTTTGTGCATTGAGCTTCATGGATTCGGCCTTGTGTGAGAATTTCTACTTCTAGGTTTTCAAGTTTGTATACATTTTAGTTCTTTCATGTCTTTGTCTTTAGGTATGTTAGGATTAGAACTTTATATGGAGATTTCCATGTAAAGTTCATTTAACCTTCAAACTTGTAAACCTAGCCTCTAGGAAACATGATTTTCATGTGTGTTAGGCTTATACTTTTTTGTAGCTTTATGAGAACAATTATATGTGATTACATTTTGGTTGTTTCTTAAAGTGAATCATATAATTAGAATCTAGATTTAGGTTTTATTTTGCCTATGAAAATGCATGAAGGTTAAGCTAGGGTTTCTTGATTAATTAGTTTAAATTAGCTTAAGTTTCTTAGATTTAAGAAGCTTAGGCCAATTTAAGCTAGTTACATTAAGAGGAAATTGTCACATGAGACCTATCAATTAAGATTGCACACATTGAGGCTTGAAGGAGGGTAATTCACTCTTGACTTCATCTCTTTCCAATTCGGTTTTATAGTTTACTTTTAGTTAATAATTGTAGCTTGATAAACAAAAACAATCTCCTATATCTTGTTAATTTGTGTGACCTAGATAACCTTTAGCTTGTAAGATTTGTACCTAGATTGAGGAAAAGACCTATACTCACTACTATTCAATTAGTGGATTCGAGTATTGATTAGTTTTGATTATCTTTTAGGGCGACAAAATGGTTAAATCAGAGGTCCCCTCAATAAAATATTCATTAAGACAAAACTATGTCGATCTATTTTAGGGTAGAATAAAATTATTTGGGCAACTTTCTATTCAATTTTATTGATTCAGTCAAAGTGCTTTGAATGCGCGGAAAAATCATTTTACCTCTAAAATACAAAACTTTGTTTTCAAAACAAAAATATTGCTACCACAAGTGCTCAACTTTTTAAAAATTAAACGATAGTTTTATCTTTCATTCAAGGGAAACCTTAATGGAGAGCCTCTCACGTAATTTAAGGAATTAAAAAGAAAAACTTTTTATTAATCGAAATTAAAATGAATATAATCCATACTTATATTAATTTTTGCACTTATAAATCCCAAAGCCCTTCCATTGCAATAATTCTTAAGCTTCATTTTTGTATTGGAGGGTAAATCCCACGCGCATCGCGCATGAGTTAGAAACATATGCATGTCTCATACCTTTTAAACAATATATAAGGTCATACCTTATACATATATAAGGTCATACCTTTTAAATAATATATGCATGTCTCATAAGTGAAGAAACATATTCATTCATGTATTTGTTTATAAATAGGAGGTTCGCTTACTAGAGAAGATATCCCAAAACAGACCATCACTGTGTCTCTTTATCAGTAAGAAGATTCCTCTGTCTCTTTTATTTATGTCTTATGTGGTTTAAGGGAGGTTTTTTTGGTTTATACATTCTTCCTAAAGATCAAATAACAATGGCGATAGGTATTTATGATTTAAGTATTTCGCTATTTACTCTATATTGTAGAAATTTTAAGTGCATGTTTTACTTGAAGTATAGGATTTCTCAAACAGCTCAATCACTTATAGAGTCATATGTGAGAGTTGGAGACCCCCTTATTAATGGGGTTGGTTGAAATTATTGAGGTTGAGTATTAAATTTAGATTTTCTTTTGCATGACCAAAAAAACTAGACGTTGTTCAGAAGTATGTGCAAAATTTGAAATTTCTCATCTTCCATATCTAACAGATCAAAAACAATAAATAAATAATAATTCAAGTATTTTTGGTGGTTGACATTCCAAATTCCTAACTAACATGCTTCTTCAACTTCCAGATTTGACCTTTAGACCAACCACCTGTGTGCAAAAACCACCGGTTTTCAAAAAAAAGGTTGTGCATTGCAATCCAATATGCGCCAAAAGCTCTGCGATGAAAGTGATAGCATATCAATTAGAATAACTATTTTTTTTGGGCCAATAATTAGAATAACTATTTAAATTGCAGTTTCAATTGACTTTTCATTCTAGTTTAAGTTTACATCACAAAGTTTTGTTTTATATTTTTAAAATCAATATATATATATATATATATATATATATATATTCCTAATGCCTTCTGGAATCGTAAAAAACATGTAGTTGATCTACCCTATGAATCCACCTTCTCAGAAAGACAAATCCCAACAAAATCCAGGCCTATCCAAATGACTTCCAAATTGTTGGAAACCTGTAAGACAGAAATACAGGAACTTTTGGATAAGAATCTCATACGCAAATCTAGAAGTCCTTGGTCTTGTGCAGCCTTTTATGTCAATAAAAATGCTGAAATTGAACGAGGAACTCCTAGACTTGCCATAAACTATAAACCTCTGAATTCGGCTTTAAGATGGATTAGGTATCCTATACCTAATAAATCCGACTTATTAAAACGTTTGTATTCTGCAAAAATCTTCTCAAAGTTTGACATGAAATCTGGATTCTGGCAGATTCAAATATCTGAAAAAGATAGGTATAAGACTGCTTTTACAGTCCCTTTCGGGCAGTATGAGTGGAATGTTATGCCTTTTGGTCTTAAAAATGCCCCATCAGAATTCCAGAGAATCATGAATGAGATCTTTAATGATTATAGCCAATACATTATTGTATACATTGATGATGTATTGGTTTATTCTCAGTCCATAGATCAACATTTTAAACATATAAACTCTTTCATGAAGATTGCAGAAACTAACGGTTTAGTAGTCTCAAAGCCGAAAATCAGTCTGTTCCAAACTAGAGTCAGATTTCTTGGGCACTGGATCAGCCAAGGATCCATTACCCCAATTGATAGGGCTATCCAGTTTGCGGACAAATTCCTAGACCAGATCCTTGAGAAGAATCAGCTTCAAAGGTTTCTGGGCTGCTTAAACTATGTTGCTGATTTTATTCCTCAACTCAGCAATTTCATTAAGCCGCTACATCAGCGTCTTAAACAAAATCCTCCTCCATGGACAGATGTTCATACAAACATTGTCCAAAAAATCAAATCTCAGGTTAAGCAACTTCCTTGTCTTAGCCTTCCAAATCCTATTGCCTTTAAGATTGTCCAAACTGATGCTTCGGATCTCGGCTATGGTGGGATCCTTATGCAAAGGATAGATAATCAAGAAAAAATTGTCTCATTCACTTCTAAACATTGGAATAGTACTCAGCAAAACTATTCCACGATCAAAAAAGAAATTTTGGCAATTGTATTGTGCATTTCCAAATTTCAATCAGATTTACTCAATCAAAAGTTTTTACTTCGCATTGATTGTAAATCAGCAAAAGATGTTTTAGAAAAGGATGTTAAAAATCTTGCATCAAAACAAGTTTTTGCTAGATGGCAAGCTATTTTATGCATTTTTGACTTTGACATTGAATTCATTAAAGGTTCTTCAAACTCTCTTCCAGACTTTCTTACAAGGGAATTTTTGCAGGGCCTATAATCATGCCTAAAAAGAAAAAGGCCCCAGATGAAAAACAAAAACAAAAAATGGACATCTTTCAAGATGCTCAAAAACCAGAATCACCCAGGGAGATGTCTACTGTAGAACTCCATGAGCTTCTTCAACAGAATTTCTTCCAAATTCCAAAAACAGAAAGACCATTGGCACCGATTCCTGCAGAATTGCTGAATTATTTTACAAGTCTAAAGGAATCAAAACCTTCGGGGTCGTCCACCCCATCCCAAAAACAGACAGAGGGGTCACCAACCCCAACCCAGAAACCACAATCAACTCTTCCTGGGTCATCTACCCAAGAAAAAATAGCCAGAAAATTGACTTTGGAATCCATTGCCATAGACCTGGCTAAAAAACAAATCCCAGCAGTTACTTATGGTGAGATTGTTACAAAAACAGATAAACAATTTGACTTAGTAGCTGTTAAACCCCAGAAACAGGTGGCTTCAATTGCGTCCTCCAAAGCAATTATGCCATACCAAAACACTCAGGGTCAAAGGAATACTACTCCTTTCATCAAGAAACAGAGATGTATAAGGAATATTATTCAGATTGAACCTGAGTTTTTTAATCAAAATCCTAATCAAGTGGCTGCTAATCTATTTCCCCCGGGGATGCATTACCAGCCAAAATCTTTTTCCAAATCACTGAGATTTTATGAGGCTATACTCATTCATTCTGAGTCTGTTATTATTGAACATATAATAGATCGGAATAATGAAGAACAAATAGCCTACTCTAAATTTCAGATATTGAAAGTCCTCACTCCCACTATGTGGGGAAAAAACCTTTTAAAACCAAGAGGACTTCCAATAAAAGCAAAAGATTTTCCTGATACCTATAACTATTGGGACTATGTTGACGCATGGGACCATGTGTTTTGGTATCAAAACAAAAAATCATCACATACTTGGTTTATGTATTTTCGTACTAGAACTGAGTATGAATTTCCTCAATGGTTCGCTTACTGGTGGAATTTCTTTGGTCCTGCACCAGAGATATTTCCAAAACATGTAACTGAATCATTCGAGTATTTTAAACAAAAATTTGACATTGGTGAGGACCCATTTCCCTTGAGTCTTCATTATTGCTCGAAAATTTCTATGTCCTGGATTTTCTCTTGGAAGTATGAAATGAGTAAAATCGATGAAACTTCCAAGCTATTCCCAGTGTTACAACGAGTTCCATACTCAAGATGGTGGGACAAGTTCGACACACGAAGAGTTGATAAGCAGGCGATTGATCAATGGTTCAATGATAATCCTAAGTATCTTTGCCAGACGGAACAAAGCAAATTCCTCAATCAAAGATCAAGGATAACCTCCTTATTATCATCAACGACAGATAAGGCGGCCCTCATGGACCATCTGACAACCTTCCTTTTGGCTCTTCAAGATAATCCAGGATCATCCTCTCAAGCCCAGCATACCTCCCCAACTGAAGAAACAGTGCCAGAGGAGGAGGATTATGTAGTGGATTTAGATGAGGACTAGAATCTTTTCTCTTTACATGTGTGTATTTTGATTTTGATGTATAGTGTATTTTAGAAACAGATGTATGCTATACATAGTTGTAATCAAAATAGACACGTGGAGAGCAAATACAGGCTCGCAGATGTTAACCAGAACTGCTCAAAAACAGTACAAGTTCTAGGTTAAAAGCATAACCGGAACTGTTTAGAAACAATACCAGTTCCAGGTCAAAAGCACATCAGCTCGCCTATAAAATGGAGTCTAGAAGAACGAAGAAGGCAGAATTTTTCATTTTCATCACTTCTCACTAAGATAGTCTTTGAGAGAGAAAGTCTGCTTGTTTTCATTTTTCTGATTTCCTTTTAAAGTTTTATATTGTAAGTTTTATATTTTCAATAAAAGTTCATGTTTTAAGTTTCTGCATCTTTACTTTCCTGCATTTTCATCTTCATGCATCATATCCTCCATCTGGTCCAGAGGTCAAGGTGGCTGCTACAGTGAACTAATTGGCTGGTTCTTCTTTACCGCCTGTTCACACGTCCTTTGACACTTCCAGAACCCTTTTCCCCTACTCATCTTGCATGTTTTAAGAAGTGTTGCTTCTTCTCTGCTTCTCTTTCTCTATCAGTGATCCTCCGCGCTCTTTAGGGGCTCTGCTCCCCCACTGGTATCAGAGCCAGAAGGAGAGGTAGAGATGTGTTGATTAATTTCGTTTTACTGTTATGGGGTAAAATAAAAAAAAAGTATTTTCTGTTTCTTTTAACGGCGATAATGCTTAGTTATTATATGTGAGTCCTTCCATGGGATGTTTTAGATCGTAAGTCCGAAAGGTCGGCATATATGTACCCCATGCAGTAGCATATAGTAACGAAAGAAATATCGGTCCGGCTAAAAGAAATCTTTCTGTAAAGTTGTCTGTTTTAGAAGTTACTATTTAAATTTTCGTTTTAACCTCTATGCAGGTACCTACCCCATAATAGTAAAATTATTTTAATCTTCATACCCCTACTAATCCGGAAGGTGATGATACTAAGGACAGGGAGTACTTCAATTATTGAAATTTTCTGTCGTTTTTCTGTCTTGTCGTACTATTCCTTTCCCACTCTCACTACTTTACAGCTTTGTCTTTACTGTTTCTGTCCTTTATATTCCTTTTACTTTATTTCTGTCCCCCTCACTTTATGGCTTCCTTTTTTCGCTCCTTTTCTTCTAAATTTGGGAGTTCATCCTCCTCTTCCTCCATAAACAGTGAGGATCCGTCCTCAAACAGAAACCAAGTCTTCAAAGAAGAAATCTCCTTTGAAGATATAAACCAAAACATTGACAATTGGGTTTTACCCACAATCTCCATTGACTCTCTCTATCAACCACAGGATAAGACCTGGTTCTCTGCATCTGATCACGTCATCAGAACTGTAGAAGAATCAGTCTCTATTCTTCCAGATAAACAGGACTTTTATCTTCTTTCTCCAAAATCAATAGAAAGGCATAAGAAGAAGTACAGTTTTCTGCACATAGGGAGTGTCCAAATTGCCATCAAACCACTAATCAGAAGAGGCTTAAATGTCTCGGCCTTAGTGTGTTTATAGGACAATAGACATAACAACTTTGCTGATTCACTGCTCGCCGCAGCTGAATTTGGCCTTCATGATGGACCCGTCTTCTTTAATTGCTTCCCTGATAGGTTAGCCAATTTAGGAGATGAACATATCCATGAAGTGTTGAAACTGAAACTCAAATTGCACGGTCTAGATATGAAACCGGGATCCATACCTGCAACTCTTACATATAGGGTGCACTATAAGGTCTCGAACTCTTCCAAGTCAATGGCCAAACAATTTCCCACGACAGGAGAAACAGTGATATGTTTGACAGACCCTTCACATGTTAACCTGTCGGTCCCCAAAACCATCATGTGGAAAGACGTCCTATTACCAGATGACTGGACGTTAGAAAGGGTTTCCAGACCCACTCCACCACCAACAGTAAGTCAGGTGAGTAGAATAACTCACACCACTGACGGAACTGTAAAATTATCATTTGATCGACCAAGAAGGTCTGTTTCCTCTAGTTATGGGTCTAACTCAGGGTACGAAGACTGTAGATCCCAATTAGAGTCCGCTAGGCATTCTTGTTCGTCCTCTAGGCCGCCATCTCATGTTTATTCCAGACCTCCGTCTGTTATTTACATGTCGGCACCTCCCCAAACTGTTCGGAACATTCCCTCACAGGTAGTTCCTTCTCAGGCCAGTGTCTCAATTCATGGAGTGGATAATACCACAAACATTCCGCAACCGAGTTATGAGAGAACTGAAGACGCAAGTCTACCACAGTCTCCTACTTACTCATCCATGAATGTGGGAGAACCTTTTGAATCTCTCACCATAAACGATGGAGAACCCTATCCAAACATAAACTTTTTGGAAAAGCAGTTCTCTATTGACAAGCATGCCCTTAGAAAAGATTTTTATTCTGAGGAAAACAAACCCAAGAAAATCTGGTTCTTAGCCAAATTCAAAGGAAATAATAGACAGTCTGTCCAAGATAAGTTCTATGAATTCCTAGAAGAGGTAGAAGAAAACATTCCATTTTTCAATTGGTTCAATGCCTATGCACAAAAGCAAGGTATTGAATACCCATTCCCAAAAAGCATAAACATGACCAAACAGGAATGGAAATTGCCTGATGGATCCACAACATCTTCTCTGTTGCCTCCCTCAAAAACTGTCCAGTTGACACAATTAAAGGATGACCAAAATCAACCTTTAATAGCGTCTCCATTTAAATTCAAAAACCCTAGTAAACCCATTGACCCCATGGACATTAAAAATCTTTGCGAACAAAATAATTACACCAACAGGTATTTACAAACTTTGGGTAGTTATATTGTTCAAAAGGCAGCGCCATCTCCAACAGCAACAAAACCTTCACCTGTATTTGAGGCACCTATCTTTAAACCATTTGAGATAGGACCGAAACTCAGGTCAGAGTTTCTAGGATATAAGACTAATTTACAGAGAATAATTGAGCAAAAAATGGAACAGCTCAGTCATCTCCAGTCTGCAGTAATCCCAGAAACTCCTCAAGGAGAAGTCTCTTCAACATCTCAACAAGTGATGAATATTGAAGAAAATTCTCAATCTTCAGAATCTGAAACCAGATCATCTGATCTTCAGATTAACAATCAGAATTGGAAAACCCCTACCAGGCTTTACTATCCCAGGGCATCGCCGCCTGATATATTGCTTGAAGAAAGGGAAACCCAAAACTTCAAATCATTCAGTGCTGACCATATCTATGAATGGAACATAGATGGGCAAAGTGAGACCAGCATTTTGCAAATTCTCCAACAAATGACAATGGTTAGTACGGCATATCAAACTGCAAATGATGCTTCTGATGAGGCCATCACTAATCTATTAATTGCAGGGTTTTCTGGGCAATTAAAAGGTTGGTGGGACAATTATCTCTCATCTGAAGAAAAAAATGTCATACTAACCTCTGTCAAGACTGAACCAGATGGTACTCCAATCTTATATGAGGGGAGTAGCATTCCTGATTCAGTTAATACATTGATTTTTACAATCATTAAACACTTTGTTGGAGATCCATCTCTCTGGAAAGATAGGTCAGCAGAACTCCTTTCAAATCTCAAGTGCAGGACTTTATCTGATTTCAGATGGTATAGAGATAACTTTCTGCAAAGAGTCCTCACAAGAGATGATGCCAATCAATCTTTTTGGAAAGAAAAATTCCTAGCTGGATTACCTAAATCATTAGGTGATAAAGTTAGAGAAAAATTAAGAAATCAAAACGATGGCAACATCCCTTATGAGAGATTGACATATGGGCAGCTAGTATCTCATGTACAAAGGACTGCATTAAAGATTTGCCAGGATGACAAAATCCAGAAACAGCTTGCAAAAGAAAAGGCCACAAGTAATAGGGAATTAGGCACTTTTTGTGAGCAGTTTGGTTTTCCAGCTTGCAAGAAATCTAGGTCATCCAAACCCAAACATAAACAGTTTAGGCAGCATAAACCAGCCTACCAAAAACCAAGAAAACCCTTTAGGAAAGCCCCTAAGGAACAGAATAAACCTAAAGAAGATTTTCCCAAAATTAAGCTAACATGCTTCAGATGTGGAAAGCAAGGCCACATTTCTAAGTACTGTCGGTTTAGTAAGAAACTGAAAAAAATCAGAAACATCATAGACGAATCTGTTCTTGAGCAGATCAATAATCTGCTGATTGACACTTCAGAATCTGAGACAGAAACAGAAAATACCTCAGATGATCTTAATAACATTCAGGAAGATGATCTGGCAGGATCTTCCTCTTCTATCAATGTTATTACGAAAGAACAAGATTTACTCTTTGACATCATCAATAAACTGCCCGATGATGAACGAGGAGAATATCTGTTCAAACTCAAGGAACTTTTCAATACGAGTAGTTCCAAATCAAAGACACCATTGCCCATAAACAAATATGATTTAACAGAAACAATAAACAGATTCAAACATTCTGTTAAACCAACCACTCTTCAAGATCTTCAGCATGAAGTCCATAATCTCAAAGCTGAAGTTTCATTCTTGAGGACGCAGCAAGAAACACAGGCAGCTGCAATATCCCAAATTCAGGATATCCAGATTCAGAAAAGGCAAGAGTCATTAGAACATCAAAATGATGAAGAAACTGACGATGCCTTCATAAGTCTAGTATCCAGAATATCAGTTCCGAAATTTTACATCTTTGTCAAGATTATTATTAATGACGAACTGGTGTTAGAACAACCTGCCTTATTTGATACAGGAGCAGCGTCTAATTGTTTCAATGAAGGTCTTATCCCCACCAAATTCTTTGAAAAAACAACAGAGAGATTTAGTGGTGTTAATCAAACCAAATTGGATGTCAAATACAAAATCTCTGATGTTGTCATAGAAAATGGAAGTTTCAAAGTCCAAACTCCGTTCATATTGGTCAAGAACATGGGATCTCAGATTATTCTGGGTGCTCCATTTGCAAGATTAATATATATATATATATATATATATATATATATATATATATATATATATATATATATTGGAATAATCACTACAAGAAAAAGCACTCTTAGTCACGCCATATATGTTGCTCCCAAATGAAATGTGACAAAAAGAAAGTGTATGTCACGGTTTTTACAAAAAACGCGACATAATCCAATGATTTTTTAATATTTAATGGTATGTTGCAAGGTTTTAAAACCCGAGCCGGAAAACTGTGCGGGTCATGGTTGAAACGGTTGAAATGGTTGGACCGTTCAGTCGAACCGGTGACGTAATAATTTAATGAAAATTAAATATATCAATATTGTTAATACTTAATAACTTAATATAATTAGGATGAAATTAAGCAAAGTCACAAATTACAAAATATCATCCAACATAAACACAAGACAGTGATGACACAGAAGACAGAACACAAAAACGTGGGATATGGATAATTGGATATCGAGAGTTTTTTTTTTTTGGGCTGTTGAGCTTTTTTAATCAAGTTCATTTTTTTTCTGTTGATATTTTTTTTTTGCAGTCTTCAATTTCTGACCGGGCCGGCTATCGAAGATCCGTTCCGGTTCACGGCCCAACTCCGGCTCCCGGGTCAAAAACGGCTTAAAAACGGCCTAAAGCGGGCTGACCAGCGAAGCGGCCCAACAGAGGCAATCGAGCCGTTTTTCCACCGGCCGGTCGGTCCGTCCGGCTCGGCTCGGGTTTCACAACCTTAGTATGTTGTGCAGCTGAAACATGACATTTAAATTTAATGGCGTGACATTCTATTTATTTTTTAACTTAAATATGAATAAAAGTCCCGTGCTAGATGACGTGATGACATCATTATTTAATAATAAAAAACATTGTGTCTTGTCACACCTAGCGTGACACTATTTTTGTAATTTAAAAAAAATGTATCACACTAGAGAACCCGATACCAATGCTTTTACAATAAGAAAAAAGCGTCGCGCTACGTAGATCAACAAAATTTTTTAAATTAAAAACTGGTGTCACGTCAAGGGGCACGACACCATTTTTATAATTTAAACAGTGTTAAGCCACTTGGCGCGACACTTGTTTAATTAATGAAAAAAGAGTCACGCCTGTTTTCATAATATAAAAAACAGTGTTGCATCCCCTGACACAACACTCCTTTTAGTAATTAAAAGAGATAAAACATATATATTGACCGTCTCCTTTTCTTTTTAAAATAAAATAGAATCACCAAATATTCAATATATAAATCAATTTGTAATGCATAATAATACTTCAAAAATTTTCTGTTTTTTTTTTATTTTGAGCCTACATTTACACTAAACGTATTAGTTATTACTTATTACTCATATTGTGCAAATATTAGTGGGTTGACAAAAAAAAAACTCTTAGCTTGAATCTTCATGATAGAGGTGGTACCACCAAATCTCATTAAATAAAAAAGATTTGACAAAAATGGAAAATTAAAAATATTTGACTTAACCGAGTTCATAAAAAGCCAATGTAAATTCGACGTTCTTCAATATAAGAAATTTGTTAGACCAAAATCAATGGATGGGATTAAAGGTGTGAGATAATTTGGTGAGCAACTCTTTGGCATTTTCTCAGGTTACCTAATCATTGGAGGTTGGATTGGGCCCACCACTAAAATCCCAAGTCAAAAGAGGTCACCTTCAATACCAAAGTTCTAGATTCATAATCCATATTCTAAACCTCCCACCATATTACCATATTATTTACATAAATCTTTCTCTCTTTTTTGCCATTTTTTTTGGGGCCAGAATTACATAATTCTTTCTGAATAAGAGGGTTTGGTACATTTTCACATTCGTACGCCATAACATCAAGCCAAGTCAGAAAAAGACCGTACCACCAAATTTGTCATATGCCCATGTTTAAATTATGATTAATTAACTAATTCCATGCTTTTCAAACTCCTACCTCTAATCTCTTCAGACTTTTTCCTTTCTTTTGCTTCTTTCTTTAATGTTTGAAACAGTAAAGGGAAGTTAGCACCCAATTTCTTGTACTATTTCAAACCATGACCAAACCTCATGTGAAAGTACTGTATAATATTGCCCCCGCCAACTATACTCTATTTTGATGATGACAAGAAAATCATATATGAATATAAATCAGGAAGAGGAAACTGTTAAATAATAAATTGGATGGAAGTTGTTCTAATTTAAATCTGTAGCGTTTGTGTTTAAGACTTTGATGTTTCCTGAAGATAATTATTACCTCAGCTCTTAATTATAAAATAATTTTGCCTTTTTTTTTAGAAAATTAAAGATGTAATATTATTCACTTTAAATTGCTTATAGTTATATTTTCTTCTTAGACCTAATTAACTCTATTTATTAATAAATTATATGTGACACATGTTGGCAGTTAGTAGCATTGAAGCATTGATACTTGTAGTTCAAAAACCTAAAAAAGTTATTTAATTATTATGGGATGAGAAATTTTGCCAAAATTAATCAAATCATTTACAAAGATTCAATTAAGAAGAACTTCATAAAATTAAGTGTTATAAATAAAATAATATGTAGATGTTCATAATAATCGAAATAACTCTTAGAACCCTTTCTCATGACTACACTTAGGGGTGCACAAATGACGGACATGACCGGGCCACCTATATGCCCTGGTCATGTCCTAAATAATTGTCGGACCAGAATTTTTGGCCCGAGACCCGGTCATGTCCTGTTTGGCCCGACACCGAGATCGGGCCGGACATGACCACCGGGCCACATGACGGACCATGTTGGTCCCAAATTTTTTTTTTGTACAATTAAATAAAAAACTTCCACTTTTCAACCATTAAATAAATTGATGTATTATGTAGGAAAAATAAAGAATTGTAATCAACTATTTTTAAATTAAATAAGTAATTAATTAATTATGAAATAGTTTGATAATTGTGTTAATTAATCAAAATATTTTTACTAAAAATAATAAAATTATCGGGTCAGGCCGTCTTGTTGGTCATGGAGCATATGCCCTGGTCCTGTCCTACCCGATAGCCGGATCGGTCATGTCCTAATCGGGCTGGTCTCGGGCCACTTCGTGACAGACCATTTTTGGCATAGGACCGGATCGGGTCATGACGGGCCAACCGGGCCGCCGAGCTTTTGTTCAGCCCTAACTACACTATACTATATAACTCTCATATTGAAGGTTTTCAAATGCATTGCTCTATAACCTCCATTAGACCATTATATTATTTCCCTTTCTCTATAATTTTCTCTCTTGTCTTTCTTCTTATTCTTCTTCTATATCTTTTACTTTTCTTCTTATTTTCATAATACATTATCAGCATGATTTTACTTTAGAGACCTAGAATTTTCTTTTTGCTACACACTGCACATAAAGGGCCAACACAGTTCTAGTTGGGGAAGAGAATATACTAGACAACCTAACCTATGTTTTTTTGCACAGCTGCTAATTCGAACCCATGACTTCATACCGACACGACAAACGAGCTTACCGTTGAGCTAAATCAGCCCTTCATTGTTACACATTGCACATACAATATTTTAATACACACACCACATGTGCATAGACATGATATATATTGTTAGTTTGCAAGATTGTTTGAATAAGCTATTATATTATGTTGAGTGCATAATTTCCAAGTTATATGATCCAAAAAGTGTAGATTAAAACCCCCATGAATAGCAATATCGATAATTATGAGAAAATTGTTTTTATTTCGTTGTTGATATATTGCAACACTATTTATTGACACAAGCCAACAATATTTGGTCCAGATTCAGATAATATACATTTCAAAAATATTGAATGTGCAATGTATTTGCCTATAAATCCACTACAACATGTATAGATGAATATTTGAACAACTGAGATAAATGTTGGGTAAAGAATCTTGTTTCTAAATGAAAAAAATCGATTTATGAGATTTATAACGCATGATTTTTTGATCAGTTTCAAACAAAGTTATGAAAACATGAGTGATGAAAATCGAGTAGCTGGAAAAGAAAATACAAAAATGCACTATAGTTATAAAAAGTAGATCTCAAATATAATAGTATGAACAATAAATTCATTATTAGACTTTGCATTCTTCAAATATTACAAAATATTTGCCAAATATAACTACTAACCTAAATAATGAGAAATTTCATTTTCCAACTCAAAAAGCTGTGACAAATGTGACATGCCTGAAGAATAAGAAATCAATCGATTCCAAATGTAATTAAGAGCTTATAATTAAGATGATCATATAGAGGAGACATTACTCCAGTAGAATGTCAATGCATAACTAATTGAAACACCTCAAAGGAAGTTCATATACCAAAAAATATAAGGAGATCTCAATAAATTAAGTCACAAATGGAATAAAAAAGAATAAAGTGCAAAAATTTTAATAATGATAGCACATGATTAGATGAGGATCTAACACAAAGAAATGACATGAAAATTAGAAAAAACGAATTGAGGAAATAAAGCAACACTTTTGTCTCAATTGAGTATGCTAACATAATCAATTTTCTCTCTTGTCCTCTTATTCATCTTCTTTATCTTCTACCTTTCTTCTTATTTTCATAATAGTACGAAATTAATTTGATCATATTTATTCAGAGAAATTTAGATCTCATCCTTTTGGGAATGAATTCTTTTATTTTCATGGTGAAAATAGAAATAGGTTAGTTTGATCATATTTATTCAGAGAAATTTATTGTGTGAATCCGGTGCATCACGTCATTTGTGATCTGGTCAATCACAAATAGACACATAATGTCAAAAATAGACGTGGTGCATCAGATTTGCGCAAAGATTTCTCATTCATTCATGTTGAGAGTAAGTGGCTTGATTTTTTATTGAAAATTTAAAGATTTATTAGTAGTCACCTTTGGTAGGGCTCCCCTTATTTTTTCTCACCGTGGAAAAAATAGATAAATAAAGTATTTCGTTCATGAATATATATATATCATGTGCGAATGACTGGATTTTATTAGGTTTAAAAATATTTGAATATAAAGAAAGGATATATAAATAAAAAAAGAAAGGATTTATATATTATTAATGAAAAGAAAGGCTTAATATGTAAATACACCCCTGAATTATAGGAAAAGGTGCAAATCTTCCCCCTCACATATTTTGAGATGCAATTTTAACGTGGAAGTATTAATTCAATGCAATTTTACCCTTATATCAATTAAAGGTGTTTATTTTGATGCAAAATGACCTAAATGTCCTTCTCATTATATTCTCTCTTCTCTTCAACCCTCCCACCCCAAACCCCAGCCACCACACCACCTCCCCACCACCACCACCCCAACCCTCCCGCCACAACCCCCAACCACAATACATATCGTTAAAATGGAACAAAAGAAAAACTAATAAAACCAAAAGCTAGAAAACCCATTTAGCCATTTCCCCAGTTCAATTTTTACCAACCAAACGCAAATTCAATATAAAAAATGGAACAAAAAAGTGAATTGAATTGGAATTTGAAACAACAAAAGAAAACCCAAAATGAAGCAGAAGGGAATGAAATAGAAAAGGGTGTAGAGAAATGGTTACCCATCAGAATAAGTTGTTGTAGAGCGTCCATTAGAAGAAGAGACAGAGTGCGACCTCTTTCTAGAGCGCGTAGCTTCCTGGCGGGGTATGTATTGTGGTTGGGGGGTTGGGGCGGTGGTGGTTGGGTGGTTGGGGGGCTTGGGCGGAGGTGGTGGTAGTGGAGAGTTGGTGGTGGTGGTGTGGTGGTTGGGGTTTGGGGTGGGAAGGTTGAAGAGAAGAAAGAATATGATGAGAAGAGCATTTGAGTCATTTTGCATCAAAACAAACACCTTTAATTGACATAAGGGTAAAATTGCATTGAATTAATACTTCCAGGTTAAAATTGCTTCTCAAAATATGTGAGGGGGAGATCTGCACCTTTTGCTATACTTCAGGGGTGTATTTGCATATTAACCCTGAAAAGAAATTATGCTCAATTAAACGTAATCACACTTGAACCTTCTAATTTTATTGGTTAAAAGATAATCATTTTTTCGAAAATATATAAATAATTCATGAAAGAGCGGAATATTATGGGGGCATTGTTGTTAAACTCATGAGTCAACGCTTCGATTTTACCATTTTTACAGCACTACTTAACCAAAACGTCTCATGAGTCATTTAAAATTTTAGAGGTTGAAAATTTATAAACAATTCATTGTTATCAAACATTCAAACACATATTTATTAATAAACGTAAACTCTTACGAGTTTATTATTTGAGTTTACGATCCGAATTTACCTTCTTTCCACGAGTTTACTTAAACTCAAAAGTTTCACAACCATGGATGCATGGGGATGAGGAACTAAACTAAAATTCATCTGAACAACATCTTTATCGTAGAAATGACCTTTGGCGTTACTGAGCATGGCATATATATATTTAAATCGTTATGCTTAGTTTAATTCCATGTTCCAAAAATCTTGCCTTTTCAAACCTTTTCCCATTCATTCCCTTTAAAAATTGTTTAAAACAGTGAAGGAAGCAACCACCTAATCCGTTGTACTGTTTCAACCCAAGGCCAAATCCCCCTATTTAGAAAAATACCACATTACCCCTTCAAATCATTAGACCGAGTTGAACTCCTTGATTCACTCGTAGCCATCTCAAAAAATATATTCAAAAAATCCCTTTTCAATGAGATATCGACCTTTATTAATTTAAACTTTCAACCCCAAATTCTCTTTTAAAAAAACCGACCTCTGATGCTTGGATTAATTTTCTAATCTTAAGTTGAGGGTGTTTTGGTAATTTCCGACAGGAGGAGTGAGATCAGAAGACAGAAGTAACTAAGCAAGCTTCAAAACAATACTAATAAACAGATTCTCGCTTTTGAAACTGTCAGAAAATATAGGCAAACAACAACAACACGCTCTCATAAAAATTAATAATCATAAAAATTAATAATTAAACTCATCAAAATAAAATATACTCGTTGGAATGATCTTCTTCTCTTCCTTCCTTCCATCACAAAAGACCCAATCTTTCTTTGCATATTCTCTTCTCATAAAACTCATAAAACTCATCTCCTTTCCTTCTTCCATGGCTTCTTCTTCTTCTTCTTCTTCTTCTTCTTCTTCTTCTTCTTCTTTCTTATACAATATAAAGCCATGGCTATACCTAACCTTCCTCTTCATCCTTCACACCTTACTTTATCTACCAACATGTTCTTCTCAGCCTCAAAACATCGAAACCACCTTCCCCATCCAGCCCCCACCGCCGGCGGCGGCGATACCTCCGGCGCCGGCGGTGGGGCCCGCCGGAGTGCCCCCATCATCGAGCAGTAAGATAAAGAAGGCGGTGGCCATAACGGCGGCAAGCACTGCAGTGATATCCGTTATAGTGTTCTTGTTTATCCGATGGTGTGCAAAGAAAAGACGCGTGGACGGGACACGTGTCAGCTCTGCAAGTGACGCTCGTGCTGACGTGTCCCCTGGACACAACAATGATAATAATAATAATGGGTTTGAGAGAATTGAAGGGAATGTGAAGGGCTTGATTGTTGATGAGAATGGCTTGGATGTCATATATTGGAGGAAGCTTCAACAAGACAAGAATAATACTAATGATAACAGTGATCATATTTTAGAGAATGGATTGTTACGTAGAGAGGTTTTGACTACAAGAAGCATTGGTAAAGAACAAGATCAAGAACAAGAAGTTATAGAACATGACGATGATGGTGATGGGAATAGTAATAGTAATGAGAAAAAATCTGATGTTGTTCAAGAGATTCCGTTGCTTCGTGGGATGTCTTCAGCTTCTGAGAGGAATTCAACGTCAAAAGATGAACGTGGGTCCAGTAGGAATTGGATTAGAGCCTTGTCTAGAAAAGTGGCGCCGCCGCCGCCGGAGACGGCGGCGCCGGCGGTTGTCTCACCGCCGCTACCGCTGCCACCCGCGGCGGCTTATAAAGCGAAGAACTCTGGTCCGCCGCCTCCTCCTCGGCCGTTGATTTCGGATAAGTTGGGTTCTCCGGCCGTGCCGCCGCCACCGCCACCGCCGGCGAAGGGTCCGGCGCCGCCTCCACCGCCGCCGCCGGGAGGCTTGAGGTCAAGTTTGAAGCCACCACCTACACCAGTTGAAATGTCAGGGGAAGAAAGTGAAAAGGTGAAGTTGAAGCCTTTGCATTGGGATAAAGTCACCACTAATGTTGATCATTCAATGGTTTGGGATAAGCTTGATGGTGGCTCCTTCAGGTAATCAATCAAATCATGATAATAATAATAATCCTGATTTTATAGATTTTATATGAAGATCTAGTTTTGCTTGAGCATATAAAGATTTGGTGACTAATAGAGCAAAATGCGATTCGTGTGATGAATATAGCTGACCTCATTTAGTGGAATAAAACTTTGTTCTTTTTTGTTTTTATTTTTTTTTTGGTGTATGATGATCAATTTAGTAAAATTTGGATTCTGATATGTTTTTTCCATTTTTTCAGGGTTGATCAAAATATGATGGAAGCACTTTTTGGATATGTGGCTACAAACAAGAGAACTGCAGGAGGGAAAGAAAACTCAAGTAGCCCAAGTAGGGAGGCTACTTCTGCACAAACATCAAGCACAACATTCATTCTGGATTCAAGGAAATCACAGAACATTGCTATTGTTTTGAGATCTCTGGGGGTATCACGGCGAGAAGTAATAGATGCGATTGATGAGGGACAAGGCCTTAATTCGGAGATGATTGAGAAGCTTGTTAGGGTTGCTCCAACACAAGAAGAGCAATCTGAAATACTTGAATTTAATGGAGACCCATCAAAGCTTGCTATTGCAGAATCCTTCCTTTATGATGTTCTCAAAGCTGTTCCTTCGGCTTTCAAGCGTTTGAATGCTATGCTTTTCAGGTATAACTATGATTCTGAGGTATTAGAGATCAAGGAATCTTTGAACACACTTGAATTAGGCTGCAAGGAGCTTAAACAGCGAGGGCTGTTCGTGAAGCTCCTTGAGGCGGTTCTTAAGGCCGGAAACCGGATGAATGCTGGTACTTCAAGAGGTAATGCTCAAGCTTTTAGCTTGAGTTCTTTAAGGAAGCTCTCTGATGTGAAAAGCACTGATGGAAAAACCACTTTGCTTCACTTTGTGGTCGAAGAAGTAGTCCGGTCCGAGGGGAAACGTTGCGTTATAAACCGTGATCATGGCATGAATCGGAGTGGAAGTAGGAGAATGAGCAATGGGAAAGGAGAAGATCAATCAGAGAAATCAGATGAGCAAAGAGAAATGGAATACTTGAAGTTGGGATTACCATTTGTTGGAGGAATTAGTACCGAGTTCTCCAATGTGAAGAAATCAGCCATTATAGATTACAACAGTTTAGTTTCTTCAATCTCATTACTCTCTACTAGGATATCAGAAATCAAACAACTTGTTTCACAATGTGGGAATGGTGAAGGAGGGAACTTTGTGAGGGAAATGGAACATTTTCTGAGTAATGCTGAGGCAGATTTGAGATCAGTGAGGGATGAGGAAAAAGGGTAATGCAGATTGTGAAGAAAACAACTGAGTATTATCAAGGAGGAACTTATAAGGCTGCAGAGAATCTTTTGGAAATATTTGTGATTGTTAAGGATTTTCTGGGTATGGTTGATCAGGCTTGTATTGACATTGCTCGTAATATGCAGCAACAGAAAAGGTCAACAAAATCAACTTCTAGGTAAATATGGTGGACAGATTCTTCTTCCTGTACAGAAGAATTACCAATTTTTGCTGATTTGGAATTATTTTGGTCCATTCTAAGTCATGGGATGTTCCATGTTCTGTTCTGATTATGAGGTAGGTGTAAATAATCTCTAACTCAAGAGACAATTATTTGGATTGGGGCATCCTATGTCTGGCAAATTCAGGAACTTGGACCTTTTGGATGTTACCCAATCCACTCATTCTTTGGTTTAGTTTAGTTTAGTTGTATGTTGATGTTGGATGGCTCTGGCATTAACGAGAAATTGCATAGCTTCTTGAAATTTTCTGTTATCATAATACTTTTTGTGATAATTCTTTTTTGTAATTTTAGATGAATGAGAATATGTATTTATTGATCAAAAGCAAAACTTATCACAGTTGCTTGCATGCAAAAGTACCGCTCTGCTGCGAAAATTAGTGCGGGATAGCTTTCATAAGGTGATGCAGAATTTTTTTTGGTCAGAGCAGAATTATTTTAAATAATGGCTGAATTACAAAACAGAAAAGAAAATATTACATTAAATTTCTTAAATTGAATGTATAGCGTATGATGACATTATAGTTGATCCATATTTATAAAATTTGACAAAGTTTTAAGTCTCGACATGGGACTGGATATAAATATTGTATACATATAATGTTTTTTTTTTATAAAAATACATATAATGTTTTCAACTTTGGGTTTAATACATAGAAAACCCTTGAATCTGAAGCCATTTGCAGATGGGTAATGGGAAAAGGAATAGTAAGAGTTATCTGCATTATAAGACTACTAGTAAAATGTCAAATGTTCAGAAAATCATTTATGTAAGACAAAGTCCAGGAGATAATTCATAATTTAGCCTTGAATTAGTCTTAATTTACCAGCTCCTGAAATATTCCCAGTCATGGTGAGTGTCACCCCGGAAATCTTACTATTCAATCACCAAATAAGTTAATACAAAAAAATCACTGAATGAGTGAGGAACTAGGAAAATGATGCAATTAAAATACAAGGAAAAAGCATATCTTTGCTTACCCAAAAAAAAAGCATATCTTATTATATAATGCACTTTACATCATACATTATTTTATTCATAACTAGTACATTGCTTAACTAACGGAGAAATTAATTTCCAGGAAATAATGCATAAATCCTACTCTCATCACATTGTCCATTATCTCCACAATATACATTTCTGAGTATTTTACAGATCCAGATACAAACACAAAATAATGATTATTTCATCCTCAACCAAGGCACGAGTCGTTGGCGTATACTTCTTGTTTCTTGGCCACATGTTGAACATTTCCTCTAAAAATGCATATATAATTTTCCACTGATGTACCCTTTGTCATTTTCGTTTCTCTAATATTTGACCATTAGGAAGGGCTCTAACTAGGGAGTCTCAGAATTAATATCCCCCTGCATTAGAAAAGGGCAGGAATAAAGGAAAAAACAAATTAGAATGATTGTAGTGACTTGGCATGATCAGCCACAATTCCTGCATTCTCTCTCACTTCTCTTGCTTCATTCCCTAATAACTACTATTTATTAGGGAAATTTCTTCTTTTCTATTCCTTTTTAGTTTTGACTCTGTTATAGTTCACTCCCCTTATTTTTATTCCATGCAATTCAGTCCTTAAACTTCAACTTGATACAATTCATCCCTCTGGTTTAACCATTTAAAATTAGTCCCTAAAGTTTTAAAAAATATTATATATGTCATGAAGTTTAAAAACTTTAGTTTATATAATTGAAACTACAAGGACTGAGTAATAATACTCCGTTAATGTTCAAAGACTGTATATCAACTTGGTCAAAAATATAAATAAAAAAGCACTGAATTGTGCAAAGTCGAGGTGTAAGCATTGTTGTCAAACTCGCGAGTTGATTCTCTGATTTTACCGTTTTTACGACACTACCTAAACAAAACGTATCACGAGTCACCTAAATTTTCATTCTTTGAAAATTCAGTAGAAACTTACGTGTTTACATTGTGAATTCACCGTTTTATGTTTCTACCTTACAGCAAATTGTGTTAACTTGCTACTTAACTCATTTTAATTATCTTTAATTGACAAAATTCAATGAATTTAAATATGAATTTCATAGAAATTTATCTATTGAGGTTGATATAATATGAATATTGATATATTTAAATCTACTATCTGTATTTAAAATAAATTCAAGTCAATTTATTATTATTATTTATATTCTTATTTAATTATATAAAAGAAATACATGTTTTTTAATAAATGTAAAATCTTACGAGTTTACGATTCGAGTCTACCGATCCGATTTTACCTTATCTCCACGAGTTTACTTAAACTCACGAGTTTGACAACCTTGGGTGTAAGGACTCAATTTTGCCAATTTAACGTTTAAAAGGACTGGAATGTATTCATTTATTTAGTTATCAATAAAGTTTTTTATTTAATGCTGCTGCTTGTCTATTAGCAGCTTCACATCTTATGGGCTCTAAAATTCCTTAGCGGCAATAAATACAAGGTTTCTGAATTCAGAGCTCATAATGATCGAAAACGGAATGTCTCAATGCCCAAAAAAGAAAACAAAGATCTTCCGGGTCAAATGCTAATCAGGAAGAATAATTATCTAGAAGAGGCCAATATTTGGATGACTTGATAGACCATACTAAGGCACTACAATTCTAGAAATGACTTGCAATAAAGTCAAAGCAAGCATTTATCATTAGTGTGGTCCACTAATCACTATCACGTATGGTCTTATGCTCATTTGCCAGAATACATCCTACAAAAATACAAAACAGTAGTATAGTATTCCTAGAACGATTTTTAAGGATAAGTCCAAATCATCATAAATAATGGGTAAATAATGGGGTGAAAGCTCAAAAATAATAAATAATTATTGATCAAGGAAAAAAAATAGTACATAACTATTCCAAGGTACGAAAATGATACTCACTTTTAACATGGGATAAAAATGATATTTTCACTAATATGAAAATAATATTAGACATGATAAGTCCAAAATGCCCTTATAAATAAATAAACTTTTACCGGCCGACGATTAATTTATAAGGGCATTTTGGACTTTTCATGTTTAATATTATTGTCGTATTAGTGAAAATATCATTTTTGATCTCATGGTAAAAGTTGGTATCATTTTTGTACCTTGGAATAGTTATGTAATATTTTTGTTCCCTGGCCAATAGTTATGTATCATTTTGGGCCTTCGCCCTAAATAATGGGAAAGATATCTCTGCTATTTTTAATCTTCAACCAATCAACCTACTCATAAACAAGGCAAAGTTAAAAAATTCAGATATTATGACACATTGACACTTGCCTTTTCAGAGCGGTTTCTCAATACTTTTTTATTCCGGTAAAATGCTGGCAAGGGTGTTGCCTTGAAATTGTGTTTTACTTTCTTGTTTTCTGTCTCCCTTGGCTCCTGTGTTCAAAAATAATGGTCAGATTCTCACTTTATGCATATGATATTGATAATGATATGGTAAAACCAGCTGATTACATCTAAGATGAATTATGAATACATGCAGCATACCCTAAATGATGGAAGGGACCAGAAATATCAGTAAGTTGTTGAAGTTAAGAAAAATAATGATACAGGATTGTGTACCTTCAATTTTGATTGAAGCCGCACTCTTTCTACCTCTTTTGCATTCATTTTTTCCTCTATTCTTTTTGGAAACTGAATTGAAAAGTGATGATATGGATCAGAACTCAAAAGTAATAAAAAATACTCCTTCTAAAAATGTAAGTAGAAGCATTAATAGTTTAATAGCCACCACATGCACTGAATTGCAATAGACAAACATAACTTTTGCATACCTCTTTTCCTTTCTCCGCTCCCATGTCACTTCTTAAACCTCTAGAAACTCTAACAGAATTTCCACTTATTTTATTGATAACATCAACTTTAGTTGACCTATACATAAAACATACATTCACAGTGATCACTCTGCTAGCATAAAAAGACAGATGATTTTGTTTATTTTTATTTTAAATTAACAATATATAAATATAGGCCGCAGGAAACAAAATTGTTAAAGCAAGAGATTAAGTTCGAAAATATAGTCTTCTAATATAGGTATAAAACAAAAATTACACATTCAATATCATACAAGTAGTTCATTAAAAGGTTGCGCAAAAAGTTCAAGACTGATATTATTGAGCAAACGAATAGCTTTAGGTTGTAAAGAGATTGGGCACTGTGCAGTAGCAGAGTGGATAAAATTTGATACAGCATTATGTAGTTTCAATTAAAGTAAAACAGTACGGGGAATAACATTACTATAATATGAATCAATGTCACAAAAGATACTGGTCCGGAAAATAAGCCAATAATTAAATTTTGTGATGGAATGTAAAACATACCGAGGGAAACTAAAGAACTTAACTGATGGAACAAAATTAACATATTAATAAGGCAGACTCAAAAGATTACCGTCCATTTCCTTTACGCAAAGGGATATAACTTTGGACCCTTGGCTCTGTTACCTTAGAAGGAATCTGCCCAAGAATTTTGCAAGAACCATTAAAAAAATGAAAGAGTATTCCCACTGGTATAGACTTGATTTCTCATAAGATACAAGAGTACACATAATATCACTACAATTACCTGTTTTTTCATTGAAGATCTTTCTTCACCAGAACTTTTTGGCAAATTGATGCTCTGGAATGTTTTAAATGTTTGCTTAACTATTTCCTTATCCCCCATTTTCTCCAAAATAGATGATTTCCTCATAGTGTTATGTGGGGCTGGATCAGGTTTACTTGGACCCAAACTAAGGGACATGTGCAAAGATTTATTAGCAATTCTTTTGTTTTCTCCTGTGCATATTGTTCCCCTTCCAGATAAAGAAGGAGAATTCCCCTTCAATGTTCTAGATGTGGAAACCTGAGCTGCCTTAGTTGAAGGTAGCACTGGTTTCTTCTTTGCCTTTGCTGTATTAATTTTACTATTTCCAGCAGCAACCTGTTTATACATCATATATAAACTGAGATTTAATCAGTCAAATTTTACAATGAAAAATTTTAAGTTTAAGTGACACCAAAACACACCTTTGAGTCCTTTGACTGCTCCATTTTTACATGTTCTGCTTCAACTTCAGAAGCCTTCACCATCTCCTTGTCCAATTCAATATAACTTTCCTTTAAATCTTCTGCTTCAATCCAAGGCCTTTCTTCTTCTTCTTGTACTTCAGGCTTCACTTCCTGGGAACTGTCTGATCTGCATTTCAACTCTTTATGCTCTCCATCAACACATGAGATTTGATAATCTCCAGAGACCACAAAATCACCCTCCAATGAACAAAAAGAAAGGGTCTCTTGCTTGATCCCTTCAGTGAAATTTTGATTCTCAGATGCACACAATTCATCACCACTAAAAATGCCACTCTCATCTTCACCATATTCATCTTCTGATTTCAAAGGATCTTTCTTCCTATCCTTCTTTTGACTCAGTAATTCAGCTTTCCTGGCAGCAATGTTTTTGTAATGAGCTTCAAAGTAAGCTGCCTTCTGGGCTACTGATCCAGGTGTAGCACACTTCTCAACCTCTTCCAAGTACTTGTTTGGTGAGAAAGTAGACCATTTCTCCCAAGACACATCATTCTCAAATCTACCAAATGAAACAGACACTTGCAATTGCAAACCTGGATTTGATGCCGCAGCTGTGTCACCCATCTGCCAACACATCAGAGAAAAACAAAAAAAAACACACATTTGCATAATTTAACCCAAAAAAAAAACACAAAAGACAACAATCATATTATTGGGATTCCATTAATAAGATAGCATATTTAGAACTACAATAATACAGGAAAAAAATACAAGAAGGAAAATGGGTTTACCACTAAGCTAAAACCTCAATAATGCAAGGCAGGGCCTGCAAAACAAGCAAATGAGGAAAGGAATAATCAATCAATCAAACATAAAGGAGAAATTATAAGAATGCTGATAATGAGGACAAAAAGAAAGCTATAAAAAATGAAAGCAAATGATGAGTAAAGTGATAGCAGAAACATGTGCATGTTTTGTGATTGTGAACAGTACTGTAACTTTAAAATCTACCTCAGAACATTTAGCAGTAAAGACATTCTTTGTCTACTAGCGAAGCATTTTCTGGAAGAAGTTGAAAAGTCACATCATGAATGACAAAGAAAATACTCCACACAAGCATGAATTCATTATGAATATTGTTATTATTTTTAATTATATTCTCAAAGATTATAAACCTTTCTTTTAAAGAAATTAAGTGCAGGCTCTTTGCAGTGAGGGGGACCATAAAGAATGTTTTATAAAACATAGCCCGAAACATAAAAATCCAAGAAAAGAAGTTACAGTGACTAATGTAAAAAAAGGCTCTAGAACAAACATTTTTACGAATCTTAAATGATACTATGAATTTGGTAGAATAGAGACTTATTATCTCCCTTGATGGTGACAAATGAGTGATTGATTTTGTGGATATAGAGGAGTATGAAATATGAACTATGAAATGGGAGGCAAATTGAAGTATGGCCCACTTAATGGAACCAGCGTGACAGAGAGAGACGAGTAAGAAGACCATTTTCTGAATTATGTCGGATGGCCAACTAGATTGGAGTTCTTTTTTATTTTTATTTCTTGGAATAAATTTTAGTAAAAGGATTTGGCTCAACACACAGGTCTAATAGTAGGGCAGTAGGCTCTTAATTCATGATTCATTGAGGCATGTTTCTAATGGTTTTGGAATATGGGGTGTGATAAAGAAAACATTTATTCTGTATGCACTAGTAGTTTTCATCTCGGTCCAATTAGCGTGTGGATTTGAATGCCTCTCCAAATACCACTACTAGAAACACAACTAAATAATACTCTTAATAATCGAGCACAAGTCAAAATGGTAGAAGAAGATCTTACCAAAGCAGGATGAATAATTGGGATTGTTTCATAATATTATTAGTTTATATTTTATTACTCCCTCTAGTCCTATATGTATGTATATGTACATGTTTGTGTGTTTGTGTGTGTATGAGTATTTAAGTGATTTGATTGGATCAAATGTGTTAGAATCACATCATATTATCAATGCACATTAATCATATATATTTATCCTAACTATCTCTCTGTCACTTGTTCATTATCAAACTACTTCAATACTTAATATAAAACTTCATTGCCTTTTTTGAAAAACCAAATAAAGTTAGATAAGTAGCTCATAAATTAATTTATCTCAATTTTCTCTAAACTAGTTTATATGACTTATAAACTCATTAATAATCTAACAATATATTAAAAATGATGATAAACTTATCTATTTTACATTCATAATCTCTAAAAGAAAAGTGAAGTACGTCTTATATTTTACACCAAATAGAATACATTAATAAGGATAAATTTGATAAAATGTTGGTAACAATTAAAAAAACTGTATTATATTTAGCACCCAACTGGGTAACATTCAATTCCTTGCTCTATTGGGGCAAAACCTTCTGCCAAAGAATCTACATCCATAATGGCTGATGGTTTCTGTCTACTGTTATTTAATGTTTATTGTTTAATTTATTGAACTATGTTTGTACTCAGTCAACCATCTTGTATATGGTTTATTAATAACAATAACATTTCCCTCAAAATAAATGTTCAATTCCTTCCAACTTACGGGGTGGCTTAGTTGGAGACTGTTGTGACTTAGCAGAGGAAGACAATAGTGGTAGTGGATATAGAGATTCTCACTCTAGTTTGTTCCATGCCTGTTCGGACCATGCTCTAATCCAATCATTGGGATACACATTTATCTGCTTTGTCCCAACAGGACACTTATAAAGAATGCCACTTTTAAAACATGATCCAATACGGGCCCAAGCCCAGTGTGTGTGTGTGTATGTTTATGTATATATAACTAACATGGGCAAAAGTCATTTTTGGGCCTATATGATATGATTTCCATTCCATTCACACACACACACACACACATGATTTGGTAAAATTGATAAACTATGGGACCCAATATAATTATAAAATTTGATAAACAAACCCTATATAAACGCCAAAGTGTATACTGGCTTTTATAAACTATTCACACTTCTCTAATACTAACCATGACCCAGAGAGTCATTTTCTGATAAATGAAACATGAACATCAACACCTTGAGTGTGGCTTCTTCCCATTTGATCACATTTCTTTAAAGCTTGCCTTGTGACTTTCCTCATTCCATACTCTTAAGCTACTCAATATCCATACCCCACACCTAAACAATAGCTTTAACTTTGTTCTATACCATCCACACCAACAGCTCACCATTCCTATAAATATACAAAAACTTCAACTCACCTAAAATCTCCATAACATACATCCATTGTTTTTGTCTTCACATGTAATACCTAAAACAATGAGTACAAATTTTCAATCCCTTCAATTTCTCCTATTCTCACTTTGTCTCTTAATAGGTCTATCTAAATGTGATCCGGACCCACTTCAAGATTATTGCATTGCAGACACCAAAAAGCCCCAAGCAATTTATCTCAATGGAGCTCCATGCATTAACCCAGAACTAGCCACCCCATCTTATTTTACCACTTCTGCTCTATCCAAGGCTGGAAACACAAGTGCTAACCAATTTGGATTCACTGTCACAGCCACCAATATTGCAAATCTCCCTGGGCTTAACACATTTGGCTTGGTCTTGGCCAGAGTTGATATAGCAGCCAATGGAATTGTGCCACCTCACTCCCACCCAAGAGCCTCAGAAGTGACCACATGCCTTCAAGGTACCCTACTTGTGGGCTTTATTGACACATCAAATAGGGTCTTTACACAAAACTTAAAGGCTGGTGAGTCATTTGTGTTTCCCAAGGGTCTGATTCATTTCTTATACAATATTGATTCTAGAAAGCCTGCTTTAGCAATTTCTGGGCTTAATAGTCAAAACCCTGGGGCCCAAATAGCATCAGTTGCCACGTTTGCAAGTACTCCAGGTGTTCCTGACGAAGTGTTGGAGAAAGCTTTCCAAATCAGTCGACAAGAAGTGAAAATAATCCGAAAAAATCTTGGAGGCTAATTATTGGATTAATTTTTAGTTGTATATGATTTATGTGTTATGATAATGATCATGTGCTATTATGTTTATTTGTATTATTTATCGTTGCAATTGCGTGACTTGGTATCCAAAGGAGAAGGTGAGAATGTGATTGTTGATTGGCTTTATATTTTTCTTTAAAAAAAAAACTAGTATGTCGAAAGAGACATTTTAACTGTCATTTATTTTGTTTAATGAAACTGTGAATGGCTTCCTATCTTTCGTGTATTGAGTTCCCGTGAAGGAGTTAAATGTGCACAATTTGTCTTTAATAACTTATTGGATTATTTTAATCAATTTGATGTGGAACACTGTGATATTTTCATACTTAATTAGGTGATTGATCAGTTCAACTTAAAATTAACCATATCTCAGATTCTTTTAATCCCCAACCATGTGCACGTCTTAGTTAATTGTATGCAATAAATCTGTTAAAGTAAAATTCTCAATTATAGTAGTCAAATGGATTCCTATCACAACAATGACCAATAAAACAAAATTTATATATATAACATTAATGAAAGAATCCAAAATCAAAAAAAAGGATACCCGTATAGAGAAAGACCTGGTCATTTGGGAGGTGGGGGGTGGCATAATTTTGAGAATACCAAACGAATATGATGGTAACATTTTTTAGGATCTTAATGTGAGTATCTAATTCCAGGTTTTGTAAATGAGACACGTTGTTTCTCTATAGCCTCTCTAATTTTCTTGATGCATTATTGAGCTATTTAATTTATTTATTTGAGTTTAAGAATCTCTGAATTATCAGAGTAATATATATGTGTATATTATTTGACAAACTCAATAGTTAGTTGACTTTTCTAAATTCGCCATTTATATGTTTTTAACCTACAAATTTGTATCACATATTCATTTATTGCATGTAAACACATCAAATTAATTGTTTTCAAAGTTTAAATTGTCAAAATCAAGTTAACTCGCTTGTAAACATGTATATTAACTTTTAGTTTTAGCATTCTTAATGGCTTTATATGTATATTTCATAAATGTCGATGGAATTTATTAAAATTAATTGAGCTAAAATAATATTTAAATTGAAGGGCTTGAGGCTTGACAATCATATACACCCACATAATATTTTCTTAATTTTTTGAAGAAATATAAGAAATCTGATTTGAATGGGGTTCTATAACGGTTGAGGGGCTAATGAAGTCAACTTTGGTAAGCCAGCCAAATGCCCAAGAGAGGTAGCCATGAGTGACTTTCTAGATATTGGGACACCTCTCACACGTTTTGAACACGTATTTCCTTTCTTTATTTCTTTCTTTCTTTTATCCCTCTAGAGTTTTTTGAGGCATATTCGTGGCCAACATGGAGAAACATATGACGTCACAAAAACCCTTGAAAATAAATAGAATTCACACATGAACTCGTTGAATATTCCTTCCTTTTATATTTTGTCACAAAATATTCCTTCCTTTGAAATGCTTAACAATGAATTGGAGGCTTACATAGCGATGGAAGTCTTCGGCTACATTTTACATCCTCCTAAATTGACAGTATTTTTCATTATAAAACAATTTTATTTAAAAAACTACCATGAACTCTGAGAAAATTATTAAGGACTTTTAGTACGAGGAAAGAGGAAGATAAAATTTTTGATTGAATTTAAGAAAATTAAAGAAGTGAGGTCATGATTTTTTTTTTTTGATAAAAGGTCATGAAATTTTAATAAAGAGAAGAAATATAAAAGAGTAAATTGATTAAATTTTTTAGCTCAAAATTTAAACATTTTTAAAATCTAACTTTTTAAAATCTTTACTCTCATCTTGTCCAAGTTCCCCACACCAAACAACCGGGCAAAAGGTTTAATATGTTGGTCCTAATTTTGTCTAACTTGAGCTTCTTATGATGGGCCAACTATAACTACCATGTAACATTCATTTTATCTCAATATATTTTCTTTTTCTTTTTTTGTTAATCACCGTCCGGTTTAATCCGGACTCGAGAGGTGAGAGTGTTGCCCACATAGGCAAGGTTGTCCCTCTCCCAATGAGAGCGCTTCCTAGGAATCGAACACGCGTTCTCATCCTTACTGGTGTTGCAGCCCACTTACCAGTTCAACCAACTACCCATTGGTCGATATATTTTCTTTTTAGTAGAAAGAAAACTTGAGTTTCTTATGATGTCTTGTTCAGCCCTACTAGCTTTATTGGCTTTAAACAGACTATACAATAATGAAAGTATATCATTTATATAACCATCAGCTCATGCATGAGATTTATATCTTATAATTATATTTTTTTTAAATAATGTAACAGTAGCACTATTGTCAAACTCATTAGTGGACAATACAATTTTACCATTTTTAAAGCATTACCTAACTAAAACGCTTCAAGAGTCACTTAAATTTTCAGTGGTTGGAATCTCGGTAGAAACTCACGTGTTTATATTGTGAAATCGAAGCAAATGATTGGCCAAAAAAATCAAAGCAAATGGATTTTTTTTTATTAACCTTTGGCCATTTTAAAGTGAGAAGTGGACTATGATGTGTCATGGAAAGAAAAGTGTTGGTCAAGCTTAGTGGTAAAAAAAGATGATTACACTTTACGCGTAGAACTCACAGGCACTTGATAATAATTTGATTAATCATAAAAAGTTCAATTTTGTGTGGGTCCTAATAACATAACAAACATCACAATACAATTGAGTTTCCTCAACCCAAAGGCAAAGTCATGCCAGTAACTTTCATTTTGCCACATGTCAGCACATATTCTTTCCTTTCCTTCTTCCTTTTTTACACTTTTTATTTCTTCTTCTATCCTCCCTTCGAATCATAGAGAACCCATGATCACCTCAATCATACACCCCCCTTCGGTGTCAACCTAACTCTCATTTTTATTGTTTTCTTGATTAATTGAGGATTGAGGATTCTCCAGAAACATAAATGCAACCTCAATCCAATTTAAAAACAATGAACCAACTTGTATAAAAAATACAATGAACCAACTACACACCCACATTCACCAACATTATTATTCATCCTTTCAAGTCCTGTTTTCCTCCCAATTATTAAGATGTCTACATTTAATGGCATTAACGTTAATATTAAGTACAGACTATACAGCTACAACTTAAATTCGTTAAAAAAACATATTGACCAAACACAAATGTTTTGGTTTGGTTCCTATATGGAATATGACTCAAAAATATATGAATAAAACTCAATTTAATCAAGCTGTAACAAACAACAATTTTATTCAACATAAACTAATCACATAACTTTGGTTTTGGTCGTGAAGTCCTTATAAAATTATGAAAAAACACCAATTGAGATTTTAGTCTTAAAACAAAATTTCATCAAACTCCTTTTCACAAACAATATATTATTAACCCTCATCATCATCATCGTCGTCATCATTCTCCATTCTGTACCAATCAATAGACCCATAAAAACTTACAAAATTTCAGATTATAACCAGTACTCAAACCCCAGAAGAAGTAAAAGAAAGAAAGAAAGAAAAAATTAACCATTGAAATATGATATATGAAAAGTACAGCAAAGAATGTGAACAAAGAATGAAAATAAACCCCCCAATTCAATCTCCACTCTCTCTGAATTCTGTTCTACCAATATGCATCTCTGTACACAGCTAATCAAAGAATAGCAGTATCAACTAGACAGTAATAATAATAATAACACTGTAAAAACAAATTTCTATACCAAAGAATTATAACAAATCATGAGAATACCCAACCAGAACCGAAGAAATCCATCCTAACTGTTCATCATCCCTTCCATAAACATCACTCTTCACCTTCTTGTACAAATCATAAGGCTCCCAAAGCCTATCAAGAGGACAAGGTTGCCTTGCATCAAGCCTAGCCCATGGCTTGCCTTTGCCACTCCAATGCAACAAACTCACAGGCCCAGAATGAAGCTTCCTACATGTCCCCTTCACATTATCACCACCTAACCCATGTTGGTTCCACCTATGTTCAATAGGTTCAACGTCCCCAGCAAACACAAGCAAAAAAGGTGGCAATGAACCCAATTCATAAATCCTCTTAACTTTCTGCATCTCCATCCAAGACTCAATCTTTTTCCTATAATACCCCTCCCTCCACTTCTCCAAATCCATCACCATCACGCCCGTATTAAAATAACATGGCCTCCTTGTCACAAAAACACTAGACAAAACCTTGTCAGACCAAAACTTATCAGTGAAATACTTTGTGAAATTCGCGTGACAATATTCAGGTGCACCAATCACACGTCCTTTTAAATCCACTCTCCATAGTTTCTCAATGTCATCCACAAGAATCACATCAGAGTCCAAATATATGACACGGTCAACGCAAGAGTCAAAGATGTCACCTAAGTAGTTTCTCGCGTAATTCAAAGGATTCTCCAAGGCTTCACGTATTGAAGATGAGATTAAGTTGATGACAGTGTCTTCCCTGAAGATGTACACCTTGAATTTCAACGAAGGGAAGGTTGACCGTACGATCCGTGTCAGGACACGTGGACTAATCTGGTCGAACTCTGCTGCTATGAAGTGGAAGAACACGTTTTCTGGACATGATGAGTGTTTGAGAACTGAATGGACGGCTGCGATTGATCCACGTAAGTAGCCAGAATCTAATGTCATAGCTATGTGAACAAGAGACGTGTCACATGATGGGGTTAAGGTTTTGTTTAATGAAACTGGGCATGTGGGTGCGTTTCTGTAATCTGGGGCCTCATTGAATAACTTTGTGGGGTGATTGTGATGATGAAGTGGGAAAGATCTGATTGAGAAGCAGAGGATTGGGAATAAGGGGAGGAGGAGAGAGAATATGAGGAGTGATGTTATGTGGAGGGAAGGCATTATTGTTGTTCTTGGAAAAGAAGGTGAAATCTTGTTCACATGTGGCATGAAATGAAATGGGTATGATTGGAAAGTGTTCCAGATGGTTGAGGTGGAGCTTAATTCAGTGCCTGAAATATTGTTGTTGTTCTTGATCTTGTTCTTGTTCTTCTTCGATCTCTGTGAGAGAAGAAGAAGAAGAAGGAACAGAGAGATACGGGGGGAGAGAGAGATTTATGGGTGTACGTCTATAAGATTCGCTTTACTGTTTTAGTCCATGACTCATTGTTTGTTGTTTGTTTATTTTAATATTTTTCCTGACAAAATCATTTCATTTTTGTAATTTGTATTTGAACCTTCAAAATCATCATTGCCACCTGTATGTATGATGATTATATATGGAAAATTGGTAATATGGATTTGTTGGTTAAAAGATAAATAGGGGAGAAAATTAATTTTGAAAAAAGAACAAATTTTTTGGTCGGTAAAAAAATAACAAATAAATTCTTTCCAATTTTAAAATCATAATAATAACTTTAGGATATGTATTTAACAACTTCACCATACGAGTTAACATTCATTTGAAACTCAAATTGACTAATTTAAGATTTTTAAATTGGAAATGATTTATTTGTCATTTCCTCAATAATTGTTTTTATAAAATAAATGGTTTACTCTTTCTAGTTTTATCTATTTTTTATTTTTTCAATGACACTTTTAAAAATATTATTGCTATATTCTTAAATTTGTATAGGTTCTAGGCTTCTAGTTAATTACGTAACAATTGGCCAAAAAAAATATTGAGGGGAGAGAAAAATGAGAAAAAAATTCAAAAGAATGAGATAAAATGGGATAGAAAAGGACACTTGGCAATGAGTTAGAGGGATAATATTTTTAAAAAAACAAAATAAAAATATTTTTTAATTAAAAATGGAGTTAAATTTTTTTATCTATTTTTTTTATCAGAAATTTTATTTAGGCTAAAGTATGTTTTTGGTCCCTTAACTTTGGAGAAAGTCATGTTTTGGTCCCTTAACTTTGAAAAGTGTGTTTTTGGTCCCTAATTTTGGAGAAAAAGTGTGTTTTTGGTCCCTTAACTTTGAAAAGTGTGTTTTTTGTCCCTTAACTTTGGACAAAGGGATGGTTTTAGTCCTTTCAAAAAAGGATAAAACATGTTTTTAGTCTCTTCTTTCCAAAATTAAGGGACTAAAATATGACTTTGTGCAAATCTAAGGACCAAAAACATACTTAAACCGAATTTAAAATGACTAAAAACACAAATTTCAAAGTTAAATGACTAAAAGATGATTTTGTCCAAAATTTAAGAACCAAAACCATACTTTCCAAAGTTAAGGAATCAAAACATGATTTTCTCCAAAGTTAAGGGACCAAAAACATACTTTAACCTTTTATTTATCTATCTATATATAAAAGTAGAGACACTAGTCATCTCTCTATTTGACATTATCCCCTCTAACTTATTCCTCCCCCCCCCCAATTTTATCTCCTTTTTTGAATTTATATCTCATTTTTCTCTTTCTTCAATCTTTTTTAACTACCTAACCCATCCTGATAAAAAAAAAACTACCTAACCCACATTTTTTGAAGTTAAAAAGAAAACAATTCAAATAGAATCATTTTCTTCTGATGAAAAAAAGAATCAGTTTCCATTTTCTGAATTCCTTTTATTATTAATAATTTCTATTTCGTCTGTATTCAATTTTCAAATTTCGAAATTCTTATATCAACATTTTTTAAATAGATATGATTATTATTAATGCAATAATTTGCTATAATCTATCTATTTTAAATACTAAAAGTGGTGACACCATTCCTATTGCACCACTTGCCACAATATTATTGGACCACATGGTTACTTAATTATTTGAAGTAAAAAAAATAATTCAAATAGAATCAATTTCCATCTTCCAAGTACTTTTTATTATTACTTTTTATTTGGTATGGATTCAATTTTGAAATTACTAAATTCTTGTATCAATATTTTTTAATTCACTCTAAAATAGATGGATCCTGATTATTATTTTTGCAATAATTGGCTATTAAATTAGTAAATATTCAAAGAATAAATTCAAATAATATCTTTTTAATTATTAGTTTCTGTGCATCGCACGAGGAAGTCACTAGTTATAAAAATAAAATGTCAAACTTATTATAGACATGACTGATAAGTGATAAGAGTATTATTTGTTTTTTACATAATTTTTTTTTACTTTATCTGCCCTTCTCATGAGAGGAACTACTCACACACTCAAACACAACACTCACATTCCTAATTTAGGAATTGATCCTAACTAGAACCCCTCTATAATAGGGTGAGATTGATGTCAATGAGCCAAGGGACCATTGATTTTTTATGCATATATATATATATGTATATATAGAGAGAGAGAGAGAGAGAGATAAATATATAGGGTTAAAGTTGATTCACTAATTGAAATATTTTCATTGATTCATCCAACATTTTAAAGCAATTGTTCTATTTTTTTTGTTCATGTAATTTTTTTTTGTCAAAAATGCATATAATTATGAAGTCATATAAATCCTTCATAATACTAGACGCCCCTAATAAAAAAAGCTTTAAGTGATGAATACATCACAAAATATTTCAACAGCTACAAAGTTTCCCTCTATTTTTTGAATATTTATAATAGATCACAAAATAATTTGAATACATCACAAAAAGAAAAATGTATATATAATGATCTTTTCCCTTGTTGTTAACCTAGAGAAACTTTCCCTCTATTTTTTAGTTAATTTCCTGCTTTTGTACTGTAGGAACACTCTATTATTTTTTTTAAAAAAAATTCTTTAATAAGATTCCCGCATTTTGTAATCGACGGAAAGTTTTCGTCTTATTTATAAAAACAAAAAACATATTTACTGAATACTTTCCCTCAGTTTCCGACCAAAAAAAGAATATTTTCCCTTAGTTAAAAAAAAACAAAAACATTAAACTCTATTTAATCAATAGTTTCCCTCATTTTTAACAACTGTAATGTTTTTTATATCAATACATTGCCGCAATGTTTTCAACCGCGCGCGACAATGTTTTCTTTTTTTTTTCAAATAATTTAAAAACTTTTCCAAATATTACGTGGTCGCATCTTGGTTTACAAAATCAGCGTCAAAGTAACCGTGTCAACTGTCAAGAAACAGAAGAAGCGTGGCTAAGTTATGTGTGAATCTAAGAAAGGGAACTTAGCCACGTTTAAGAAAGACCGCCGCTACGTTGAAGTTAAACACTGCTAATCCACGTGTTTGTTTTTATAGTGGATAGTACTCCTATATTGTAATATTTTCATTATATATATACATATAATTTGAAATACAAAATATACATTCATCATATTATTACATGTTATTGAAAAGTATATTTCTGAATTGACAAAAGAAATTAAGTATACTAATACTTTTCTTGTGGGAATGTAAAGAGTGAAATGAATGAATCAAAATATTACTAACTTTATTTAGTAAACAAATACAGTGAGTAACTTGAATATTGTGATGACCCGTTACCCCATCTCTCTCTCTCTCTTGTTGATTCAAATTTCGAATGATAGATGACACGTGGCAAGCCTGAATAATAACCAGATCACACCCTAGCAACTTGATCAGCATCTCGTCTGGGCTACAAGTGAGGCCCATGTCGAATTCAAGCCCAACCTGTTGTAACCCGAAGAGGAAAGTCCGGAACCATCCCAGAACATCTGAAAGCAACATCTAACTTAGTGGAGAAGTTATTGCTAAGCAGTTGGAAATAAAGCCGTTGAACGTGGGGAGTGGTCATGGAGACACGTGGACGACCACAACCATGTACCAGAAGGCATGATCTCGAGACGTGGCATGACAGTTATCGTGGATGTAACTTAGTTTAAGTAGGAGATCTGGTATTCATTTTAGGTTCATGTTGTATTTTCTATTCAAGAAGTACATCTTGTAAACTCTTTCATTTGATTAATATTAAGAAGTAATTTCCAGATTATCTTGTGATTGTGATTGAATTGTTCTTTGTTTAATTAGTATTGCTTTAAGAAGATTTTTCAGGGCATTACATTTGGCGCCGACCGTGGGGAGAAATTCATTTTTCTTCTCGTTATCTTGCAATCCCAGACCATGGAAGACGACGCGATGTCGCCTCTCAACCCTGACGCGCCAGCACACTCGAATATCCAAGAGATTTCCTCTACTGGATACCCTGGAGGGAACACTCAGGAAGCCCCCCATAACGTTCCAGAAAATGATCCACTGTTGCTCACTGTGCAACGGTTACAAGAGCAGCAGCGAGAACACTTTGCGATGCTAAAGAAGCTGTCAAGCGAAAATAGGAACCTGAAACTTGAAATCACCGAATTAAGGATGGCCCGACTCCATATACCAGAAGATAATATGGAAGAGGAACAACCTATTCCAAGAGTGATTTCCGAAAGTATGTATCACCGGAACGCAGACCCTGAATACCAGAACCCAGAACAATACCAGCCTGACGAAGACCTACATGAACATCGATCTCGACACACAGAAGTGCGAGATGATCACCGGATTCCTGAACATGCAATACCAGAGGAGAGGCATAGAGATCCAGAACACAAATGCCGCCAAACCAGAAGAAGAAACAAACATCGTAACCCAGAAACTAAACCACAGGATACCAAAATGGATGATCGATACCAGAACACTGAGTATGACGACCCGGATTACAATCCCAGAGTCGAACTTTCTGATGAGGACGAAGAAGGAGTTGGAAGTTCCAACGACACACTTGATAAGCCTGACCACGAAGGCACTTAGCATCCAAAATAACCGTTCCCAGAAACTCAACCCCCAGAATGCGAAAAATGCGGAGAACCTACCCGGAAATTAAGCGAATGCAACGGGAGTTAGATGAACTTAAAGCAACCATGTTCCAACTTCCAGGAGCCCCGATCCCCTTCGAGAAAAATGATCCTTCCAGTTACGCAGATTCACCATTCGTTGAGGCCATATCCAGAGCAAAGCTACCTTCCAGGTTGGTTTATCCGGCCATTACACCTTATGATGGCTCAACAGACCCGGATCATCATATGGCACATTACAAGCAACGCATGTTCGCCATCACAGTCCCTGAGAAAGTGCGCGAAGCATGTATGTGCAGGGGATTCGGGATGACTCTCACAGGACCCGCTCTCAAATGGTATATGCATCTTGAAGTAGGATCCATCGCCACATTTGCTGAACTACATGACTCTTTCGTGAGTCAATTCGCAAGTAGCAAACGGTTGGAAAAAACCGCTGATGACTTGTACAGGCTTCATATCAAACGAGGGGAGACCCTTCGCAGCTTTGTTACCAGATTCAACAAGGAAAGGTTGGAGATAGACCACCCGGATGAAATGACATGTATAAACGCCTTCAGGAAGGGATTGTGGACCTGGATGCCCTTGTATGAAGAGCTGACCAAATGCCAACCTAAGACATGGACAGAGGTCATGCGGAGGGTATTGGCCGAAGTCAGGCTAGAAGAAGACCGGATGAACCGAGACTATGACTCACCTGAATCCGAGTCTAGTCATGCAGGCAAAAGCAAGAAACGAAAGGAGCGACCTGAAAAGCCTCCCAGAGCAGAGTCCTACTCAAATTCTAAAAAGGCACCAGAACGATTCGGGAGGCCAACCAGACCAAGCAGACCACCGGCTCCCCGAATAGAAGAGCAAGGCTTGCAGTTATCCGAGAAGGAACTAGTTAAAGAACTAGGAAAAATGGGGGATCAAGTGCGATGGCCGGGAAAAATAAAGGTACCCCCGGAGCAGCGAGACAAATCTAAATGGTGTGACTTCCACCAAGATCACGGCCACAAGACCGATGATTGCATATCCCTGCGCTTCCAAGTCTCGGAACTCTTGAAGAGAGGCTACCTAGAGCATTTGCTCGAGGGATCAAAGAAGCAGAACCAGATAAACAAGACGACAAGCAATACACAACCCACTCCTGCAAATCCGCTGATTCCAACCAAGATGATAAACTTTGTTAACGGAGGATCTTGCATCATGGGAACCAGTTACTCTGCTGCTAAGAGACACATCAGGACCTTGACTGACCAGATAGAATCCTTGACCATAGGTGGCGAAGACTTAGAGGCACAAGAAGGACCATTGGCATTTTTTGACCATGAAATCAATGACCAGAACCATGATGATGCTCTTGTCATCTCGATCTACCTAGGCAACTGTGAAGTCAAAAGAGTTCTCATAGATCCAGGTAGCTCTGTCAACATTATTTACTTGAATACGGTCAAGGAAATGAACATGGAATCGGCCATGTCATACTATCCAACCACACTGGTATTTGGCAATGGCGCTGCTGACAAGTCAATGGCCGTGATTAATCTAGCAACATATGCTGCCGGAATTAATCAAACATTTACTTACCATGTTATGGATTGCCCTTCTCCATACAACGCCATCCTGGGACGACCATGGCTCCACCAGATGAAGGCTGTACCCTCAACCTTGCACCAACGAGTTAAATTCTATACTCCTTGGGGAGTGCGCCAGATCAGGGGGGACCAGAAAACATCTCGAGAGTGCTACCAGACTTCCCTGAAGAAATCCGAAAAATTACCAGCATAGCAATTACAGGGATCATCCCTGAGACCTCAGATCCGGGATGAATCATCCACCGAACTCGAAACCATCCAGGTTGACCCAAACCAGCCAGATAAGAAGCTCTTCATCGGAAATGATCTTAGTCCAGATTTGAAGAGCCAACTGATAGCATTCTTGACCCAGAACCAGGATTGTTTCGCTTGGTCCTATTCTGACATGACCGAAATCGATCCCCAGATCACTCTCCACAGATTGAACGTGGATCCTAAACACAAGCCTGTCCGACAAAAGCGCCGGAAATTTGGTACAGACAGAAACCAAATCATCCAAGAAGAAGTCCAGAAACTATTGACAGTCAAGTCAATAAGGGAAGTGACCTACCCAGAATGGCTAGCCAACGTCGTAGTGGTGGCCAAGAAGAATGGAAAACATCGTGTTTGTGTAGATTTCACAGACTTGAACAAAGTCTGCCCCAAGGATTTCTTCCCATTACCACACATTGACATGATGGTGGATGCCACTTCTGGGCACCAGATGCTAAGCTTCATGGATGCTTTTTCCGGATACAACCAAATCCGGATGTATCCTCCAGATCAAGAAAAGACCTCTTTCATCATGGACAGAGGGACATACTGTTACCAAGTAATGTCTTTCGGCCTGAAGAATGTAGGAGCTACCTATCAAAGGTTGGTCAACAAAATGTTTGAAAACCAGATTGGAAAATCCATGGAAGTCTACGTTGATGACATGCTTGTTAAATCCCAGTCCAAGGAAGAACACATCTCGAACTTACAGGAGGCATTCAGAATCCTAAAGCAGTACAATATGAAGCTTAATCCGGAAAAATGCTCCTTCGGGGTCAAGTCCGGGAAGTTCCTCGGATATTTGGTCTCGAGTAGAGGCATTGAAGCTCATCCCACCCAGATAACAGCCATCCAGAACATTTGCTCCCCCAGACGAGCCAAAGATGTGCAAAAGCTAACAGGGATGATTGCAGCTCTGAACAGGTTCATCTCTCGTTCTTCAGACAAGTGTCACCCTTTCTTCAAAACGCTCAGAAAGAACAAAACGTTTGAGTGGAGTCCGGAATGTGAAACAGCCTTACAAGGCCTCAAGGAATACCTGTCTAAGCCGCCACTCCTCTCCAAACCAAAACCCAGTGAGTTACTTCAGTTGTACTTGTCTGTATCTGGGCATGCTGTGAGTGCTGTACTCGTACGCGAAGATCCAGGAACACAGTATCCAGTATATTATGTGAGCAAAACTCTCCTAGACGCTGAGACCAGGTACTCGCCTATCGAAAAGCTAGCACTAGCCCTAGTCGTGGCATCCCGAAAGTTGATACCATATTTCCAGAGTCACCCTATCCAAGTTGTGACATCTCACCCGCTCAGAGCCATATTCCAGAAACCAGACTTATCTGGCAGGCTAGTCAAGTGGGCGATCGAACTCGGTCAATATGATATATCATACGTCCCAAGAACGGCATTAAAGTCTCAAGTACTGGCGGATTTCACGGCTGAATTTGCACCTGACATTCAGATAGGTGTGGCTAGAAGTTTGATTTGCATGAGCAATGAATTAATCCCAGATACTTGGATCTTGTATGTTGATGGCTCAACACACTCGAAAGGTACTGGACTCGGAGTAGTCATCCAATCACCAACCGGAGATACTATGGAACAGTCCTTCCAGTGTACTTTCAGAGCAACCAACAACGAAGCTGAATATGAAGCATTAATCATCGGAATGCGCTTACTCGTAGAACTTGGAGCGCAAGACGTTGAAGTGCGATGCGATTCTCAACTTGTATCAAAACAAGTCCAAGGAGAATACCAGGTAAAGGATTCCCGAATGCAAAAATATTATACTATGGCCACTTCGATATCAAAATCATTCAGGGAATTCAAATTGACGCAAATATCCAGAGATAGCAACAAGCATGCTGACGCATTAGCAAACTTGGGATCTACCATCCCAAGTTCCAGAACCCGAGCCATCCCAATCATACGATTACAAGACTCAGTACTAACCACCACACCTGTTCACCACGTCCAGGCCAATTATAGACCAGACGATTGGAGATCTCCAATCTACAAATACCTGGACACAGGTGTACTCCCGGATGATCAAAATGAGGCCAGAAGAATTAAACAACGAGCATCCAGATACCGGATATTCAGGAACGAACTCTACAGGTGGTCTTTTGCAGGCATCTACCAGAAATGTCTTGGCCCAGACAATTCTGAATATGCATTAAGAGAAACACATGAAGGAGAATGTGGTAATCATTCTGGTTCCAGAAGTTTGGTCAGGAATCTCCTGAGAGCTGGATACTTTTGGCCCAAAATGCAACAAGATGCCCAGAAACTTGTTTCCAAATGTGACAAGTGCCAAAGATTTGCTCCCGCACTCCAGCAACACCCAGAATTCCTACACTCCCTGACCCCAGTATGGCCTTTCATGAGATGGGGGATGGACATAGTCGGGAAGTTACCACCAGCACCAGGAAAACGCGTGTTCTTGTTGATGGTGACTGATTACTTTACCAAGTGGATAGAGGCAGGAGCATTTCAACAAGTTAAAGAGCCAGAAGTCATTGACTTTATCTGGAAGAACGTTGTTTGCAGGTTTGGACTACCATATGAAATAGTATGCGATAATGGGTCCCAGTTCATTGGATCGAAATTCAGGAAGTTCTGTACCAAATGGAACATCAAGTTGAAATTCTCCACCCCCCGGAATCCCCAGTCTAACGGCCAAGCGGAAGCCAGTAACAAGACAATTGTGTCCTCCTTGAAGAAACGACTAGAAAAAGCCAAAGGAAAATGGGCAGATGAAGCAGTACTATGGGCTTACAGGACTACAGCAAGAACTCCAACGGGAGAGACACCCTTCTCCTTGACATATGGATCAGAAGCAATGATCCCCGTTGAGTTCGGGCTACCAAGTTTAAGGTATAAGTGGACAAACAAAGAGATTAACAACATTAACCTGAACTATGAACTAGATCTACTAGACCTTAAACGGGAACAGGCGCTAATCCGGATGACATCCTATCAACAGCAGATAGCCCGTCAATACAACAAACATGTCAAAGAACGACGCTTCCAAGTAGGGGAGTTGGTTTTGCGTAAAGTCTTCCCAAATACACCAGAATCCAGAGACGGAAAGCTCAGCCCCAACTGGGAAGGCCCTTACCAGATTGAAAGCATCACGGGTCCAGGATCTTACCAATTGCGAGACTCCAAAGGAAAATTGCTCCCCAGAAGTTGGAACGCAATACATCTGAAAAGGTATTTCCCATAGCATCTAAATTTCTTTTCCTCTAGTACTATAGCACTATAACCTCCCGGAGCCAATCATCAGGCACTATCCAGAACTAAGTTCTATCAACAGGAACACTTTCCTGATGATATAACTTCCCGGAGCCAACCATCAGGCAATGCCCAGAACTAAGTTCTGTCACAAGGAACACCTTCCTAACGACATAACTACCCGGAGCCAATATCCCAACAACTTCCAGACATAAGTTCTAACACCAGAAATAAACTTCCGATGATATAACTTCCCGGAGCCAACACTCAAGCAATAAACAAATCCAATCTTCTCGAATGGAATCCCAGAGTTAGGAAATCAACTTCAAACACAAGTTCCACCAACTGAATGCATCTCACTTGGTACAACTTCCCGGAGCCAAAGATCGCTCAACCAGAAAGATGCATCTACAAAGCGCTCACCGGATATCAAATCAAAATACCAGAAGAATGCACAAGTAAGTATACGCAATTTATACTTTATAAAGATTTAATATTAGTCGTTCAAACTATTACAATTTCCAAGCACACAACTAGTTGACACCAGTCAAACAAAAACCTCTAAAAAAAAAAACCAGAACACAACTAGTTAACACTAGTTATACAAAAACAACACCTACCAGAAGAACATGTCCACAACGTAAAGCACAATAAATTACTACACATATAAAAAAAAAGCTTCTCCTAAGCATCCTTCCCGCTGGCCTTCTCTCCATCTACCTCATGGGAGTCTCCAGTTCCTTCCTCATTATTGGGAGCTTGCTTCTTGTCTGAACCAGGCATCCCAGGAAGAGAATTAACCTCTTCCTCACCACCCGATTCCTCATCACTATCACCAGACGAAGGCATGGAGTAGCCCTCGTCCTGGAACTCTTGCTCCAACTCCTTCAAATCCCAATTAGCACCTCCCCCTGCCTGGAACTCCTTCACCATGCGGATGCGCTCAAACAGCATGAACTTTGAAACCTCCCGCCTTCTCTTTCAACCAAGGCCTCGACCTTCTTCTCACTCTTGCCCTTCTCCTCCTCTAAGTCAACCAGCTGCTTCCTCAGATCTCCGATTGTAGCGTTCAGCCCCTCAATGGTGATGTCAGAAAGCTTCACTTCCTCCCGAGCATCCATAGTTTCACCTCTAGCACTCTCAAGGTCTCGCTCGAGCTGGCGAAACTTTGCCTCTGTCGTGGTCCTGTATAGCTTATGCGCAGCTTCCAACTCCCCTTGCTTCTTCCTCATTTCCCGGTCGAACCATTCCAAGTTTTTCACACGCTTCACCAAGGTATCGTGCTCCACACGAAGCACTTCAGTCGACCTCTCCAGATCCCAGAAACGCTTACGCACAGCCTCAGCCACCTGGTTGACCTGTCAAAACCAGAAACCTTGGTAACAAGCCCACAAGAACAATACGTGCAGGATCACATCATGTAGCCAAAAACCAAACTAAAAATCACACCACAAACCTTGAGAGAGCTAGTGGTCAACGAAACCAGCAAATCTTGCCCACCAATGTTACTAAGAGCCTTAGATGTCTCGCCTCCACCTTGACCTACTTCGGGGATCGCATCCAAATCCATGATCGTGGGCTCCGGGATCACTGCAAGAGCTCCAGCCTCTTTCGGCTTATCAACCTCCTCCTCAATAGGATCCAAATTAATAGGCCCCTTTGGGGTCACAGCAGCAGCAGCACGCTTGGTCCTCTTCATCCTGGATGCCACTGTTTCAGAAGCAACATCACTACTTGACCCACTTTCTGTGCTCCCCCTCTTCTTCTTCCCAGCATCAACTACTTTTAACTTCAACTTAGGGACTTCAGACTCACCTAACACCAGAAACCAGAAATTTACACAAAATGTAACAATAGAACATCCTGGACAAAACGACTTAGGAAATAGACAACTGTACCTATCTTGAAGATCTTGATATAAGTACGCTTGTCAACCGGAAGAGCCATGATCGCTGCTATCAATTCCTCAGAATCCGGACGCAGAGGAACTTTCTTCTCCTCGGCCTTGACTGCACAGGAAGCCAAACAGGATATAACTCGCATGACCCAAACACCAGAGACCAGAACCAGAAACAAAGATATATACTTACACAGATTGTTCCACTCCGTCCTGAGAGGGCCACCATCCGGGACGAGACACTTCTTGTGCACGACCACGAACCTACGTTTCCAACGCCTGACAGAGTTCCAAGGGGTGATGATCAAAGGATTCCCGTCCAACCGGGAGAGGGTGAACAACCCACTGGACTTTCTACCAAAGCTATAACTTGTGAGCAACTCCGCCAGGGAAATCTTCTTCTCCCAGTCTTTGGTAATTGCTTCCAGACTAAGCACCACTGACCAGACCATCGGCATCAATTGCAATGGCGCCAGGTCATAAAAGCGGCAGATCTCAAGTATCAACGGAGGGAGCGGGATGCATGGAAACAACTTCAAATAATCAAACCCCAGAGTAGTCCAATTGTCGCTTCCCCAATCCAGACGTTCCTCAGGCTTAGGTGCCCGAATCAACAATGACCGGTCAAGGCCCAACTCATCGGGGAGAGCAGCCACATCCATCTCTGAAATCACAGGGGCCTCGTCATTGTTTTTCTTTTCCATCAACTTCCCATCTCGTAATTCTTCCACCAACTCAGCAGGAATGGGATCAAAGCCCTTAACCACAACTTTCTTGGTACCAGAAGATGCAACGTCTCCAACCCTCGACATGATCTCTTTTCCTACTCAAAAAAAAAACTTATTAGTATCGCTTATACACCAACATACCAGAATAAACGAAACGAAATAGCAAAAATAAAACAGACATAACCAGACAAATGTACCAGACTAACTTATACTTACCAGAAAGTGCGATGTGTTGTTGATAATGCAGAAATATGAATCGAATCTCTCGAGAAGACCAGAATGCCCAGAAATTTCGAAACGAAAGAGAAAGTACAGAAAGTTGCAAGAAAGTCAAATATATAGGACTTGAAAAGGTGTCTGAGTCGAAACTCCCTCCATCCAACGGCTAGTTCTTCAAAATCTGAACGGACAGGAGCAATTACACCCACTCGTGTCAGCGTAAACCAGACACGTGTCGCTGTAGGGGAGTTAATGTGATGACCCGTTACCCCATCTCTATCTCTCTCTCTTGTTGATTCAAATTTCGAATGATAGATGACACGTGGCAGGCCTGAATAATAACCAGATCACACCCTAGCAACTTGATCAGCATCTCGTCTGGGCTACAAGTGAGGCCCATGTCGAATTCAAGCCCAACCTGTTGTAACCCGAAGAGGAAAGTCCGGAACCATCCCAGAACATCTGAAAGCAACATCTAACTTAGTGGAGAAGTTATTGCTAAGCAGTTGGAAATAAAGCCGTTGAACGTGGGGAGTGGTCATGGAGACACGTGGACGACCACAACCATGTACCAGAAGGCATGATCTCGAGACGTGGCATGACAGTTATCCTGGATGTAACTTAGTTTAAGTAGGAGATCTGGTATTCATTTTAGGTTCATGTTGTATTTTCTATTCAAGAAGTACATCTTGTAAACTCTTTCATTTGATTAATATTAAGAAGTAATTTCCAGATTATCTTGTGATTGTGATTGAATTGTTCTTTGTTTAATTAGTATTGCTTTAAGAAGATTTTTTAGGGCATTACAAATATGTATAAGTAAAATTGAACATTTCTTTATGCTTTCTTTTCTTTTGGCCGTTGTTTGAAGAAGTCGTGATTTCAATTTATACGTAATTTACACTAATAATATCAAGTTCTCTAAGGCTGAATGGCAGATTATAATCTACAATTACAAACAATTCCCTCTGTTTAACCTAAAGTTTAAGCTTTTCTTTCAAAAATAGTAAATATATTATATTTAATGTATATCAACAACTGGATAAAGCTGATAAACGTCCTTAATTAAAGCATTGAGATCCTGAGAAAGTGACAATATATTGTCAACCATATCACAAATAATGACACTGTATTTGAGCCCTATATCTAGTAGGTTTTTAACATGCAATTAATACCGTTTCGAGTCCTAAATATAAGACCTATTTGAGTAGGAGATGAAATTGGTCGTAAATATAAATCCTATTTTAGTTCTTAACAACTCTTTCCCAAATTACCGTTATTATCAATGCTTCCAATAATAGACAATAATATGGGGAGGGGAAGAATAAAGGTAGATGATTATGATATATTGGTAATATCATGTTATTTCAATTAACTTAACTAACATATTTAATCTAATCAAATTAGATAAATATGTCTTATATTATTTAAGACGGAGGAAGTACTACATATTCGGGGTAAGTGATTTTTTTTTTAAAAGAAAAATCAACAGTTTAGGCTTCATGACTAATTTTATATTAAGTAGTTAAAGGAGACGTTATAAAAATTAATTAAATAGAATAATTTTCAGTGTGATTATCATTTTTTGTCGTCCTTATACCAACTTTTGATCAACTTTATATATCATACATGATAAATATCAACTTTATATATCTATCATACTTGATAAAGGGTTAAAGATTGTGCTTGATGTCATTGGATAAGAAAACCCCAACCAACGTGGTTTTCATAGTAACAGTCAAATTAGTATGCACATTGATGGAAAAATTAAAAATACATGCCACATTCTTGTTGATTAAATAACATTACTTGTTGGCTTAAATTGTGAGGTAATAAAAAATTTATACTCTCACATGATTTTCCTTATAAGATACTTTATCCTATATATCCTAAATATATAAAACATATTTATCTAATTTAATTATACTCCCTCCAGTCCTAAATATAAGACCTAATTGACTTTTTCTAGAAAATCCTTAAAAAAAGCAAAATAAGTTAATTATAAATTGATTTACCTAATTTTTTCCCTTGAACTAGTTAATTTTACCTCTAAACTAATGGATAATCTAAAATTATATCAAATATATCATCATTTGATAACCTATTTCGCAACCTTAATATCTCCTAAAAAAGTCAATTAGGTCCTATATTTAGGACCGGAGGTAGTATTAAAGATGTTAATTAACTGAGTCAAAATCACATTACATTACCAATGCACCCTGACCATTTACTTTTATGTTAACCCCTTGTTCTTTTGCATAGCTTTTTCTTTATTCCTATTAAATAGCATTAGTAGGAATAATTTGAGGAAAAGTTGGAAACAATTATATAGCGATCTATTATTTAGGACCAAACACATCTCCTCAAGCAGGTCTTATATATATATATATATATATATATATATATATATATATATATATATATATATATATATATATATATATTTTATATATATATATATTAATTATGTTTTTAAGTATTATTTAACTATATATTCGCTCTATTCCGTAATATAAGAGTTCAGCCGCAAAAACCATCTTATTGAGAAAACATGTAAAAGTTAGTAAGGTGTTTGAAATTAATTCTTTTTCGGCTAAAATATAGTTTGAGTTCTTTATATTTGCATCAAGTTTCATTAAAGTCCTTTATACTTAGAAAATACACATTTAATCATTTTTTGTTATCACTGTTAGTTTCATTTAACAGAAATGTTAACCATCAAATCTAAAAGGTGATTTCCTATTAAAATTATTCTAAAAATGATTAATTTTTTAAATACAAGAATAATTATATTAAAAATTTAAATTGAATTATTTTTATCAAGTCAACACTTTCCGTCAAGTAAAACTGACTGTGTTAGCTTAAAAGGACTAAAGATGTATTTTCCAAATATTAAGGATTAAAATGAAACTTGAAGCAAGCATAAAGGACTAAAACTACACTTTAACCTACCCATCATTTTGTGGGTTCAATGACGAGGGGGTTGGACTTAAGTGTCTAGTTGTCCACTTTGGCACGAGTTCAATAATTAGAAGTGACATTTATTTATGCCTCCATCGTGGCTCTGGAACCAGGGGAAACAACGGGAGGTAATAATTGGCTCTATTCTCACTCGGTCCATGTAGCTCTGGCTAGGTGCTCTGGCCTTGGATTTAGTTGAGCCCAAACCCCTACCTAAAATTGTGTAACAAACAAAACTACACTTTAACTTTTTTTTATAATATTACCCTTATTTATCATGATATTATTAAGTGAAAGAAGTAAATAAGCATTTATATGTACTCTCTCTTGTCTGTAATATAAGATTCTAAAAATTCGATAGTTTTGGTATTACACATAAGAGTTCACCCTTCACTCTTTCGTCATTCAATGCATTTTTCCTACTTTAATTTGCCTTAACTCTCTTTCATATTTATTATTGCTTACATATTTCTCTTCTAATGGTATTATAATAATTAGGGTAAATTAAAATTTGAAAAAAAAAGAAATTTATTTCATACACCCAACTACATTTTACTCCCTCTGGTCCGTAATATATATAAGAGACCAAAATTTGAAAGGTTTTGGTTCAACATATAAAAGTTTACCTTACATTCTCTCTTTATTTAATGTATTTTCTTTTCTAATTTGTCGTTAACTCTCTTTCATATTATTAGTGCTTATGCATTTATCTTTCTTAATAGTATAATAATACATATGAGTAATATTGGAAAGAAAATATTAACTCCAGACACTCAACTAACTTTCATATGTTTTTTAAGAAATGTGTTTTGGTGGTAGACTCTTATATTACAGACCGGAGGGAGTACATGTTTTCTTAATAAGCTTATTTTGGCTGCTAAACTTTTATATTATAGACCAGATGGAGCATCGGTAAAGAGAATTAGGGGTAAAGAAAGAGAAAACACATTAATATATATATATATATATATATATATACACATATATATATATATATATCTATACATACATATATATACATATATATATATATACATACATATATATACATATATATATATATATATATATATATATATATATAGTGAACGCTTATATTTTAAACTAAAACTATACAAGTTTTTAGGCTCTTGTTTACTAACTGGAGGGGGTATGAAGAAAAATGTGAAGTGAATTTACATTTTTTTATTGAAAAATGGATAAAATTAAGTTTATTTTTTTTAGACATCATTAACAAGTTAGCTATTTTGTAAGCTCAGTCTAATGATCTAATGATCATAGAATCATAGGTTCCTTATAATAAAACTTAGATGAATTAGAGAATTGCACTCATTCAAAGAAAAAAGGAATAAAACTAGAAAGTTCCAAAGAGAACATGATAGTAACAACAAGATGACAGGTTTGAACAGATAGAGAATAGATGCGTGGGCGTCACAAATACGGTGTTTCAAAATTGAGGCACATTACGAAATTCATAATTGTATCGTGCCAAGTATGTGTAAACAAAATGGCAGGTACATTAAATCTCTTTATAAAGTGAAATTAATTGTACTCCAACTAGTCTATATATCAGGTATGACTTGATAATTTTTGGTTCATATCCATAAGATTATAAGATGTAACATAATATAAAAGTCAATATATAATAATTATTTGATTTTATATTCTTTTACATATTAAAGGTGAAGAGAATTGAGTGTATGATTGTATAATAAGTAATACTCTCACCCAGTGTTGTAAGAAACGTACCGGACCGGACGGTTGGACCGGTCCAACCGTCGGCCGCTTCACATTCCGTCTGAATGGTTATCCGGTTCAACCATTGGTTTGAGCAGTTAGACCGTGTTGAACCATGACCCGAAGCCTTTTCCGGCTCGCCTTCCGGTCCGGTTTTTACAATATTGCTCTCACCAATATATAGTAAATATGAGATCTAATTCTCTAATTTGATTAATTAAATAAAGGTATGTAGGTATGTAGTTGAGTTAGTAAAAATTATATGATAGTACCAAAGAACCCTATGTGTGTGTGTACACTCTCCCTCTTATTTTTTATTATGAAGCAACTATTTTAGGGGGAAATTGAGAAAAATTAGAAAGAGATATTATATTTAGGACCAAACTCATCTCCTCAAATATGTTCTATATATATTTTTGGACTTGAATGATTATAAGGATAAAATTGGAAAATCTCATTAATTTTACATATAATAAATAGCTCCACTATTTTTCCTTTGTTTATTTTTGTAATATAGTTCATTACCTCTTATAATATAGACCAATTGAAGTATTGTATCATACTCGCGAATCAATTTTATTATTTTACCATTTTCACAATTCTACGTAATAAACCGTAAATGTGTTATGAGTTACTTAAATTCATGAGTTCGACAACTTTGGCTAGAGTATCTACATATCAACAATCATCATCATCATCATCATCATGATAAAATAGCCATGATTTCTTAGTCATCCAAATGAAAAAAAAAAGATTCATTGTTCAAGAAGAAACAACGAAAAAAAGAGGTCGACCTCATGTTTAACGAGGTGGAAACAACCTTAATTTACCAAATGACACAAACTCATGTAACTAATCCAATATACTTACAGGTATTTAACATACCTATACATGTTAAAATTTAAGATATACTTATTAACTTTATTTGAGTCAAATAGATTGACAAATATATCATCGTTATATTTGTTATTGATGAGAATTTGATTCACGTGATGAACATACACGAATGCAAGTTATTCAACGTGAACCTAATATAGCCATAAATTTTGATAAAAAAAAATGTATTCAGCCATAAATAAAATTGTTCCCATAACGGAAAGCTAATCATGTTCGATGTGATAGGATCGATTAAGTTGAATTGGGAGATGAGGAAGGTACAAATTCCAAGCTTGCTCGGTGAGGAAGCTATATTACATGTATTAGAAGTCTTACATACATCCTCTTCTAAACCTTAACCATCAACCTGGCTATATTGTGCCATAGGTCCTTAAACATATAATTGGTCATTCAATTCCTAACTGGTAACTGTCTAATAGTTTGATTGTGGTAAAATATATATATTTGTTCATTTAACTTTACACAAGATTTTAGCTTAATATTCTTTAATAGATTTTAGCTTTTATAATATATTTTCCTATATGTTCTAATCTTAATATTTTTAGTCTCGGTAATAGAAAGTGTTAATTGCAATTTTAAAATCTGATGATAAAGTATTCTCAAATGCAAGTATTTTAAATTTATTGTTTTTTAAAAATAAAAATAATTGGATCAAAAGATCATTATTATAAAAGTTTCTTTGTTTGCTTTTACAATTGATACACACACATTTTTTCGTTAATAAAATTAAGGATGTTAGCATTATAAGATTTAAGAAAACCTTATGAAATATCAAAATCATGAAATTTAATTAAAACATTATGTAATAATATAATACTAAATAAATAAATGTACAATAATGCTATTTTAATTCTTTATGGGGAAAATTTAGTTAAAATTTCATATTACATTCATCTTTTCTTTCTTAAAACAATAGCATTTTTAAAGCATAGTCATATTTCAATAAAATTTTAATTGTAATTATTCTTTATGGAACGAGGAAAATTTTACAGTGTGTGTGTGTGTAATTAATATGGAGGTGTTTGGGAATTTGTCCCTTCATTGATTAAATTAGAAAAGATTTCTCACTTACAAAAATTGATCATTTCACCTTATTAAGTGGCATCAAATTTCATGTGTAATTGGTTTTTGTTCTTTTGTACATGTCCTTTCATGAATGATACTTTCGTTCATTCCAAATATGCTTGAAAAGAAATTTCTGACATTATATATATGATAAGAGCCTTCTTTAATAATTAATTAATTGCTAACAACTACTAATACTTGATAATTTCAAACTATTGCCGACGAATTCACATACATTAGATGTTCGTTAAGCTATCTTATTTAACATGACCTTTATTTTCATTAATAGGAAATTTTTAATGTCTATCAAAGATATAAAAGCTCGTTTCAAATCGACTTATCAACCAAATGATTTTTGTGCAATGTTCTATTCGTTGATCTTCCCTTTTTAACGTCCATGTATATATAAAAAAATGAATGCCATCATTCATATTGGAATGTATGTACTTTTCTGACGTCATTATCCAATTTGACCGATTCTTCTTTTTTAAAAAAACAAATCAATCATATATGCATAATTTAAGACTTTTTTTTATACATCGGACATAAAGCTTAATTTAAGACTTATAATCCCTTTTCTTCTTACTAAATGTTAATTAATATTTGTTTCAGTGAGATATTAATTAGGTTATATTTTTTATATACATTTTATTGGCCCTGGAAGTTGACTTAACCATTTTTTAGTTGATAAAATAAACCAACGTTGGTGTTAACTAAAATATTTATACGCTTTATCTCTATAATTTCGAAAAAAAAAACTAATCTAGTCGCATAATAATTTGTTCAAAATTTGATGGCACCCTTAACCATGTTATGTTTAGTATTTTAAGCTCGCTTTTCAGTTCGTTCAATTCAGCACTCTAAACAAAGCTTGAAATGCTTCGAACCTTTTTGAAAATGAGGGTGCCTTAGGGAATGCGGACTGTGGCACACAACATTTAGAATAAACTTTGTGTGATTTCAAGCTAAACCTTGCCACACAACATTTAAGCATGTGGAATTTTCCCCCTTTTTATGAAGGATTTTATGTGAGTGGGATTCAAGATAAGTCACTAAGTCGCTATGGTTAGGATATACACTTATGAAAACATTTATATCTGCCACAACATGTGATAGTAAGTGCTTTTTGAAATTCACTTTGAGTTTAAATTACTCGTTCTACATGCACTTTTTTTTATCTTATGTAATATATAATTTAATTTGATTTAAGATGTTAGATAAATTAGTTAATAAATATGTGTTAACACTTTTCTAAAATACTTGATAAGTTGATTATTGCACGTTGAGGGATATCAATATAGTGGTAGTTTGACAAGAAATTAACAAATATTGCAAATATATGCCTTGCTTTATGATGACCAAAACCAATTCACTAATTATATGCTACATTAAGGACATGAGTTAGTAATTTGGAATGAGAAAATCATATTATTAGTATAAAGCTATCTAAGAAACATTTTTCTTCCAACACAAATTAAAATCATGACTAAAGGGATTTGGGTCTATTAGCAATCAATGTTACACGTCCCCCTTTGAAAATATTCTATTAAGCGAGACGTTACATATGTTTATAAAAAAACATAAATTTGACATATTTTTTTTTTAAAAAAGGCAAAAGCCGAACCATTTAAATTAATCATGGCTAGTAGAAACTGGTGAGATTTTTTAATCAATAATATAGTACTCCGTTTAAGCTTGCTTGAATTTTGGTTTAGGACAAGAAAGAATGACATTGAAAAAGAAATAATTTTCTTCCTTAAAAGCAAACATGAATTGATATGAACTGTCATAGTGTTGTGTGTGGTGTGGGTGTGTATATCCACCTGTATTCGTTCTGACTTTTCATTTTTTATAACATGTTTGATTAGTAGTAGTTCCTATGTTATCATATGTAGACAGCAATTGGTCATAAAAAAAAAAGTGTAGACAGCAATTATTGTGACACTTGATGAAAAAGGATGCTTTAACATTATCCAAGTTACAGTGATCTCAAGTCATTCCTTATTCACGTATACAATTCAATTTATGCGTAAGATAAAAAAAAATAAATATCATTAATTATTTTAGTTTTATCAGTGTTTAATAAATAGTAACTCTACTTCAAGAGAGTATAAAGTTAACCGGTCTTACTTAGGTCAAGTTCCTCCATCCAGGTTCTCCATTTCTCCAATTACTGGCCGTTAAATTGAATGAATTGTTGTTATAAAAGGACACATGTCACTCCTATATTAAAAGAACTTGAGAACCTGGAGAAATGAACTTGATGTAAGTTTTTCCCAAAGTTAACATAATAATAAATGAAGTGTAAATGAAAATCACACACTATATATTTTTGTGAATGAAATTAATGTTATAACAATAAACATGAAAAAGATTATCTCTGTCTTGTAAATGAAAGCAAAACACTATTTAGTTCTATAAGAAAAAAAGTATTGATTCATGTGTAATTGTTTTTTTTTAAAAAAAACGCATATATGATGGACAAATAATATTTCAAATAAATCATGAGGGTTGAACTAAATCAAAAAACAATTTGTAGGATCTTTTTGAAATCTGAAGACATGTGATGAATATTCCTTCAGCTTTCAAACTTTAACGTTACAGCATATACGCAGTGATAAATCATCACCCTAAATCTTAATTAAGGTCAACTCGATGCCAAAAAATAATGACCATGGAATGAAAAAAAGTCTTCTTTACTACTATCATGCAAATATTTTTATTCAATATATTTTGTAAAGTAAATTTTGCCTCAATCACCTATTAAAAAACATTGAATATTTCTATAAAAAACAATGGAATATGATTGATTACATACATTCTTTGCGGCGAGTGGGGATGTTTGAACTTGAAAAATGAAAAATTATAGTGATATTATATAGGTGTAATACAGAGAGAGAGGGAGGGAGGGAGGGAGGGAGGGAGGGAGGGAGGGAGAGAGGGAGAGAGAGAGAGAGGGAGAGAGAGAGAGAGAGAGAATGTACAGCTAAGAGGTGAAGGGATGACAGTACGTAGTGGAAAGCGGCGCAGCTGTAGCCTCTCGATCTTGCCATGTGACCACACGCATTATTCTTTCTATTTTTCCCTTTTAGGCTTTTACAAATAAAACCACTCCTTTGCATTGTACTGGTGTTCTCTAATTAAAGAATTGGACTCTCATTCTCTCACAAATTGAGCGAGTTCAATTCTTGTTGGGAGAGATATGTTCTCATTTTAGTGTAAATATGAGATTCCAAACCTCTTGATTTGATCCACATTATGGGTTTGTCACTCTAATGTGCCTTCAAGTATTGTCTCTAGTTGACTGTGACTTAGTTTCTCTGCTACTTGTCATTGGTTAGCCGAACATACATTTTCTAATATTTATTTATTAAAATGTGAATTGGATCAGATGGTCTATTTGGTTGGATTATTACATCATCAATTGATCTTCTTAACAACTCAGTCTAGATATAAGAAAGTGTTTTTATTGTTGAGTCGTGTATTGAAGGAAGTTAAGGCACAAAAGTTGAGATCTAAAGTCGGACAAGGAACAAGAACAATTTTAATTTTTAAAAAAGTCTTTCATTTGTTTTGGACGGATGGAAAACATAATAAAAAAAGTGCACCCTCTCAAAAACAAAATTAATATGTTTTCACAATATTACCCAAAAATAACATATATATGTCAAGGGAATCTATTGATTGTAAGTGGATAGATATTATTCTGTGCAGCTCCTCTTGTACTTTAAAAAATGTTACTCCCCTTTTCCTAAGTTATTGTATGGATCGGATGGTTTATTTGGATCAGATAAGTTGAGAGGATGAGAACAACTTTATCATACTTTGTCAAAATTTGGTATTATAGGTTGTTGATTCATAGTTTTTTCCTTGTTAGACATTTATCCTTCTCCTCAAGAAAATTTTTAACTCTCTTATCTCTGCTGAAAATCTTGAAGATAATACATATTATAGCTCTTCAAGGAATACGCCAAGAGATTTAATTTGATAATGATAAACTTCAAAAAGATTTTTTGTTGTTACACATGTAATCTTTCATTTTTGAATAGCTACGAGACAAGATAAGCTCATAAGGGCAACAATGAAACTATCCAATAACTTCCACCTCCACCTCACGATATTGGTGGTAGAATATCACGACAGTCTTTTATGTTTCTAAATATTATTGCTGAAGATCCATTACTTTGACAGGTTTATTTCTTTGTTCTTCTTCTCTTCCTCTATATGCTCTAGACAATTCTTTTTTCTTTCCGAGCTCTCATGCCTCCATCCTATAAGACAGGGCCTTTTGGGCTGTATTAGTATATTTTTTATTTTATTAAAAATCATAATTGACTAGATATTTTTTTCGCATTATAAGAAAATATAGGCAAAAATATATGTTTGATCCTTTAAAATATAAGGTCTCAATTTGATCCTTTAATTTTTAAAGGTACCTTTTTAGTCATTCAAGTCTAAACTAGAAGTAAGAGACAATTTCAGCATGGCCTAATCTTCAAAAACACCAAATATGTAACTTACAGCAAGGTCTCTCATACTTAGGATGGAAATAGTTCAGGCATGACTTGGTCTGGTAATAAATAAGCCTAGCCTATAAAGCAATAATTGATTGACTTGAGTCTGGCCTAAAGGACCTTATTTTCAGGCTTAGTCTTGACCTGCTGATGGACTAGGCCTGACCTGAAACCTGCTAGGATAAACAATTTTTGACACACAATAACAATATAAGAATACAAATATGATACAAAGCAACAACATTTTAAAGCAAGTTAACAACAATAAAGTTATTAATCCGATACAACAAACAAAATAAAGATAACATTTCCATAATCATTCAACTTTAAATTAAACAACACAATCATACCAAAATAGAGTCACTAGCCAAAAACATCATATCAAAGTAGAGCTCCAAGAGAAAGGGGAACGATTAGAGTCAGTGAAAAAGTGAGAACACATAGATGAGAATGAAACTGCGGCTAAGAGTGAGTGAAAAAAATTAGATACATTCATGTGTGATATTATTTCAAGCTAAGGGTATAAATATATTGTTACTAAAATAATCTAGTTTTTAATATATATATATATATATATATATATATAAGAGTGAAAGTAATGGATGCACAAGAGGGGGGGTGAATTGTGCTTCAAAAATAAATGCTCAAATAAATCAACACAAGAGTTATACTGGTTCGGTCTTCCTGACCTACGTCCAGTCCTCAACCACCTAGGCCGAGTTCCACTATATCTCAGGTTTTAAATCGGGCTCACCTGAAACCTTACAACCGCAAGTTTTGCACGGGATCACTTGCAACCTTACAACTACAAGTTTTACACAGGCTCACTTGTAACCTTTCTAACTAGCTCCCCCTCACACCAAGCAAGGGGTTAACCTTTACACTTAAAGGATTTTTCTGACTAAGTTCTCTCAAAGAACGGATGGTGTTACACACTTAAGTACAATCAATGCTCTTATAACAAGAAGAGACTTAACAACAAGGAGTACAGAATATGTAGATGAAAAGGATCACTCGATGTGTTAAATACTCTTTTCTTTTCTGGGCAGCTTTGAATGCTTGAAGATGTTCTTAGTTTCTCGCTCTAACTTCTCTCAAGAATATTCAAAGATAATTGATTGCTTCATAAATGAAGTTGAGCTCCTTTATATAGTCTTCAAACATTTGAACTCTTGGTAGGTGGGTTAGCCGTTTGAATATGGCCGTTTTTCCCATGTTACCGTTTCCCCAATAAATGCTTCATCAATGCATAGCAGGGTTGACTTGCTTTATCTCTGAAAAGTAGTCCTGACACCTCTGCTCTGACAAAAGCATTCTGACACTGCATCTCTGATCATTCTGACATTCTGATTGCTTGCGGAAGCAAATTCACATCCGGAAGCAACTTTACTTAGTGTGCTGCACTTGAATGTTAGTTTAGCAATATAGTCACATGCAGTGGGTGTATACTTAGTCTAAGATGTATCCGGAAGCACTTCTACTTCCGGAAGTAAAACCACTGGATGAAGGATTTTGTTCAATATCACTCACTCTCGCTCAGTGTCCTTCATTCCAACAGTCAGCGCTAGTCACTAAGCTATCGGAAGCACTTTCACTTGACGTGGCTTATGTTCACTGACGCTTAGGGTTATCTATTCTATTAGCCAGCGCCAGTCTAAATCTAACAGGAAGCAATTTCACTTCCGGTTGAGTCTTAGTTCAGTCTTAAGGTTTTGTATATCTAGTGCTCATGGACTAAGTTATTTCCTTAGTGAGTTACTTGCTGCCGCTGGGGGATGAAACATTCCTCCGCGAGCGCAAGTCCTAGTCTATCCGGAAGTAAATCCACATCCGGTTGCACTCTCACTTGGGATCCTATGTTAACCTATTGCTTTCTAAGTACTTGGCCTATTCTTTCATATTTTAGTCTTCATCAAAACTTAAGATTCTAACATTCTCCCCCTTTTTGATGATGACAAACTTAGTTTTATCGATTAAATTTATATGAAAGGATTATCAGAAGAATAAAAGCAATAGATAAGAACAAGTAACTTAGACAGATATTATTGATAAGCAGAAGTTACAAGTCAGAGTATACAAGCAAATAACATGTACAAGTAAATAACATATACAGGTAAATTTCACTAAGCAAGTATGAAGTATGCATGAAAACAAAAGGAAAAAAAAATTTATAAGTTAAAAGAAGGTTTGGATTGGGGGGTTCATAGTTTGTCTTTCTTTTTCCTCTCCCTCTCCTTCTGTCTCTCTTCACTCTCCTTTTGAAGTTTGGCTAACTCGGCCTCATGCACATTCTGGTCTATCTGGGCAATGATCCGCTGAAGCTCTTCTTCATCCCTCTCTCTTCTGAGTCTTTCAGATTCAATAGACTCCTCAAATGCCTTCTTCATGTTCTCCACTTCTTCATGCCCAGGGAACCCTGTCGCATCATCGAAGTAGGCCACCTCTCCATTGGGATAGTGGACAACCCGGATCTTTACGTTCCAAACAGGGAAGTTGGGATCCTCCTCAACTTCCTGGGCTTTCCTTTTCCCTTTCCCTTTACTCTTGCTTATGGATGGAGTAGGCATGGCACTTGCTCTGTCAGCATCAAGGCAGGCCATCTGTCCGAAGTCTAGTTTGTCCGTGAACCCATACTTTTCATATTCCTTAGGAGTCATGTCTTCTATTTCCAACTTGATCTCCTTCAGAATAGGAACAGCTTGCACTACTGGGGTCTCTTGGTCTACACGGGCAGATGAAGATTCTTGCTCAGGCTGGCCAGATGGAGTTTCCTCACTCTCATCAGATTCAGTGGAGGCAATGACCTTCTTGGCACGTCTTCTAGCAACGGCCTTCTTTCTGGACCACTGAATCTGACTGTTGGCTCAGATGAGGGAGGAGGGGCAGATTGCTTAGAAGACGGAATCTCAGACGCTTGCCCAGAGGATGCAGGAATAGGCTTGGCTATCACAATGGGAGGATGGTTGGGTCTCTTCAGCCCGTACTTCATCATGATCTCCTCAACGATATTTTTACTTGTCTTAGTTGGAGGAGGCTCTGATGATGACTCAGGCTGTGAGGATTGTTCGTTTTGCTCAAAGACAACCATCTCCAACTGTAGTCCTTGCTCAGCCGACCTCTGCTGCTGCATGAACCGGATTGCTTCTCCTCTTATAAGGTTCTCAGCATCACCCAGCTTTTGCGATTCCATCGCACGGCGGAGAGCAGCTGCGATGTCTTCATCAATCCATAGGGATGGCTGGCTGAGGACATCCCTTGTGTTCATGGACAGGCGAAGGGCGGACATAGCATCTCTCCCCCTTTTGGCATCATCAAAGAGGGTGAGGGCCAGGGAGGACGGAGTGGTTGGAGAGAAGGGTGGAGGTTCAGGGCCAAAAGGCTTTTGGGGTGAGGATTCTGGGGAGGAAGTAGAGGGGTTAGTTTCGGGGGAGGCAGTGTCGGGGAACCAAGTAGGGTTTACAAAAAGATTTTCATAGGGATGAGTGGAGGAGTATTCAGTGTAGGAAGTGGTAGTGTGTGGGGTAAATGGTATGTGGTCATCAGAGAGTGGCTGAAGGCGGGGGTAATCTCTTATATACATTTGGCTGAGGGGGTGAATGGCAGTATGGAAGCCAAGGTGCTCGGCCAAGGGGTTGGAGCTGGGTCTAGAGTTAGGGTTGATAAGGGGGGAAGGTTCGGCGGTGAGGCGAAGTGGAGAGCGAGTAGAAGCGTTAGGTCGAGTGAGAATGGGTGAGGGAGGTGTAGTTGGAGTGTTTCGAAGGGATTGGCGAGGAGAATGTTGGGGTGAGTCCTGGGTTTGCTGGTCATGGGTAGGTGAAGGTTGGGATTGGTGGTCATTGTTTGGTGAAGGTGGGGATTGGTGGTCATTTTGTGGTGGTGGCTGAGGTTGTTGAGTGTTAGGTGGAGGAGGAGGGGGAAGTTGAGGGTGACCAGAGGGAGGAGGAGGTGGATTTGGGGGAGGAGGAGGAGGTGGTAGGTTACCTTGGGATGGTTGGGGAATTTGTAGGTGCTGGAGGATGAGATCTAGTTTTGCATCCACCCTGGCAAGATAATTTTCGACCTGGCCAACTCTGTCCTCAAGCCGCTGGATTCGCTCCCCTTGCTGCTGGAAGCCAGTGTCACACTCAGCACGGAGAGGGCCTACTAAGGAGTCAGGCAGCCTAAAGAGAAGCTCCTCCTTTACTTCCTCGGCAAAGGCTCTGACAGTAGCTGGCACTCTTGCACCACAGCTTGGCCCAGCATGGGAGTCCACTTCCTGATCCCCTGCACCAGATGTAGAGGGGGCTGAAGTCTGAGATGCACTCCCTGCCTGTGATCCTGAGCGAGTGGGCTTAGCAGGCTTGTGATACTTAATGCCCATCTTCCCGATGTTGGTAGCTCCCACAGGTCTACACTTGACATTTTCTTCCTCCACAGCAGATGTGGCCTTGATCAGATGCTTCTCCAGGAGGAGGGCAATGATAGTGGGATAGGGAAGATAGCCAGACTTGTCATTAGTTATCCAGCGCTGAAGCTCAAGACAGATCAACTGGCCGGGGTTGATTGGCTGGTGGGAGAGAATTCTGGGGAACCACGGGTTGTCTATATTGGCGAACTCATTGAAGTTACCCCCTTTGTGAGTCATCATCCGGGAGTAAACATAGTACAGCAACCTGTAGGAATCAGACATTTTAGACACCTTTTTCCCATCGGTGCCATACAGCTTCACGAGTGCCTCTTTACTGTACTTGAGCGCCTCAGGATACAGCCACTCATTCATGCTCTCGTCTGTGATCCCCATCATCTCATTCAATGTCCTCCAAGTGAACCTGAAGGTTCTCCCCCTTACAGTGGCGGTGAAAGAGAGTTTGTAGACTTGCTCTTTCCCATCAACCTTCTTGTACTTAACCTTGCAAGTGAGGGATTGACAGAAGACTCGCAGGACGTTGACGTTGTAGTCCTGGTTGATCCCCAGCCAAGGCATATATTTCTCCAAGTAAGGGCGTAGATGAGGAAACCCTAGATCATCAATCTTATCCAGATCGATGAACAACCCATGGTTGAAGTAGGGGATGGTTGTCTCAAATTTGGCTGCAACTGGCTCCAATGCCCCATCTCTATAGACACTAGGGTCATCCTCTTCAACCCTTTGCCTCTTGGAAGAAGGCTCTTCAGCGAACTGAACCTTCTTCTTCTTTCCCTTCCTCTTGGCTTCCTTCGCCTGCTCATGCCCAGAAGCCACTGGCTGTTCTGCCACTCTACCAGAAGTTCCAGGCTGATCCTGGATATGTTCATCCTGCCCCTGGGTTTGCCCAGAAACTTCATGGTGTTCATCACGGTGTTCATCATTTTTCCCAGATTTCCCAGAATGTTCATGGCGAGATTTCCCAGATTTCGACTTGTGTTTCTTGGATGAGGAATGTTTCTTTGTAACTGGGTTTGTTTCATGTGATCCGGCCATTTTTGTGTGGGTTGATGGTGAAAAGAGATGAAATGCGAAAAAGTGTATGAAGAATGCGAAGAACACAGATGAAGATGAAGAGTTGTGTGCAGAGAATATGTGGGTGAAAGTAAAAAGTGAAAGTGACAAATGACATCCTATTTATAGGCGAAGTTACTGAGGGTAAAATGGGCTTATATTTTCAAATGAAACCAAACGTTTACACATTGGGTAACGTAAAATTTTTAATTGAAACGGCGCACCTTATGACATGTGTCGCTTCATCTTGTCAGATAGGGCACAACTTCTCATAGAAGGAGTTGAATCGTTTTCTGAAGTGACGTGTCCCTTGGTCTGGCACTGGCGCTCTCTTGGCTTGATCATCCAGTGTCAGTGAATGATCATCCGGAAGTGGTTTTGCTTCCGGTTGCACTTGCTTAAGATTTAACATTGAGGACCTGCAAAAACATATATTGGCACTCCGATGCCTAAGTTAGTATTGTTGTAGGTTTTAAACAATCAAGTATAATAAACAGAATTTACACTTCATTTGGGTTTACCATTCCCAAATCACCTCTTATGAAAGTAAATTGGTCAACCCCCAGAGGCTTGATAAAGATGTCAGCAAGCTGTTGTTGTGTGGGGACAAACTGCACCTTGACATCCTTCTTTTGAACATGGACTCTGATGAAGTGATGTCTGACGTCAATGTGCTTTGTCCTTGTGTGCTGAACTGGATTCTTGGCAAGGCTAGTTGTGCTTGTGTTGTCACAGAGGATGGGTGCCTCAGGGAACTCCAAGCCAAGATCTCTCAACTGGTTCTTCAGCCATAGCTCTTGCGCACAACAGCTTGCAGCAGCAATGTATTCTGCCTCAGTGGATGACAAAGACACACAGGTTTGCTTTTTGCTAGCCCAAGACACCAGACAACCACCAAGGAAGGCGCATTGTCCACTGGTGCTCTTCCTATCTGTTTTATAACCTGCATGGTCAGAGTCAGAGTAAGCCCACAAGAACTCTTGGTTACCTCTGGGATACCAAAGACCAAGTTCTTGTGTTCCCTCAAGGTATCTCAGAATACGTTTAACACATGTTAAGTGTGATTCCTTGGGGTTGGCTTGAAATCTAGCACACATGCCTACACTAAATTGAATATCAGGCCTGCTTGCCGTTAAGTATAGGAGGGAACCTATCATTCCCCTGTACATGGGCAGGCTGACAGATTTACCCTTTGCGTCAGCATCGAGTGCGGCAGTGGTGCTCATGGGAGTATCATACTCCTTGCATTCATCCATCCCAAACTTTTTGAGTAGTTCTCTGCAGTACTTAGCTTGGGAGATGAAGATTCCATTCTTCTTCTGTTTAGTTTGCAGGCCTAGGAAGAACGTTAGTTCTCCCATCATTGACATCTCAAACTCACCCTGCATAGTCTTAGAGAAATCTTCACAAAGCTTTTCATTAGTTGCCCCAAAAATAATATCATCAACATATATTTGGACAATTAACATATCTCTATCTTTGTGAAGGATAAACAGCGTATTATCTAATTTGCCCCTTGAGAAACCCTTGCCCAGCAAAAAGCTGTTGAGTCTCTCATACCAAGCTCGAGGAGCTTGTTTTAGGCCATATAAAGCTTTCTTTAGTCTATACACATGTTTGGGATGCTTGTGATCCTCAAAGCCAGGAGGTTGTTCTACATATACCTCTTCTTTAATATAACCATTAAGAAAAGCACTCTTTACATCCATTTGATATAACCTAAAGCCTTTCATGGATGCAAAGGCTAGAAGAATCCTTATTGCTTCAAGTCTAGCGACTGGAGCAAAAGTTTCTTCATAGTCAATGCCTTCTTCTTGGTTATATCCTTTGGCTACTAGCCTGGCTTTGTTTCTTGTAATTTGCCCCGTCTCATCCAGTTTGTTTTTGAAGACCCACTTGGTCCCTACTATGGATTGATGAGACGGCCTTGGGACTAGTTCCCAGACTTGGCTTCTCTCAAATTGATTCAGCTCTTCCTGCATGGCAATAATCCAGTCGCAGTCCTCAAGAGCTTGTTCAACTGAAGTTGGTTCGATTTGAGATAGAAATGCTCCAAACTCAACTTCATTTTGAACTTGCCTTCTGGTTCTGACACCAGAAGAAACATCACCAACACTTGATCAAGAGGATGATCCCTGTGATGTCTCCTAGCTGTTGGCAACTATGCCTCATCAAGCACTGTCTGCACTCTAGGCTCATCAAGGGGTTCATCTTCTTCTTTGGGGTTGCTTGCTGGTGTTTCTTTTGGTAGTGAAGATGATGATGGTGGTTTAGGAAGATTAGGTGCTTCATCATCTTCAGTGGATTGTCCCCATGTAGGAGTTTCATCAAATACAACATGCATTGATTCTTCGACAGTTCTAGTTCTCATGTTGTATATTCTATATGCTTTACTCCTAAGGGAATATCCTATGAATATACCTACATCAGCTTTTGGATCAAACTTACCCAGATTTACCTTTCCATTGTTATGCACATAGCATTTTGATCCAAAGATTCTGAGGTGGCTGATGTTGGGCTTCCTCCCTTTGTACAGCTCATAGGGAGTCTTGTCCAAGCCCTTGCGAACATAGGCTCTGTTAGAGATATAGCAAGCAGTGCTCATAGCGTCCGCCCAGAACACTTGAGAGACCTCTTTCTCATTGAGCATGCTTCTAGCCATCTCTGTCAGAACCCTGTTCTTTCTCTCGACAACTCCATTTTGTTGAGGGGTCCTAGGAGCAGAGAAGTTGTGTTCGATGCCATTTTGTTCACATAGCTCAGAGAAGCTATGGTTCTCAAATTCTCCTCCATGGTCTGTCCTTATGGCTGTGATTTTGAGCTCTCTCTCATTCTGCACTTTCTTAGCCAGGACAACAAAAGCATCTTGCTTAGAGGCAAGAAACATAGTCCAAGTGAACCTTGAATAGTCATCCACCACCACTAGAGCATACAGGTTTCCACCCAAGCTCTTCACTCTCGCTGGCCCAACCAAATCCATGTGGATTAGTTCCAGGGGCCTGCTGGTGGAGACTCTCTTCTTGGTTTTAAACGAGGACTTTGTTTGCTTCCCTCGTTGGCAGGATTCACAAATAAAATCATGCTTTACCTTAAAGGAAGGAATACCTATGGCTAGCTCCTTTTTAATTAACATATCAAGTTGAGTAAAATTAACATGAGCTAACCTCTTATGCCAAAGTCAGCTATTTTCATCACTAGATATTAAACATTTTCTTCTAGCTGTTGACATAAGTCCAGGGTATATAGGTTTCCGTTTCTATTTGCCTTAAGTTTGCATTTTAAATTGGCCTTGTCTAAATTCAGATCCTGCTTATCAACTATTATGCACTCATTTGAATCAAAAATTACCCAATTTCCTTTGTCAGTGCTCTGGCTTACGCTCAGCAGGTTGTGACAAAGACCGTTCACTAGATAGACGTCTTTGACTGGTCCGACTTCTCCAACTCCAGTGATCTTACCACTTTGATTTCCTCCAAAGGTCACTGTGGCTCCATCTTTGATCACCAGAGATTTGAACTTGTCTCTGTCTCCAGTCATATGTCTCGAGCATCCGCTATCGATGTATCATTTTCTGTTCTTGGATGCCTTGAGACACACCTGAAATAATCAAGCAAGCTTAGGTACCCAACCTCTCTTGGGTCCTCTGTCATTTGTTTTTAGTGCCCTTGGTCTAGTGTTGGCCTTAACCTTGGGCTTATGATCATTTGGAGCCTCTGGCCTAGTGCTGGCTCTAGGCTTTTGGGTTTTCCCTGTGGAATGGTTCCAGGCTCGGGATCCTTGTCCTCTCTTGGTTTCTTTTGCAGGTGGAGGATCCTTTGTAGCCTTGGTTCCTTTAGGGACCCATTTGTAAGAGCTACTTGCTCCATGCTTCTTGGCATTACAGGTGGACGTGGAGTGTCCTTTCCTGTTGCAGTAGTTACAGAAGCTGAAGGGTGAGGAGCTATGACTGGTGGCTTTATGGAAGAACTTTAAGTAGGGCTTTACTTTTGGTTCCACCCACTTTTTCCCTCTAGGAGTATATCCTAAGCCAGTCCTATCCCTATATGCCCTTTGATTCATTAAAATTATATTTAACATTTCTGAACCATTTGTAAACTTCTGCAGGGCATTTTGCAGCTTGTCTTTCTCAGCTGAGATTTTGCTGCAATTAGGGCGGCTCTCAAGTGTTAAGGCATTTGGTTCTGCTTGGGGAGAACCCTGGCCATCCACTACCGGAAGCTTTCTAGCTTCCGCTAGCTCTTCACTTAGTGAGTCCACCTTGGACTCAAGTGATTCCTTTTTAGTTTTTAACACTTTATAGGCTTTACATAATCTAGAGAATTCTTCATGAACCTCATTGTAAGCCTCTTGTAGTTCAGAAAGAGTTACCTCATGATCTTCGTGCGTGAGGTCAAGATCTGAAGATGCTTCCTCATCATCTTCTCTGGCTACCAGACAGAGGTTGGCAACTTCTTCCTCATCACTTGCTTCGTCATCTGAGCTATTCACCCAAATGGAGGAAACGAAGGCCTTTCTTTTGTCTTTGCTTTTTGACCTCTGCAGACTGGGACACTCAGCCTTGAAGTGACCAGGCTTTTTACATTCAAAGCACACAGGGACCTTTTCCTTCTTGTATCCCTTCTTCTGGCTGGAGTCACCTTTCTGAAGGCCTCCTTTCTTTCTGAAGAATTTTCTGAACTTCCTTACCATCATAGTCATCTCCTCATCATCCATTTCCTCCTCATCATCCTCATCATCATCATCGATCTCCTTGCTGGGAGCAACAAGGGCAAGATTCTTGGCTTTGGATGAGGTTTGAGGAGCTCTTTGATCTAGCAGAGTAGGCTCATATTCGGCTAGAGAACCAAATAGTGCGGTGATGGAGCTGGTTGATTCTCCTAGGACTTCCTGCAAGATAGTTACTTTGGTGATCCAGTCACCCTTCAAGATCTTTAGGATCTTGCTTACTTGCTCTCTTTCAGGAATATCCTTACCCAGTGAGGCCAAATTGTTGATGAGATGAGTGAACCTGAGCTCCAGCTCTCTGATAGGCTCAGTGGGACTTAGCATGGCGAACTTGTGAAATTCTTCTACCAGCATCTCAACACGTCTTGCTTTTACTCCCCTGGTTCCAGAGTGAGCAGCCTCAAGAGCCTCCCACATATCTTTAGCATTTTTGTGGTGGCTGATTCTGTGAAACTCTTTGGGACTGAGAGCACACTGGATGTAGTGCATGGCCCTATGGTTCAGTTGGACTAGAGCATAGTCCTCAGGGGTGTATCTGGCTCTCACCTTAGCAAATCCATCCTCATCTATGGGAGTTTGATCCTCACGTTCGATTACATCCCAGAGTCTAATGTCACTTGACTTGATGTAAGTCTCCATTCTAAACTTCCAGAATGGATAGTTGTACCCATCGAAGCCTGGGGGCTTGTTGGGTTGAACAGAGACATCTGGTAGAGAGTAATCTGTATCCATTACTGGATCTTTGCTTTCTGGATTCGTTGGAATCGAGTGAGAAAGACCTGCTCTGATACCAAATGAAAGTAATGGATGCACAAGAGGGGGGGTGAATTGTGCTTCAAAAATAAATGCTCAAATAAATCAACACAAGAGTTATACTGGTTCGGTCTTCCTGACCTACGTCTAGTCCTCAACCACCCAGGCCGAGTTCCACTATATCTCAGGTTTTAAATCGGGCTCACCTGAAACCTTACAACCGCAAGTTTTGCACGGGATCACTTGCAACCTTACAACTACAAGTTTTACACAGGCTCACTTGTAACCTTTCTAACTAGCTCCCCCTCACACCAAGCAAGGGGTTAACCTTTACACTTAAAGGATTTTTCTGACTAAGTTCTCTCAAAGAACGGATGGTGTTACACACTTAAGTACAATCAATGCTCTTATAACAAGAAGAGACTTAACAACAAGGAGTACAGAATATGTAGATGAAAAGGATCACTCGATGTGTTAAATACTCTTTTCTTTTTTGGGCAGCTTTGAATGCTTGAAAATGTTCTTAGTTTCTCGCTCTAACTTCTCTCAAGAATATTCAAAGATAATTGATTGCTTCATAAATGAAGTTGAGCTCCTTTATATAGTCTTCAAACATTTGAACTCTTGGTAGGTGGGTTAGCCGTTTGAATATGGTCGTTTTTCCCATGTTACCGTTTCCCCAATAAATGCTTCATCAATGCATAGCAGGGTTGACTTGCTTTATCTCTGAAAAGTAGTCCTGACACCTCTGCTCTGACAAAAGCATTCTGACACTGCATCTCTGATAATTCTGACATTCTGATTGCTTGCGGAAGCAAATTCACATCCGGAAGCAACTTTACTTAGTGTGCTGCACTTGAATGTTAGTTTAGCAATATAGTCACATGCAGTGGGTGTATACTTAGTCTAAGATGTATCCGGAAGCACTTCTACTTCCGGAAGTAAAACCACTGGATGAAGGATTTTGTTCAATATCACTCACTCTCGCTCAGTGTCCTTCATTCCAACAGTCAGCGCTAGTCACTAAGCTATCGGAAGCACTTTCACTTGACGTGGCTTATGTTCACTGACGCTTAGGGTTATCTATTCTATTAGCCAGCGCCAGTCTAAATCTAACAGGAAGCAATTTCACTTCCGGTTGAGTCTTAGCTTAGTCTTAAGGTTTTGTATATCTAGTGCTCATGGACTAAGTTATTTCCTTAGTGAGTTACTTGCTGCCGCTGGGGGATGAAACATTCCTCCGCGAGCGCAAGTCCTAGTCTATCCGGAAGTAAATCCACATCCGGTTGCACTCTCACTTGGGATCCTATGTTAACCTATTGCTTTCTAAGTACTTGGCCTATTCTTTCATATTTTAGTCTTCATCAAAACTTAAGATTCTAACAAAGAGAACTAGAACGACCTGTTAGTCCTAATAGAATCTTTTAAGAGGTTTAGGTCTGACCTGTTTAGTTAAATAATTTTTTAAAAAATGGCTTATGGGCTTACGGCCTATTAAGCTTAGGCATGAAAAGACTTGTAATAGGTCAGGCCTAAGGCCCCTGTTAAGGGTCTAGTGTGTTTCCATCTCTAATTATACCATGTGGAAAAAAATAATTGCAAATTTTGATTTTTAAATTGAGCATTAAAATGCTCAAAAGTATAGTTTACTACTAGTAGAAGTTAAATGTACTCATCACCTAATTCATTAACAATGACAAAATTTTGGAAAGTAGGAAAGCGTATTATAGAATATAGAGAAACATATGTATAATAATAACAAGTAGTTAGTACTATATTGGAATTGGGTGGGGATATGAAAACCCAGTTATCGTAAATTTAAATTTTAGTAATCCCACAAATGATTAAGTTATGTGTTTATGAATCTCAATGCCCTGTTTAGGAATCACCCCATTATTTTGCCTTATAATGTAAGACAGGGTCTTGTAAAGCTACAACATTTTGTCTTTTACTTTGAAAACACTATCCCCTCTCAAATACCATAGATGGGTCATCTGGTAGTAGTTGAAATCAATAATCACCAATCATCAATAGAAAAAATTTAAAAAAAATCTCAAAAATACACGTGGTCCCTAATATATTTATGGTTAAATTATACAAAATACAGCACTTTTATTCTGGTTGTTGGCCGAAAAACACTTTTATTTTGGTTCAATATTACTCAATATCTTGAAATAAAAAAATATATTACTCAATATCTTAAATTATTGGAAAATTGCAGTCTTCAAAGATCATTAATATTCTTACATAGTTTATAACTGATTTTTCTAAACAATTTTTTCTTTGAATATCTTACTAATTGCCTTTCAACTGACCGTAACTAGAATATATTTAGCAAGGATATACAACTATGCTAGTATAGTCCACCCTCAAATTAGATCAGTTTTGGCTTTTCAGTTTCCTTCGGAATAACTTTAAGGCTTACACATGATTGCGAGACTTCATATTTATTTTTCGTATTTACACAATTAAGAAAACCATATAGAAGATGCATTTAGAACTGCAAAAAAAAATGCATATCTTTTTTACATTTATTAGGCACAGTTTTTAAATCAAAATTTAGCATATGAATTTGTGATTAATAAAAATCCACAGTAAAAATCACGTCAGATCAGTACTTAGCTCTAACTATAAGAATAACATGCAAAGATTGAACAGCAGAATTTGGATCTAACAATTTTAAGTGGCTGGTTTTAACTTATTAATTCTTTCAAAAAGCCATATAACTTAAAAAATTTAAATCTCGAATCGATTGTTTTAAATATCTTGTAGGAAGTTTGAATATAGCATAAATTATTTAACATGATCTAGGCTACCTTACCTATTTAAGAAAATAACACACATATAGGCCTTGTTTGATTCTCAAAAAAAGTTTTTTAATAAACCTGTTTGGGTCCATTTTTAGCCCAACTAGTTTTTTTAAACAATATAAAATCAGTTTCTCCCTTTCATGTTTCAACCACAAATATAATTCTCTTCTCTTTTTGGGTCAAACAAAATCAATACTTAGCTTAAGTGGAATACTAAAATACGCTGAGCGAATTTTTAATTAAAAATATTAAAATAATTTATGACCAATTGACCATTAGAGTAGTTTATAAATAAAAATAATATCTTAGTAAAGAGAATTGCACCTAATTTTGAAATGCTATGTTATTCCACATCAAAGCTGAGGAAAACTAAAGCATACAAATTTATTTTCCCATCAAACAATCAAACAATATTATGATAATGCCCCGAAGTAACATAATTAAAAGTTATATAGGTAACTAAGTCAATTATAATATAAATAAAATAAAAATTTCCATTTTATTATATAAAAGAACCAATTAATGTCTCAATAATTTCACCTGATTTTCAAGCAAATCCAAGTGTTTCCCCCCTTTCTATTAGGTCTTTATGGTGTAACCAAATTTTTAACAAATACTATTAGAACCTGATAGAAACCTATAACTATCTAAATAAAATCAAGTGAACCTAGACGGAAGGACCTAGTAAAAGTAAAAAAAAGAAAACTTGAATTGACCCAAGACAAAGTTAAAATGTATGGACATGCATAATTTTCCCTATCAAAAAAAATAAACAACTCAAAAAAATAAACAACTTGGGCCAATTTGGGTTGAACCAATCCTGTGAATCCTAACTCTAACCAGTGAAAAAGTATCCCTTCCCTTTAAATCTTCAAAATTTGTTTCACCCAAACCAAAAAAAAAAAAAAAAAAAACAGCATTATGTGAGGTGTTCCATTCCAACATCAACCACACCAAAGATTTCCATGTTCATTGTTCATCATCACCTCTAAACCAATGGCTTCCCAACTTTCTAATTACCTAAAGCTAACAAAATAGTGCAGGGGTACAGAAAAAGGGCAGACAATACCAGGGCAAACACTACAGAAAAAATCTGATAGAACCAATAGACAAAAGTAAACCAAGTGAATAACAATTGTGAACCTACCTTTGTGTCTGTAATCCTGAAATTTTTATTTTTGTACAGCAAATTTCGTTTTCAAAAACTTTTTCCAAGGAGTCAAAGCAACAAGAGAAACAAGAATCAATAATCATATGCAATTTGCAGGCATGAAAACCTTGAATATTATTATTAACTAATAGCACACACCCAAAAAATGGTTATGGGAGTTGAGCTCCTCAAAAACATACATATCACTCAAATGCAGAAGGCATAATCAGTCACTTTATGTTATATTGTTATGGCTATTAGCTCCTCCAAAGTATCAAGGCAAAATTACATGGCCCCACCACACCAGCAGAAAAATCAATTTCCTATCAGCTCAAACAGTAGGGGAACCTCAAACAGAAGGTAGAGATCACCTTCTACCATAGAATCTTTTATTCTGTTATCCGGTTGGCGACGAACCAAAATAAGAAGGGAGGAGATTTGTCGGATAAGATGTCGATTACATTACATTACGGCAAATTAGCTCTAACTTCTTTCCTATCAGCTCCAAATGACTGAAATTCAGAAGAACACCAATTATTAGGAATTAAATATAGCACACTGCTAGGAACTGGCAAAACTTTTCCAAACACTTCAATTAAAACATTAAAAATTAAAAAAGAAAGAAAGGAAAGAGAGACACAAGGAAATGTTGAGATTTGATATTAATATATGACATAAATTTTTACAACCAGAAATCATTCAAAATAAGTTACAAGTGAAACAGAAAAGGAGCACACATAAAGTAACTCTGATATTTAAGAGGCTCAGAACTCTCCTCACACCACATTTCAAAATATCAGATCTGCTCCCTCCATATCACAGGTGGAGTTTGAAAACCAGAAAGTTAACTTCACCTTTGGCAACACTGTGCACCCCTAAACCACACCGAATCCTTCATTTGTAGTGTAACCTTTTCTCCTGTTTGATTATAAACCTAGTGTATTTATCTTGAACAGCAGTATTAGTCTTCCTCAAGTTTTCCTAAACATGTCTACAGTAGGTCTTAGGAAGAAATGTGAGCCATCTTGAAGCTAAACTAGCATCCACCATCTAAAAAGGTAACCCCGTTATTGCTTGAATAAGACCGTAGCTACAAATCTATTTTTTCATCCATTCTTCAATCTTAAAACTGTGTATTCTCATATATAGATAATTCAATAGTCTAAGAGCATTGAATCCAGCTATATCCGATGTTTTTCTGAATAAAAGACCGGTATATTCTTTCCTCTAATCCTAAGCTGGTCAGCCAACATGCTTTTATATATTAGTCTAAATGTATGGATATTTTGGCATCTTTAAGGAAAAATTAAGTAATGACAAATAAATGATGTGTGGAGATAAAATAATTCATACCTCAACTCCATATCCTTTAACATATACATTGGTAAAAAGTTCATGTGGCTCAGGCATTGGACTCTCCTGAAAATAAAAAAAAATAACTATCAGACTTAACACCATACATAGAATAACTAAAATGTACTTTTCAACATATTGTAGGAGAAGATTCGATCAAATATGAGATTTTCACCTTTGCTTTAGCAATAGCTTCATCAACTTCTTTTCTGGCTTCTTTTTCAATGTCCTACATTAAGAAAGACCATTCAACATCATTAAGCTCATTAACATAAAAATATAGACTAAATACTCCTGTTGAAATAACTAATTCTTAGAATAAAAAAGAAATATTGTAGCTACAAAATGTGGGAAGTCAACTACCAAATATCAACATATCAATATATATTATAAAATCAAAACACGATATCGCATCATTTCTACAAGTTATAAACAGTCTGCAGTGTGTCTCGCTCTAGACTTCATGCCAAGCAGGAGGCCTACGATCCAATGATTCATAAAAAATTAAGAACACTCAAACAAATATTAGGAAAACAGCCATCTAAATTATCTAGTGCACAAAGATTACGATCCAACAATCCAGATGCCTGATATCAGAATACAGAATAGTTTTGTTCATGGACTATGTCAATGAGGGTAAAAATTATCATTTGTAATAACAAATATGAGAACAAAAAATAAACATTACGCAAAAAGAACATCAATATGTTGTTTAACACATGAATGATCCACTTATCAAGGACAAATTCAAACTTAATATTAAATCACCTTTAGTTCCTTTTCACTAGCAATATCATGTGCAGTTAGCAGCTTCCTTACTCTCTCAATTGGATCACGCTCCTATTGACATTTTAGCCAAAAATAAAAACAGAGATGAATACACTGAATTACTAGATTTCACAAAATAAATATAATAGGATGCTTAATCTGTACTGTATAACAAACCTGTCTCACGCCAGAAATCTCATCACGTGTTCGGTATGTGCTACCAGGATCAGACATGGAGTGGCCATGATACCTATAGGTATCCATTTCAAGAATCTGAATGGAACATTTGAGATAGAGAAATTAATCGGAATCTGAATAATGAAGCTTCAAGAACATAACAGAACTATTAAATTACAAATAATAATTAATTTTATGCCTATTGATGTAAAGTAAATACACATCATCAAACCCAATTGGTGGTAAAAGAAGGCTATCATAGAAAATAAAACTTTTTTCTCTGCACTTACAACAACAACAACAACAAAGACTTATCCCACTACATGTGGTAGGCTACATGGATCATTCTTTTTCTCTCTACTTAATGGGAAAAAATCAACATAATCCCAAAATATAACATATGATCCAGGGATGAATTCTCATGAATTAGGAATTCTTTTAACTGAATGAGTGGTTGGATTAGATCAGTTATCCATGGAACACAGCCTTATACTAATTTCAAGCAATATCTCTCAAAAGGAAAAAGTAATATTGAAACAGAGGGGCATAATGTCCTCATCTCAATGGCTTTTGTTGTGTGATTGTGTCTTCTGTTGGTCTCAAGAAACATGAAATTCCTACCATCAGTCCTTTCTTACCAACATTATAGTTGTCAGTTGACACAGTCAACAGAATTTTCAAGCACTCAGTAAAGTCCATAACATTTTGGGAGAGTTTTTCTTTTCCTTTTTACCCTTTGAGAGGGAGCGAAAGGACTGTAGGAGTCTAAATTGACCCAGAAAATGCACTATATTCCGTATGGCCTAAAATGACCTATTTACCTATTTTCTAAGCAGTACAGTGGTACAATTTTTTTCAAACAAAACTTTACAAAAACCTTAACAAAAACAAAACATTTCCCATAACATATCCTATGTCAATAGGCAAGTAATGTCCATAAAAAACAAATATCCAAAGTAGGACAAAAACATACATTACAGCACATCATCCCCAAGTCAATTGGATGTTCAGTGCATGCATATAGCAAGCCAAGAAGAAAAATGAAAAGAATTGTTCCAGGTCTAGAAATTTCACTTAAGATTTATATCACAATTAATAATGAGAGTAATTACTAATAACTAATCTAGAAATGTAATGCCGCCTCATTTGTTGGTGGGAGCAATAAAGTCAAACGGGAAATTGTTATATAATTGTAATATTCTGTATCAGAAACCCTCCTTGGGAATGAAAAACTAACCTACTCCAATATTTCATTGTACACCCAATACTTCTTCACCAACGACATGCCCCCTTGGTATGCTGGCATCCCAGTGAAAACACAGTATATAACACCTCACTCGACTTCCTCTCCACTCAAAACCTCTTGCAAGTAGCCATTTCCAGAAAGATCAACCACTAGCTGTTATGATCATGTAGAATTTGGAGTTGGTTATTTCAAAAGCACAGTGGATACATGAGGTGGAAGCAAGGAAGGCTATTCTTCAAGATGAGGAAATAAGAAAGGAAAAAGGGTACACTTCTGATCAACAGACGTGTTCTTAGCTCCTTCTATTATGTTGCTTGCTATAATCAATGATACTGATAGAACCCAGAAAAACATAAACACAAATAGGGTAAAAGGGAATAGAAGAGAAGGAGGAGAGGAACTCTAGAATCAGAATCTAATTCTAGAGGGGGAAGGAGACTAGAACTAGGATCTAGTTCTAGGGATGAGAGGAGAATCTCCTACATCATAATTTCATTCAATTCTTCATTCATATCAACACACTTTACAATAGGTCTATATATAATGACCAATAATTGACAACATAATTCAAATAACATAACTGACATACAATTGTAAATACAAATAAAATAACTGCCATATACTGACAGAAAATAACACAAGAAACAATAACAAACAGCCCCTAATTCTATTCCTAAACTTCCACTAACTTGGGATCCTATCAGATACACATTTCTATATGTGTTCATAACTTTTGTTTGTCTGAAGTCAGATTCGATTCAGCAGTGAGTTTTGTGCATTGATTATGTGCCTTTGAAGACATCCATTACATTGGTGCTTTCAAAGGATGCTGAGATTGATATCTCTGCATTTATAGCAATTGGTTCATGAGATTGAGTGAAGCAAACCCACATCTTCCTCTCATTTTGATCATTTGAAAATGTGCATTGAAGCAAATCATGTTGTGATCAAACGGTATTTGCAGGTGGAGAGTATGTACACACAACTGGCAGATGAGATAGAAGGCAAGGCGTTAAGAACAAGTGGCATTTGTTAAAAGAATTGGAAGAAAATGCGGAAAGGATGGCTGTAAGAGAAGGATATTCTATAGAGGATATAAAGGGGAATGAAAAAGGTGTGAAGAAAGTGTCAAAAATCCTCCCTCACTCTCTCAAAGGAATTCTTCCTCTCCCTGCAATTATTACGCTTAATTACCAACTGGAAGCTATTCATAGTGAAGTAGGAAAACCAACAGGCTAAGATATCCTTAAGAATATTACATGCTACTCAATGTGAAACTAGGCTTCCAATACTATCTTAGTCTCCACCAGTTAGTCAAATAAAAAGAAACTTCAAAGACATATAATAACAAATTACTATACTCACAAGGGGCCCATTCTTTAAAGCATACTCTTTGGCAAATTTACAAGCCTGTTTCACAGCAAGGACATCCATACCATCCACCTGTTTAAAGCAAGAAACTATTAGAAGGATTACATTCAATAACATATGTATATGCATCACAGGCATGCATACACAAAATTTCACCTGAATACAAGTACATCCATGTGACGACAAGTATGCAAATATTCCATATAAACATTGGTACACCACATGCTAAAAGTGAGCTAAAAATGCACACATTCAAGCATCCAATCCAAATCACATTAACAGTTCAAACACATATACTTATTTAAACACCAAAGTCTGGAAAAGGTTACTGCAGTTACCTATTTGTACAGTGTTCAGAATTAAAATAAATTGCATGAAGCATAGGCTAGACCAAATACAATGTGTGATTGTGTGGTGGCACCAGTATGACATGTATTATATTTTGTCAAATGGAGCTCAACTAAATTTGATGCCCCCATAACACAGCTGGTAATGAACCGTCATCATTTTACAGCTGCAAATAGAAATGCATCTCTAAAACCAATACAGTGTAAACCCTTTTAATAATTGTTCAAAGGGCTTCTCCTTCTTCAGAAGTATTATGAAGCCACTTGCCAATCATCTAAATTTTCTGCAACCAAGCAGACTGTGTCTCTCAGTCACTGAAAGTAATCATTTCATAAACATTGATCCATTACTCTCTTAAGGCATAGCCATGTTCTAGATGGGATTGTCCAAAAAACATGAACTCCATCAATGCACACCAAAGATAGGCAAAAAATTGAAGCTGAATGGGGAAAATTTAACAATATAGCAAAGTTACAAATGATTTATAATCCCATTCTAACCTTCAATCCAGGAACATAATCCCCACGCTTGTAGTAGGCAGAACTTTTAGCAGCCCTCCACTCTGCAGTTCCCATTCCATCTAACAACCAAAATTCCATCAGATAAAATCCAAGCCACACACACACACACACACACAAAGACAATATTCCCTGCGGTCCTAAATATATGACAATTTTGTGGAGGTGAGCTTAGTCCTAAATATTATAAGACCTCATTCTAATTGTTCAACTATCCCCTAAATTATCCTTATGAATGCTCCCCAATAATAAATAATCAAGAGAGGGAGGGTGGGAACAAAAGTTATGTAGTTAGGGTGTTTTGATAATATCACGTGAATTTATCTAACTTAACTAACATTCTTAATCTAATCAAATTAGGTAAATAAGTCTTATATTTAGGACCAAAGGAAGCATGAATTCAGTGACCTGAACCACCTTACTGAAAGAAAACTAATATATGAAAAAAGTCCCAATCACTTGTCAATAGTTCTTTCTCAAGTTTACATTGACTCTTTCACTTGTCATGAGACTTACTCCCTTTGTTCCTAAACTAGCATCCTTAATCTTATACTATTAAAGTAGTTATTACCACATGATATTACTAATCTACCCGAATCATATACCTTCATTCCCACTCTCATTCTCTTGCTTATTTAGCATAGATAAGCATTATCAGGCTTAAACTGGGAGAAAGTTAAGAAAAAATAAAATTTGAAAGTGATGTTATATTCAGGAACGGAGCGAGTATTCGATACCCGAATGCAGTTCTAGGAAAAAACATGAATCCAGCAAACTTCACTACCTTATGTGGGGGCAACACTCCTACCCCTTAAGTCCAAATTAGCCGGTTGCCAATAGGCACCGAATGACTAGACGGTGTTTAACAATAAAAAAAAAAAAACTACCTAACTCAAACCAATTAACCAACTTACAATGATTATTCTCACAGACCAAAATAGCCGGCAAATCCCACAAGGCAGCCATATTAAGAGCCTCAAACAACTGACCCTGATTAGCAGCCCCATCACCATACAAAGCAAAAGTCACACTCTCATCCCCACAATACTTGTGAGCAAAAGCCAAGCCACACCCAAGTGGGACCTGAGCCCCCACAATGCCATGCCCACCAAAAAACCCACTCTCCTTCCTATAAAAATGCATGGACCCACCCTTGCCCTTGGAGCACCCATCCCTACGTCCCATGAGCTCACTAAACACCTCCACCAAACTCCCCCCACGTCCCAAAAAGGTGCAGTGATCACGATAAGCAGTGATGATGGAATCCTTCTTTGTGACTGCTGCTTCCATGCCCACCGAGACGGCCTCTTGGCCGTCGTAGAGGTGGCAGAAGCCTCTTATGAGCTTTGCCTTGTAGAGAGAGTCGGCGGATATCTCCATTCTTCGCATGGTGACCATGGCTTTGAAGAAGGAGAGGAGCTCGTGTGGCGTGGTGTGCACGGCACGTGAGGGGGGCGTGCAGTTGTGGGACGTGAAGGGCAGGGAGGTTTGGATTGTGAGAGGTGTGGTGGTGTCGTTGGTGGATGAAGAAAGTGAGCGTGTGAATGATGAGGTTGCCCGTTTTATGAGATTGGATTGAGAAGATGCAGATGAAGATGAAGATGAAGGTAGGCGTGAGAGAAACATGATGGTTTGGTTTGATGAGTTTGAGAGAGAGGAAGAGAGTTTGAAGTAGAGGAAGTGGGGAATTTAAGGATGATGATGGTGATGATGGGGTTATGTACTTATGTAGTTATGTTGTGTCCAGAGAGAGCTGGAAGGGTCACGGAATCCAGAACAGGGACACTTCTGTTGTGATGATGTAAGATGTTTTATCGTTATGAGCTCAGAAATGGAAGCGTTTTTGTTATTTGCGTGTGGTTTGAGGCTTTGAAGTTGAGGATAATGTTAATAATAGATTTCAATATGGTTATGGTTATGGTTGGTTGGTTTAAACCGAGAAAAGTTATTTGAGTTATAGTTAATAGTAAATAAAAAGATAAGGTAAAAGTGAAGTTTTACTGGACAACAGCAATGTTATGTAGTAATGAATGCCGGCTCTTAAAAGCATAACACATACATAAGTTGGGGTGACAAGGATGAGAATGTTGAGATGTTCATACAATAATAAAAGACAAAATACACAATAACCACATTTGAGAGAAAGTTTGAGTAGTATCAATTGAGATGGATGCGTGTTCATACTAGAAAATTGTCTGAGGTGGTTTCAACATGTTTAAAGAAGAGAATTAGTTGACTCCATAAAATTAGTTGATCAAATGGTGTAGAGTACAGTTCTTACAAAAGATGGAGAGAGAGCCGGAGTCTTAACGAAATTATTCAACGAGATCTTTTGACTAATAATTTACCGTCAAACATGACCACTGATCAAACACAACAGCATCTTGTGATCCATGTAGCCGACTTCACCACCTAACCAGAACCTAATTGTTGTTGTGTCTTTGGTCTAAAGTCATAGTAGGATCAAATCTATGTCCAATAAAAAATAGAGTAAATGGTCTAGTTATATATATATATATATATATATATATATATATATATATATATATATATAGACACACACATAAACACACACACACTAGAGTGTTACCGGACCAGGGGGAGGGCAGAGTATAGTATAAGATGAGTATAAGATATACTATAAGTTAAATGACGATAGATTTAAGCTTAAATTAAGATGAACTCAAGAAAACAATATAGACTAGAAGTAAAACTAGTAGCAGAAAGTAAGGTAAAAACAAGAGTATACTATAAACATATATATTTTTCTGTAAACTGAGAGCAATTACAACTATAGAAAATTACAACTGTATGAAATGATAACACTTACAAATAGGCTGATGAAGCACAAGCCTTTTGTAAGAGAAACAGGGAAAATATAGAAAACTAATCGTATGAAAGATTATTGAAGTGTTTGAAGTCTACCTGTATATGAGATGAGAATGAGATGAGAAGGGTCTTTTATAATGAGCTTCCTCTCATTTCATCTACAATTTACAATAAATTTGCATTACATTTCTTGTAAATCATCGTGCTGGCTGTTAGTCCTTTAGTCACTTCATTCCTATATAAGCAGAGAATGTCTAGCAATGTGTTCTTTACTATGTCATTATTACTTTGATTCTTTACTTTAGTGAGTCGGCATTTTCATTAGAAGTAATCTAAATCAGTCACATAGCAATCATCTTCATTTTCATTATAATTAACCGAAGATTCTGAACTAGATTTGACTTTAACGCTGCCAGAAGCTTTAGAAGGTACTTCCTGTAATCGTTGAGCAAACTCCTCAGGAGAGGAGAGAGCTTGCAATTCACTTAAATTTTTTTTCTTTATCTGCTAAAAATTTGGTTGAAGAACTAGATGGTTGTAAGGCTGGAAAGTTTCTAGTAGTGTACTGATTTGGCCATGTCAAAACCTTCTCTTTTTTGGCATATTGGGCATTAAACATGGGCGACCATTTTACTCTATATCTTTTGGCTAGGTAGTGTAAAGAAGGAGCCGGTTCGATTCCAGACATTACTGTAAAAGTCCAACTTAGGATCCAAGGAACTCTGAACCGAAAACAGAACTCAAATGGCTTCTCTGATTCTGCACAACTTATAAGGCTTTTGAAAAATTCATATCCTTCTAAAACTTCTTTAGGCAAAATACTCTTAATTGGTCCATGGATACCAAACCATTCGATGAACCATTTAGGAAATTCGGACAGTTTATTAGACAGTATATCTTTATCAAAGTAGATGAACCACAGATTATTCAAATTCTTATAATAGAGCACATTGTACTACGCTTTCCTATAGTCTTCATAATTGAATGTAAGGTCATGACAATCAAATGAAAAACTTTTAGCTGTACATGGAGATTGTCCCCATTGTTCCATGGTAATAACATGAGATATCATTAGCTGACTGAAAGGACACTGAAAATTCACATCTGCTTGATGATTTATTTTCGCTGAACTAGTCTCTCTCAGAATATGCTCATAATATCCTCTATCTTATTAGTTCATAAATAGGTTTAGAAATGTTTTTAAAATGGGGGTGGATGAGAATCAATGGGCTTTTTTTATTAAGAACGAAGCATGTTCTTTGTGAACAATGACAGCCAGCCAACCCAATACAGTGATATCAGTAATGTCAGAGGTATTTGTCGGATAATTTGCCTATTCCCATTTTCCATGATTAGTTAGGTACTTAGGAGATTTAGGTTTCAAACACTTAATTAAAAGCATAATGTGTTTATTTATAAATTAATTTGAAGAAAAATATAAACAAATTAATTCATAAGTAGCTATAGCTCTCATAGAATTGCAAGAGAATGTCAATCAAAACCTATATTTAAAAATGAATGGAGAATTACTTTGCTCAATATTACAATTAAATTTGTTCTGAATCAATTCCAGATTTAACACATACATATATAAAACCAACTTTAATCAATTATAAAAAATCATTTAAGATCAAATTGAGTATTGAACCTAAAAAATTCTAACACATTACTGCCTCATTACTTGATTCAAACTCTACGGAGTTTGTAACAAAAAAATCATTTATAAACACGGTTATATTTTTAATCAATTATAAAAAATTATATTATATTAACTAACTTTAATAAACATATTTAATCTACTTGACCAAAAACAGAGAGGTTAAATCTAATTAAATTGGATAAATTGATAATATATTTAAGATCAAATTGAGTATTGAACCTAAAAAATTCTATGGTGAAACCGTTTGCCACATCATTTGAAATCTCCCATTCACAAGCATACACGTTAGCTCTCCCAAGTTAGCTCTCCTAGTCATGTTTAAAGTAACATTAGATGTTACCCTTCATAAGAGCATAAGAGGTGGCCCCATGCGGCAACCATGTTATGAAGTTACGCTAATAAAACCTGGATTCCATTTACATGGTATCTTTGAACTTCGAATGTTCCACTCCGTGTATACGCAATGTAAGAACATTCATCCCCATCCATTCATCCATTGATGGAGTAGTCTTTGAAGATGAAATTGTTAAAAAAGGAAGGAAACAAACATCATGAGAAGAAGAGGATATAAAAGGTAACAAAATTGTACCATATTGTAATTATTTTGCTGTACTATTTTTTATGTTACGGCTCCATACTTCCATTGCCTATGAATCCCTTGCATCATAACGTCCCACATGTTAGAAAATGAATTACATTTTCCTTTCCCCATTCTCTTCAAACATTATTCAAAGGAACAAGACAAAGAATGGCATAAAAAAAGCCTAGGCTTTTCCCTACTATTGAACAGCTTTCCGAAAGAAATGAAGTGCGTGAACTGGTAGCTATTTCTATTTATTTTCTCCATGATCTTAGCTCCCCTACCACTTAAGTATTTGTTATTGCTTTGCATTTATTAAATTCATGCAAAAGAGAAAATTTAAAGTAACATTGACAAGAGTGATTTTGTTACAACTAACTTTTACCACTTATAAGTGGGATAAAAACCAATTAGTATAACTAATTTTTGTCTAAATGAGTTTTTCTCCTAACATGTGGGACTTTCAAAATTAGCACAAAAAATTGTTTCGATGATACTCCCTCCATTTCTAAATGTAAAATCACATTCAAATTTTATTTTTTTTCCTAAATATAAAATCACTTTCAAAAAATTGTTTAAATGATACAATTTTTTCTAAATTAACCCTAATAATACTTATTATAATAACAAGAAAGGGAGAGTGAGTATAAAAATATATAGTTAAGATATATTAGTAATTTCGTGTTATTAACTAATTTAACCAACATCTTTAATATAATCAAATTAAAGAAAATAAACTTATATATTTTTTGATCAGGAATAAACTTATATATTTAAGAACATTTAATTAAGAACGGAAGGAGTAGTATATTCAACTAAGAAAGTTCCAATATATAATAGGTCAAAATTAAGATACTCCCTCCGGTCCTAAATATAAGACTTAGTTTTTTTAGAAAATCCTATAAAAAAGCAAAATAAGTTAATTATTTATTGATTTACCTAATTTTTTTCCCTTAAACTAGTTTATTTTACCTATAAGCTAATGTATAATATAAAAATATATATGAAATATGTCATGATTTAATAGCTTATTTTGCAATCTTAACTTCTCCAAAAAAAAGTCAACTAGATCTTATATTTAGGACTGGAGGTAGTAATAAATTGTATTAATTTTGCAAAGAATAAACCTTTCAAACGATAGAGATGATCACTTTGGCTAAACATTTTCCAGAAGCTGGCTTCACTTGAACATTAAAAATCTTAAACTTCAAATTTTAGTCTTGAAGAGGTTTTCAATGCATAAGGTGACTTGAGCTCAGAAACGCCTTAGTTTAATGGTAAACAAAGTTCCCACACATCTAAGATTCATAATCATGGCAACATCAATAATAAAAGTACACAAGATCTACCAAAATTTTCACAAACATCAGAAATTGATGAGCACAAGAAACCCTTCATAAAGTCCTCAAAGGACCCACCATTTAGATCGAGTTTCAGGCTCCCCAATAAATCACCATTGATAGTGCAACCATAAGCTGAAACTAGCTACCCTAACAATAAACTGAACCATACTAGTACAAAGGAGTGAAAAATACTTCAGTAATCCTAACCTTTCTTTGAAGCAGTTAAAGAAAGAGTTGAGAAACCAACCTATCTATGATTTGAAATCCCGAAAACAATAATGGTCCCCAAACTCTATCGTTTAGAGGGTCTCTCATCATCTTCATCTCCATCATCGTCATCCGAATCATCTTTATCTGACCTCTTTCTTTTTGATGGAGCTTCTTCAGCCTTCACATCATCATCATCATCTTCAACTTCATCTTCGCCCACACCATTCTCTATTGGTTCAAAATCACTAGATGCTTCTTCTTCTTCAGCAGTAGCTACAGGACGAACGAGGTACTCTGTTCCCAAATCCTCCTAGACGTTTTATATACATCAGAGAAGTTAATAACTTAAAATGAGGCAAGACAAATGTAGACGAAATTTATGTCACATAACCCAGTTGTGGAAAATTAAAATGGAAATAAGATAACAAGAAATTTTCAAGAACTAATTGACTAGCATATCAAATTAACTGACTGATAGGGGGTCTGTAAAAATACAACAATCGACTCACATGGATAAAGAATTTACTGGAACTGTAATAGCATGGATATTGAAATGCGCCCAGATATATATTCAGGAAAAAGCATTAATTAAGCGGTGCTGGCTACAAATAAAAAACTTTATGATAAGAGAATAAAGCCATGGTATACATGATGTAAGTCCCTTCCATCATAAATGTGAGAAAATTTAATGCACAGTGTAATTTAAATTAGTGATACACCAGCCGCTACAATTTAATTTAGGCAAAGATTATTGACACAAATTGACGTCATATCACTTTTCAACAGTCAATAGCACATTCTACATGGTTAACTGTCACATATCATTGAAAAAGGTTCAACTCATCTGTACAGCGATTTCAGTGAAGGTGGCAGCTAAAATTGGTGATTTGGGATTCAGATTATACATCTAATGCATAAATTCCGGGTAAAAAAGGAGTGAAGCTTCCTAATCAGAGGTATTCTACAGTGGTTTTGTTGACATGAATAATATGGCTCAATCAAAGCATATGAACTTTAGATGTTGACCAAAAACAGATGCATTAATGGATTTCATAATTCAAGCTCCTAGTAGGCATTGAAACTAAAGTAGATTGTCAAAAAGAAAAAAATAATGAAACCATGGGGGTTAGGAAGCCTGCTTGCTTCAACAATCAAAACTAAAAGCATTGAAAGGAATTTCAGAACTAACAAGAGACATATCAAATTAAGTGCAATCATCATATTCAACAGTTCCAGGGACAAATCAAATTCCTTTAACTTATCTTTTATAATTCCTTTAACATTATTTACTCAACAGTTAAGGCCAAATTCACTTTTTAGCCTGTCCTGCAAAAGTAACGTCAGACTCAGAAAGAACAATGAAACTTCAAATCAAGAACATACTCCGTATCAATAATTAATAATTAATTAATAATAACGCATCAAGCTATTGACTAATTGAAGGCTGGCAACAACTTTTACAACCTAGGTTTGGAAGTCTACCATTAACTTTATCCAAAATAATTTTAATTGTCAAAACCTAGATTTTACCAGAAGCTATAATCTCATCTCAGAAGCTATTCTACATAAGCAAATCCAAACAAGCCCTAAGGATATCTAAGAAAAAGCATATTCAAAAGACCGAAATTGTTATTATTGAGTAAAGTCTCATTCAAATTACCTCATCATCTTCATCCTCATCGTCGTCATCGTCGTCATCGTCGTCGGAATCATCGGCATCACCGCCACGGTGGACAACCACGTCTTCCTCATCGTCATCCTCATCACCATCATCGCCTTGACCAACATCCTCCTCCTCATCATCATCTTCATCATCCTCACCTTCATCATCATCATCCTCACCATCATCATCAACATCTTCGTCATCATCATCATCATCATCATCATCATCATCATCATCTTCGTCTTCATCTTTCTCTTCATCAGAAAACTCGTAGTCCTCATCTTGCTTATTCAAAACCACCTCGTCGTTTTCCTCCACATAATCAATAGTAACAGTAGACTTCATCTTCACTTCTTCACAATCTAACACAGACAATTTTCTGAAAGGATTCTTTTTATTTTGTTTAATTTTGAAAAGGGAAAAAATTAATTGGAGGCGAAGAGGAAAATTAGGGTAGTTCAATGAGGAGGAAGACACACAACATGTTTAGACAGGTGAATCCGTAAGACAGATCTTGGCCGTTGAGAATACGGACTCACGCGGATCGATGACGTGGCAGTGGATCGGACGGTTGACGTGGGAGTATTTGTATTTCAGGAGTAGATAGTCTCATCTGCCCTTGCGCCGCTTCTTACGCTCGCCTCACTCACTGTCTCACTCCCACACTCACTCTCAAACCCTTTTTTTTTACAAAAAATAAAATACTCCATGTTCCTATATAATAAATTAATAATCATTTTCCTAATTTGATTAGATTACAGATACTACCTTAGACCTAGTTGTTAAGGTTGCGAAATAGACTATTAAATCATGACACATTTGATATACTTTTAGATTATCCATTAGTTTATAGGTAAATTAAACTAGTCTAAGGGGAAAAATTAGGTAAATCAATTTATAATTAACTTTTTTGCTTTTTTAGGATTTTTCAAAAAAGTCAACTAGGTCTTATATTTAGGACCGGAAGGAGTATTATTTAAGATTATGTATTAATATTTGATATAATCAATTTGTCAAAATCATATATCTGTATCATCACTCTCCCTCTCTTATTGGTTACCATAGATAATTTTTATTAGGGTTAATTTTAGAAAAAGTTGGAAAAAGTAGAACATGGTCTTATATTTAACAATAAATTGAAATTTAAAAGTAATTTAATATTTGTAAAGTATCAATGGGAAGGTGATCCAACAGAGGATGATGGTTCTCAACAAAACAATGGAGGATGATGGTTGGCACAGTGGCAGTCGAAACGATAACATAATTGTTCTTGTAAAGAAAATATTCCAAGTATATGTAAATATATGAAATAAATATGAAATTTTACTATCACTTAATAATAAATATATTCAATAGCTTAATGCAACATTTTTTTTCAAATACCAACTTATAATATGTTGAAATTATTGAAGAGTATGATTGAATTAAAAGATTTAGACACTAAGAGGTATTTTTGGACAATTGTTGATGTTTTTTTTATGTGCAGATGAGTGTTTGTATTTTCTTTTCATAATTTTCTATGTGTTATAAATATTTCTATGATATGGATGTTCATACATGTACAAACTCTTGGTTTTTCTTTTTCTCAATAATAACATTTCTAATAAATAGTCTTTAGACGTTGTTATTGTTATAACTTAAAGGTTACAATGTAGGCACTTATGAGAATTGAATTTGCCATTTACTTTCTTGGAACTTAGGTGAGATTGATGCCCTATAAATAAGAGATACTACCTCTGGTCCTAAATATAAGACCTAATTGACTTTTTTTTGGAGAGGTTAAGGTTGCGAAATAGGCTATTAAATCATGACATATTTGATATATTTTTAGATTATACATTAGTTTATAGGTAAAATAAACTAATCTAAACCTGGCGGGTTGGCGTGAGTGGTAAGTACTCTCGTCCCTTAAGCAAGTGGTTGGGGGTTCGATCCCCAGCTCTTGCGAATGGAGCAAATTCACAGGCCAGCTGTCTACCCCCTATATGGGACTTCAGAACAGCGAGGGATTAGTCTCACTTGACACGCGGGTGGAGATACCCTTGGGTAACCAAAAAAAAAAATAAACTAATCTAAGGGAAAATATTAGGTAAATCAATTTATAATTAACTTATTTTGCTTTTTTATAGGATTTTCTAAAAAAGTCAATTAGGTCTTATATTTAGGACCAGAGGGAGTATTATATTACATATAATGGATCCAAATGTGAATAAAGATTTCTCCTATTTCTCTCAAAATTCCTCTTCTAATTTTATCTCTTCTTCATCATTATCATTTGCTACTTATTTTTCTTCTTCTCAAACTTCTATATTTTCTTATTTTCATAACACTGTGTGAATTATTTAGATTGTCTCGATTTTAGAATTCGTTCCATTTGATTGAACCTCGACTTCTAGTTAAATGGGCAAATATGAAGCTATCCAATACGACTCAACCATCAAAGCAACTCAACTATTCTAAACAAGCTGAAGGATGTTTCGGTGTTTTGAAGTTGTCTTTTTATTGAATGAAATTTTTGGAAAAAAAAAGTCTTGACTGGTTGTGACTTGTGAGTTTTTTTTTATCAAGTTGTGACTTGTGAGTTAATGTATTGTGATAATGAAATTTTTAGAAATGACCATTGATATGACTACTAACTTATCATGATCCATTGGGTCTATCGTGTGAGTAGAGGTGGGAATATGAGTTGGTCTGAGGATAATGTTGACCTGTCACAACCCAAGGGTCAGATGGGCTAGCCTATGCAACTCGTCACTTTAAGGGTTGAGAATCGGCCAACTCTAACCCATCTTAAAGGGATGAAGGGTCAACCAGCCAACACACAACTTTTTTAATTTTATTTGAAAAATAATTATTTTCTTTCAAAAAGATGTTAAAGATAATGAATGAAATTTCATATTAACAAAAGTATCTTATCATTACATCAGTAAAGAATATAATATCCTAAATATCATAAAATTATGGACTTCACAATTAAATATTTCTTTTACAATCATTTTCTTAGCTTTATTCTACAAACAATATTATTAACAAAATTTAAATGTCAGTATTAAAAATCCAATATATGTTATATTAACAACATTTTGTAATAGCGAAGTGTCTAAAATAATATCTTTTATTATATATGATTTTTTTATATTTTAAACCCTTAGGCCAACCCACCAACCTATAAGCTAAGATTTCAACCCGCACTCTAGCGGGCTGTCAATTCAACAGCCCTAACTTTGTTCAAAGGCGGGTTGAGTCCATATTACTGGCTCTACCTGTGAGCTTTGGACATGACTAGCAAGTCACTTTTTTCTATTCACATTGGCACATTTTACCTTACTCAGCTTGGCTTTTAAGATGCATCCCTAAGCTGATTAGAAACACAACTAGGTATTCCCCACAAATTAAACACTCACTAAGATGGTTGAATATGCAATCTTTTCTCTAGTTAAACCAACAAATAATGGGTTGAGTTATTGCATATTTTATCCCATGGGACAGGACAGGGAAATTTTTGCACACCCCTAAGTGTCTATAACCAAATGATGGCACCAAATTTAAGCCGTAAAGCCCAACTCCAAAGAAACCCAGATTAAACTGGACCAGACTTGAACATCTGGGCTCGAAGATACTTGCCAGACCAGATCTTTTATTTTCAAGTACTCCCTCCGTTCCTAAATATAAGATCACTTTGGTTAATTTGGGGAGATTAAGGAAGACAATAAAATTACATGATCTTCCCAAAATCCCCTCAATTACTTAACTTTAAAAGGAGGAGAAGTTTTCAATGAAAAGAGGGAGAATAAGGGTTGTTTGGGCAAAACTTGAGATAAAATAGGAAGTGATCTTATATTTAGGAACTTATCCACTTCCCCAAAGTGATCTTATATTTAGGAACGGAGGGAGTATTGTATTACTGCTTGAAATTTATTCCAACATTAAATTTTAAAAAGAATCCAACCAGATTCTCTGGAGGAGAAATCTCAGATCAAATCTCAACAATAGTCATGCAGGCCTTAATTGACACTTAGTACAATGCTAATATTTTTTGTTTCTTTGCTGGTTAAGTGTCTCTCCTGTTACACAAAAGAAGCCCAATGAAGTAGTAGTTGCCAAGAATGAATAACTATTTAAACATGAGAAAAATATGGATTAATGGAATGAAAATTTTGCTGTTTCGTTACATCACAAATTACTTCTATTTACATGTGACTGAGCAGCCACCCAAGTTACAGTATGCTAATGCTACAACTGTTGCGCCACATCCTCCCCTTTTATTTGGCTGCTGGTATAGAAATGTGAAAATACAAGAATAATTTCAGGTTTGAAAAACCAAAAAGAAAGAAAACAAAACCAGCCTTTGCTTTCTCAGTTGCTTCAATGTGGTACCCTTCTCTTCCCTCACCTTACCTCTGCAAATGTTGCTCTACTTCAAAACTACTGAAGGATAAAGTTGAACAGTCATTAGAGATATTTTTGTTTGGCTAACTAAGAGTAAAAGCAGATTAGCCTGGAAAACTTAACAAAGAAACACATGGTCACATCTTTTCTGATAAAGGATCAATAAAAAAAATATTTTCATTAAGAAGTTGTTGACGGTATCGAGGAGCCTTGTAGGTCAAACATGAGGGAAGGTTGAAAACAGAGTTTTTCCAACAGAACTTTTCTGATTAGTTTAAGGTTCATCCAACAACTGCCCAAGCTCTCAACAACTACTTCATGTTTGATTCAATCAAATCACTTTTTTCGATAACCTAATTCAGCTCAAAATGAATAATATCAAATCTAGTTCATAATAAAGGGAAAATTGCATACCTTATTCAGCTCAAAATGAATAATATCATGTAATGGGAAACAATCTGCGAAATCGCTGTACTCTGCTTGAACAACTGTCAGTGGACTTTGCTTGTTCATTGCAGAAACCATTCTCATGCGAAGTTTTCTGTTTTTTTCGCATCCGAAACAAGTAGTCTTCGGTGTCTAAAACATATGAAACCTACATGTGCATTGTTTTCCAGGGATTAAGAAAAAGGAAAAAATGGGGCAATTCAGAAGGACAATACAAATGGACATCATACTCGATTCAACAGTGCATCAGCATAGAATGAAATGTGTTTTTGACTTTTTGTGTGTGTGTGTGCAGGAAAAACTTCATCAAAATACCTTGGATGAACTGCATGCTATTTTACACTCCAAACCATTACTAACTTTTATTCCTTCCAAGGCCTTGCTTGAATGTTCGTCACTACATGCATATATTTGTTTATTCCTGACAACAGCAGAACAAAAATATCAGATTTGAGCATAGCCACATAACGGCACAGCTAATTAATCTTGCTCATCAAATACCTCTTTAGGAAAATCCCTGACTTTTCCTTTTTGTCAGGAACAACAGATAGGAAGTCACTATGCAAGTAGGCTGAAAAATTTGGGTCCATGGACACGGCAGTCAATTCAGGCTTATCATGGCCATAGTCCATCAGTTGAATAGATAAGCGGGATGGTGTAGATGACTATAGAGAATATAAAGTAAATTTTGGGGTTAGAAAGTACAATATGCCACTGGCTATTACAAATCCATTTCCAAAGAAAATTTAAATTTAAATGTGCGATAATTTAAAAATCAATAACCGCTGCTTACACATTCAATTCGATATATGTTCTCATCATGAAGAAGAACACGGGCATTTTCATGATAAATTCTGTCCACAAATCTTTCTGGTTTTCTTGATTTCTCATATGTATAGAGTTGGAGAAGCTTGTTATCCATCTCATCAGTTGCAACGGCTTGAAGCTGATACACACACTCACTTTAAGGAACAAAGAAGAAAAACAAAAAAAAAGAGCAAAAGATATGGAGAAATGAAATTTATGCATGTAACCTGTTTAACGAGTTTAAATATCAGCTTGTCTAAAGTGAATAAGACATAAGATTGAGTTCCAATAATAGCCCTACAGTCATCCTCAAATTTGGTATTGTCAGAAGAGCCATCCAATAAACTGTAAAGGGCATTCATGAACCTGAAGCCAAAAGAAAAGGCACACAGTCATTACATAGCTTTTATGCAAAATGCTCATATTTGAAAAGAAAACAAATTCTACTGAATTTCACCTGCCATACTGATGATCAGTAGAAGTTGTTTCATTTGAAGCCTTCCATTTTCTTTCAGCAGATGAAGAGTTGATCTTTGCTGATTGTATCCTCTCATATAATGTCTGTTGAATTAGCAAAGACAGAGAGTAGAAAAATATTACATAATATGCACTTAAAACCCCCTTTAGTCTTTTAAGGAAAGGCATGCATGCACATGTTGATCCTTACCTGGTGAAGTCTGAAAAGAACATAAACGGAGTCGTTTCCATAAAAAATCTGAGAATTGCCTTCTTTCTCATGCAAAGCCCCAGGAACATACTTTGCCAGAGGCTTTACAGTTATTAGAAAGCGTTCCCAAAATCGCAATAGAGATCCATCTCCATCAACATCATTGGCATCAGTCATCCCTTCAGCTTCACCTTCGCTCTCAGCCTTGTGTTCACCATCTTCATGCTCTTCTCGAGAACACTCACCATCGGCAGACTCACTACCAGAAACATCCCCATTTTCAGAAGCATTATCACTGTCCTCTAGTGACCTTTGATGACTTTCTTCACCTTCATCATCAGCATCAGCATCGTTTTCTCCCCCAGCTTCACCACAAACTTCTTCTCCATGTCTATTTTGGTATCGTTGAGTCATACCATCATCCTTTTCTTTGCTCGTTGCCTCCAAACTAGTATCTCTGTAATTTGCAAAGTTATCTTCCTCAAAATCTCCATTTGGAGATAATTCACCCTCTTCTCTCTCGCCCTTTATCTGTTCAACCGATTCTTGGTATCTTTGAACTTTGGTGCCTTCGGCAAGTGTTCCATTCATAGATGCTCCTAGTCTAGTCGAATCACCACCCTAAGTCATGATTGAAAAATAATTCAGAACATTATTTCCTATAATGCTTGATTTAAAAACAATTAGCCAAAGCTGTAGTCAGATAAGCCAATCATTGATGTTCTTTGCAGAAGGATTGAAGTCTTGACTGATTTGAAAAGTGTGGAAACAAATGATGGGTAAATAGTCTGATGTTTATTTCATTGATATGATTACATATTTATAATACAAAAGTTTCCTAAAAGATAGTAAACTTCCTACAAGTTAACCTAGCATGATTCCCTAATAATAACATAATATTCTTCTACTCTAAATATTTCCTAATAATATAATTCACACTTATGACTAAGATATACAAATATTCTACAAATACACAATAGGAAATATTAATATTTTCTAACACTCCCCCTCAAGCTGGACTATGGACCAACTTGCCAACAAATCTTCATGATCTTCATTCTTCAAACAAATCTTCATTCTTCAAAACTTTTTCAACGGATCAACTAGTCCTCCAATGGTGAGACTTTTTTACACAGAGAAGGAACAACGAACACAACCACTGGATGAACATAAACAACAGAATCTTTGCGCGGGGAATGACCGTCCCATCGCAAATCTTCAACCAGAAATTTTTTTTATTACGTGGGGAATGAGTGAATGACCATCCCATCGTAAACAATGTGAGGAATGACCATCTCACTTAAAACATATGTGTGGGGAATGACCGTCCCATCGCAAACAATGTGAAGAATGACCATCTCACTTAAAACAACACATGCGTGGGGAATGACAGTCCCATCGCAATTCACATGCGCATGTACGTGGGGAATGACCATCCCATCATACTATGCTCTTCAACATATTGAGCTAATTGCTCATCATCAATAATTGGAGCACCAACTCCATAATAATTTTTCTCTCTCCTTTTTTTTTACTACTTTTTTTTCCTCTCCCCCTTAAAAACAAACTCTTTTTTTTTACACTTTTTTTTAACTCTAAAAAATAAAAGACACTTTTTTTCTTTTTTTTTTGCTGACTCTCTTTTTTTTTTGTTTTTTTTAATAGAAACTAAAAATAGGGAAAAGAACAAACAATACTCAAACAAACAGAGAAACACAAACACGGAAACGGATAGAACAAAAGACAACCCAAACAATAACCACGAACAACACCCACGATAAACAGCAACCACGGACAACAGCAACTTTGGTGGTGGTTCAAATTAGAGAGGAGTATTTTTTTTTTGTTTTGTGACTGGTTTTGGGAGAAACAAATAGGAGACGAGAAGAGACACCCTTTTAGGGTTTCAACTTCAATAGGGTTACCTAGGGATCAGACTAAACCTAAACTTCTTTAACCTAACTTCTTCAACGTAGCTCTGGTACCATGTGGGAACAAAGGAGAATGGGTAAAAGTCTGATGTTTATTTCATTGATATGATTACATATTTATAATACAAAAGTTTCCTAAAAGATAGTAAACTTCTCCTACAAGTTAACCTAACATGATTCCCTAATAATAACATAATATTCTTCTACTCTAAATATTTCCTAATAATATAATTCACACTTATGACTAAGATATACAAATATTCTACAAAGACACAATAGGAAATATTCATATTTTCTAACAAAAAGCCACGGCCCACAGCCATTTACCGGAAACTCAATATGCAATCAGCATCATAAAGTAAATCAGAGTTGAAACTAAAAACAAAAGTTGACATGCAAGTCGAATGTTAACACTACAGCAGGATGAGGCCATGCAGACCTTCAGCAGCAGACTATCAAATAATCTCATGCGAAAAATAATCTGAACTAAAAATGAACTACTCTCTAACTCAAGAAAATATCAATATCTTATAGCAAGATGGTCCACTGAATGATGATGATGATGTTGGTGATGAACCATCAATACGCAACAAGCTCCACTATTTTGGAAACTAACTAAACTAAAATCTAAGAAACAATCAAAAGGTAGGTATTTTAGTTTCCAACATAAAGCACCCACGGTCTGTATCAATTGACTCCAATTGCTAGTAACTGCTGTTAAAATTCTAGATAAGATGATGCTTGGGAAAAATACAATAAATATAGTCCACAAAAAAGCAATCATATGTTCTAAGTCCTATCAAATCAAACTTTCAATAATATATGATCCTTTCTTTGTATTACATATGCTAAGATCCCAAGATAAATCATGAAAAATGCATTTTTACTTAGAGGACAAATAAATCTAAATTGTATGCCATACCTCTGATGAAGGTACATTAAGTCCTCCCTCAACAGCGGATCTAGATTGAGTAAGCCCTTGCAGATAAAATATGTATCTCAGTGATTCATTCATTTTTCAGAAACTAACAGTCAAATAACAAAGAATAAACTGAAGACAGTGTTACAGTAGAACAATGAATTATCAAAAAGTAGAACAATGAATTAGTCAACACAAAGTGACACTGCTAACCTGTGGCATTATCAGTGCATGTTCTTCCATTACTGTGCTCCATTCCAGGGGCTAGTGAGGCACTAGCATTTACTAACCGATCATTAGGTGGCTCTTGCTTATTAGCTCCTGATACTCCATCAGGCATGGATACACTAGCTTGCACTTTACAAAGCTGTGTACTGCTGCCCAGAGTTTCAATCTTCCGAGTTGTCCGCTCTGTATCAACACATTTGTCTTCTTTAACCCCACTATCTCCATTTATTTGCCAAGATTTGCAACCATTTGACTGTTCTAATGGAATACTCTCATCCTCATTTCTAGAAGCACCACAACCTGGACTACCATTACTCTCTGCAACAATTGCAGAACCACTTTTGACGGAATCATTCTTAGCCTTGACAACATCTTCAGTATCCTCAGCACCTTGGGGCCGACAAGGAACACCAAGCATGGGCTCTATAAATGTTGTCCAAATCTTCATAACTTTATCTAACTGCTCAGTCGTACAAACTTCTCCGCACGAATATTTTATGAGCTGATATAGATCTTCATGAATATCTGGATCAGAAAACTCATATTCCAAATTTGGGCGAATGGGCCGTCGACTTCCAGCAGCAATTGTAAGAAGAACATCATCATCTTTACGTTTCTTCTCACTGATTTCTTTAATTTCTGCCAACAAGGCTGTAAAATAAAGGATAGTGTCAAGAATATGAAAAACATCCGAAGGCTATGGTGGAATAAAGCAGTATACACAAAAATTGCTTTCTGAAAAAAATAAGAGAGAGAGATCAACGCAAGCAGGTAATAAAGAATTGAGAAGGCTTCGGCCATACAAATTTTACAGTGGAACCAAAGGAAAAAAAGTCTCTTGGGAAAAAACCAATAGATTAAAAATAATTCATTAACTACAAGTTTCGGGATCCATAAGAAAGAGAAGCATTTACCCGAAACAAGGAAAGGCTCATGCAACGCATTACAGAAAAGCCATTGTGCAAACCATATATTATAGAAGGGTAAAGTTATCTATTACCTTTAGTGCTCAAGCTTTTCATATCTTGCTGCTTAAAGTAGAAACTTCGATGATCAAGGGATTTGTGATAGTTCTTGGCATATATTTCAGCCCAAACTTTATTAAAATCAGCACGACACCTGGCCCACTCTTCTTGTTTCTGCTTCAAGCGGGTCAATATTACTGGCAAAGCTAAAGGCGCATTCTTTCTCAACACTTCCATTACATCAAGCCCATGGTCACCATATAAACGTTCAATGCACCTTAGATTTAAGGCTAAAATAATAGAGAAAATAAAGAATCCAATCAGAATATGAAAAGCATATTATTCAATACTGAATCTAAGCTCCCAAAAACTCTATTTATATAACCTGTTAGGTGCTCCTCAATTCGGATTGGACTTTCTGCTTTGATTCTATCTTTGTGAATCTTTTCTAATAGCTCTTCCACTCGTTTTGTGGTTACATTCACAGACTCTAACAGCATATCAAGCTCAAACCTGCCAGTATATGTCATAATAACATCAGCACGTGGATTAAAAGACAGATTGTAGAAAATAACATCTTACTCTATTCAGCAAAGCAAAAAATGAATAAAAAAACATTGCAAAACAGAAAATATTACTTCAACCATAAATAATAATTAATAGAACAGGAATTCTAAAGGGTTGAAAAAATTCTTGCAAGATCAAACCTGTCATCTTCACATCTAAACAAGCTCTCTTCATACTGGTTTTTGCGCATGTGTTTAAAAGAATAGTCTTCACTACCAGATGTCACAGACACCCAATGATCATTCAATACATCAGAACCAAGCTCTGTTCTCTGGCTAGCCACAGGTATTGGGTACTACAAAAGCACAAATTATGTATATGAAAAACAAACAGCCATAGAATCTCGGAATTCAATCAAATGGTAACTAACGGAAAAAGTAAAGATTACATTTTTTGGTAAGAGCCGGTAACTAGGAGTGCATCGCTCGCAGTTAGATAGGTCCAACTCATTTATAGGTTTGTACATATACTTATCCTTGGAGGATAACATAGACAACCTAGAACCTGAAACATCCTTGTTGGCAATGGCAGAAGATCTGTCCCTTTCTCGGTATTCACGATCCCGTTCTTTTGCCTCATCATCCCGACTACGACTACGACCACGATCCCTGTCCCTGTCCCTATCCTGGTCTTCTGACTTCACTGACTTTGATACATGTCCTTCATTCCATAAGGATTCTAATAAACACAAAAATAGTCAAGAAATTTTGAATCAGAAAACAAAGGAGCAAATGTTCAAATGGATCCAGATGACAGAAATGGGACATCCATCATAATGACAGTGAAAAAGAGTAGACATTTCACGTACTTCTATTCGTACTTCTATTCATTACACCAGCAAGGAATCCATCTGCATGAAAAGGGCTGTTTAGAAAATATTTCAAAAATTTAACATCACAAAAGGTAACAAGTTAGTTTAGCATTACCATTCTTCTCGCATCTTGATAAAAATTCATTAAAACCCTCAATAAGGTCAGGATATTTTCCCAGTAAATCACCCACCTGGAAATAACAAGATTTCAATCAGTAGTCATCATATTTCAATGCTGTCTTTCAAACTTCAACAGATGATTGATGGGAACAGGAATAACTTCCAGTATGTAACTATTATTAAACAGAGTCAATCCTTATTAAAAGATAACACATTAAAAAAAGTTAACTCAAACTTTTTAGAATTCAGCAGGAAAAATGCATGGCAATATTTAAAAAGGATTTTCTAAAAGACCTCAGTAAATAGTAAATAGTCAGCATTAAAACTTAAAAATTCAATGATTAATTAAAAAATAACAGCCAATTGCATTGTGCCTCAGATTTAATGGTAGCAATTAGTTCCTTTAACACACAATTTAGTATATTTCATGCAACAGTCTCCAGCTCTTATTAAACAAACTATTTCTGTTTTACAATCACATTCTGGAATAATCACAAATTGTCAGAGCACCTTGGCCCTATGGGTTTTGTTTTGGACTAAAATTGGTCCTATGAGTTTGAATCCAAAGAAATAACGGGAAGTGGAGTAAGACTCAGAAAAATTGTTAGGATTAACATTACCCAAGATATAGGGGATACCCTAAAACAAATATGTTCACCAACTGTTTTCAAGTTTAAGACCAATATCAGTCAAAACAAATCAATAGCCAGACTTTTTAATTCAATCATATTTATAGATATGAGATGATAAGCTATGCAGACTATATTCAACAATCATACCAATGACTGCAGTTCTTCTCGTGTAATTATTTCTCTGCTATAGATATGCAGGCACTTCAAAAATTCCTGATAATCATCAGGATTCCGTAATTTCTCCTTCACTTTATCACAGAAAGCAAACTCTTGACTATACATACCTAAGACAAATATAACTCCCACGTAAGATAACAATGTGTAGGATGGCCAAACAACTTCCACAATAAGAAAGCAGTTTAAAAGCTTATAACAACAATGACAGAGCCCTAGTTCACTAGATGGGGTTAACAACAAAAAATTGCACAACGCCATTGTGCCATATCAAAAACCACAATTTCGGATAAAAGATTATGACAATGACACAAAATTTAATAAGGACTTTAAACTAAAACAAGAACGAACTAAAATACCTGAACAACTTCAAAAGTTAATAAAAATATTCCATGTCTCAATCTAAATATATGGATATAACAACGGAATTAAAAATTAATACAGTACAATAATGCAAAATTAGGACCACCAGAACATTTAATCATAAAAAATATAATTTAACATTTACAAAATAATTAACATTCAGGATTACAAAATCACCATGTTATATATAGCATGCTTAACCATGGAAAAAAACTTTAGACTCACTTTCATAAGTATAAAGTCATTTATTAACATATTCACAAGCATTTTGTTTAATTCTATTATTTATATAGGTATCACAGTTAATTTAAGTTCGTAACATTTCATAGTTGGCCAACAACATTTCAATCTATTTCTGTAATGATTTAGCATAGCACCAAATCGTTTGGCCTTTCATTGAAAAAAAGAAGGGATATGAGACAGGCTAATGGGCGTCTGAAACAGATGGCAGTTTACTAGTTGAAGTTATGGATTCAATCAGCACAAGAGATCTTTTTTTTTTAAGCCCTTCTAGAATGCAAGCTGAAAAACGGAGGCAACTCTTCACAAGAGATATTTTCAAGCTGAAATGTGTCTTTCTTTTTCCCATTTCTTCCTTCCAGTTTCAAAGTGAACTTCAGACAACTCAAAAGATTTAGACCATACTATCCCATTGTTAAAACATTGTCACAATTGGTCTAACAATGAAAAAAAAATTCAAAATCATATTGGTCAATCAAAGATCACTATGTATTGATACACTCACTTTTCACAGAACTTTTATCATCACCAGGCGATGACATACTGTGCAGACTAAAATGTTCGTCACCATCACATCTTTGATGAAGAACTTCAGCGCCAAAGACATCACCCCTACCACCCTGTTTCAGTTTGTGGGGGAAATTCCGCATGTTGTATTCCCGGTTATTATCATGCTCATAATCTCTATCATCCCGTTCCCACTCTTTCCTGTCTCTATCTTCTCTACGATCCTTATCCTTCTCACCACGTCTTCTCAGCTCATTTTCTGTCTTCATACAACCTTTGTCATCTGGATCAGGATGATCAATATGGTTACGCTCATGTGACATGGTCCTTTCCCTCTGGCATGAAGATGATTAAAGGTTAGCCTGGTGAGGAAAAGTTAATCCAGAGGAAAATATATGTAAGTTGAGGATAACCTTGTCATGCATTTGCCGCATTGCTGGCATTGCAGAGCTCCTAAGCAAAGAGTTCCGACCAGATTGGGCATAATGCGCAGAAGCTGCTCCTGAAGCATCTGGAAGAAAGTGAGTGAACTCAATAAGCAGGTCTGGGTGGTCTTGGAAAAGAACAGCAACCTGGAGGATTCAGATAAATAATTAAATTGAGCATAAAAAGAAAATCTGAAGAGGATAAAGAACTTCATAGTCGTACAACTAAAAAAAGGGAAAACTCAGTTTTAGTCCCCACTCGGTGAGGCCGTGAGGGTGTGGGGAAGGGAATATACCAGACAACCTTACTTCTGCTTTATGCAGAGAGACAATTATATTGTGCACTAACAGAACAACTAACCGAACAAAATCTGAAGCAATTCTATAGTGCACTACATGGCTGTACAACTTAAAGATGAGATTGTGCATTATGCCCAATCACATATAGGTGGAATCCAAGAGACCCAAGTGAATTCACTACAATCTTTTTCCATCACATGTGTTTTGCCCATGATTATTTTCCAAAAAGACTTTCATGGTAATGTGATAATAGAGGCACAGACAGCACATAGATGTAACTGACCTCCTGATAGACCTCAGTGATAGACTTGTTTTCCTTTCTGTACATATTCAATATGTCTAGAAAAGACTTGTATACATGATCATTGCCCTGAAACCGAGCCTGCATGAACAGAAGACATCAGAATTAAACTAAAATTATCAACTGTGTTATATTATTCCTCTTTCCATTCGTGCAGAAAAACATGTGATGCCAAAATTTTGCAAGTTTAAGAGTATTTCACCTTAATTTTGTTCACAAAATTTATAGCTTCTTCAAATTCAACAGGCTTCTTTTGAAGAGGTTCTTCATCCTCCAGTGGAAGAGTGATTTCAAATCCTTTTGGCAAGAAGGTGTTGAATCCCAAAATTAGATCCTTGTGCCCTTTAAACAGTTCCTTCACTCTTGCTATGACACCACCAGTATCAATTCTATAAATTTACAAAAAAAAATGCAGATGATTCAATCTCTGACTGAAAATCCATCAACCCAACATTTTACTTCCACTATATTTAACTAGAAGAATATGAGGAAAGTCAAAATTAGAGGAAGGAAAACGCAAAGTCGAATAGCTTGACCAGACCTCTGTGCCTTAAAATTTTTCATGACTTCCAGAAAGTCGTTATATTTTTCCCTATTGTCATGGAACATTTCCTTGACAGCCTTAAGATAGAGTAAGGCATCATTAGTTGTCAGTTTCTGAGCATCTCCACCAATCATCTGGGGTTGCCCCGGGCTACATTAACAAAGAGCACATAAAATATTAAACCAATTCAGAAATTACCAAAATAATCAGCATATTTTCTCAGACAATGCTAATAAAGAAGATAACAAAAACCGCGTCCGTATACAAAAATACCCTTCTCAAAATAAGCAATTTCAAATCATATGTAATAAAGTCCAACATTAATATGAACAACAAAAAAATAGTAAAATCAACAATAATAAAGCTTCACAAGAGACTAAACCTAAAAACAACCTTGAGAAAACCTAACCAACAAAACATACAGTATAACAATAAGTACTCATCCAACCATAATCCTCACATTATTCCACCACCACTTAAAATAAAAACCATAATCACTAAGTTGAAGGTTCAATTGTTCAATCCAAGAAACACATAACAATAAAAGCCAATGAAAGCATTGAAAAACTTACGCTTCTCCTCGAGAAGACATCAAAGGACGTTTAAGTTGAGAGCTCACAAAACCATCATCTCGAGACCTCTTCATCACTAACAAGAAAAACAAAATAATCTCTGGTTCTCTTCAACACAAAATCATGCCTTCAAAAACTCCGATTATTATTCAAAATCCTACAAAGCACAAACCAAAGTTGTTCATTCGGACAAAACAAGCAAGCAAATAACAGATCTAAAAACAAAGGAAATTATCAATTATCAAATCATCAAATTAAAAAATTAAAAAAAAAGGAACAAAAGCAAGAATTATAAAACCAAACCAAACCAAACCAAACCTCTTATTGCAGATCACCTTCAAAACGCCAAATCCTACAAAGAATGGAACCAAATTTTGAATTACGTCAATGTAAAGCAACGAAAAAATACACAACAAGATTTAAATTTTTTAAAAAAAAAAAAAATTCAGACCTGAAATTTTTCAATTTTGCAAGTGATCGTGAAGTTGTGGAAGTATACAGAGTAATCTACAAGCAACAAGCTTTTCTTCGCGTCCGCAAACGCAACGGCTAAAGAAACGAAGAAAACAAAAAAAAAAATCTTTTTTTTGGTTGGTTTGATTGCTCTGAGAACAAAAATGAGAAGATGATGATAGAGGAATTGTGAGAGCGAGAACCTTTTGTGAGTTCAAAATGAAAATCTGTCTTTCAAATTGTGAGGAAATCTGTTTTTGTTTGTGTGTGTGTGTGTGTGTGTTGTGTGTGGAATGGAAAATCCAGAAGAGGGAGAGACAATGGCACACAAAAGAGAGAAAGCAAGGAGGAGAGGAAGGAGCGAGCACACAATGTGAGAATTGAGATGATATGTGTGTTTATGAGGATATAGGCTTATGAGAAATAAAAAATTAAAATACAGGGGTTTATAATTTATTTAAATAGTTTTTATTCTTCAAATTTGCTTTATACCATGGGATTTTTCTTAAGTAGTGCTACTATCAAATACTCTTTCCCTCCATAAATATATAAAAGATCACTAATTTCAATTTATTCCTAAATATATGTAAATTTAAAATTTTTCTCAACCTTTTTTACAAGTAAACTCTAATAAGCTTTTTTTTTGTTACCCAGGCTATTCCCATTCACGTGTATCAAGTGAGACTAATAATTTCTGCTGTTCTGAAATCTTATATAGGGGTAAACAGCTGGCCTGTGAATTTGCTTTATTCGCAAGAGTGTAAACTCTAATAAGTTTTATCTATATAATAAACAAATAAGAGTGGGAGAGTGAAAATAAAGGTATATATTTAGGGTAGATTGATAATAGCATGTTTTAGTAACTAACTTAACTAGCCTCCGCTTTTATATTTACGAATGAATAAAGTAATTGATTTGATTTATAGGAATGTAAAGGAAACCTAGCTACATCGGTGTTTATTGTGTGTGCATGTCCTAAAACTCAAACTCAATGTCTTTGAAGTTTGGATATGTGCTTTTGATTTTTATTGTACACGCTTTTATCAATCTTAAGGGGCTAATACACATTAACAAATTTGGGTAAATGACTTAAATGCCTAAAACACACTTCCCCTACCCTCATAAAACATACAATTCGATTTCCCACCCCACCTTCTCCAATCTTAAATTGTTAAAGGCATTTGAGTCTTTTCTCACAAATTTATTAATATGTATTGGATGCTTATGACCCAACTTGTCCTTTTTACAATTTAACAACATCAATTGTCTTTTTACCAATTGGTAAGACTTTATTTGTCTTTTTCCCCTAAAGTTTTATCAATCACAAATAAACACCTGAAAATGTTAAACGTCAATTTTAATTTGACCTTGCAAAATAGATTTTTGTTAGCATAATGTCATGTTTTCTATTTTTATTCCCGGTTTATTATCATATATTCTCGATTTGTTGCAGGGTATTTGATATGATTAAATTTTCAATTACACTCTAAATTTCTAATACATTTTTTTATAACAAAATACATTTATTATTTTTTACAGCATTATTAGTTTCTTTCTTTCCTTTTTTTTGCCACATGCATTATTATTAGTTTCTACTCCCTTGTAATAAAAAAAAAAGTTTCTACTCCCTCCAGTTTTTATTGTAATTGTAAGTCACCGGCTAATTTTTCTCGCTTACTAATAAAATTAGTTAAATGCATTTAATTTGTCCTAAAATTCAAGTAATTTCCAATACTACCTCAATAATTACACTTATTTTCAAAACTATAAAATATTACTCTCTCCTACTACCCCTATTAATAATGAGTATATATAAAAAAAATTAATACACACTGAAAACCATGAAGTGACTTATAAATAGAACCAAGAAAAATTGGAAGTTCATAGCTTAAGTTAAGGACTAGAGTAGGTACAAAATTTGTATTTGTATTTGTGTTATGGAGGTGGTCATTATTAATGGCTGCTTCCTGGTCACCGTCAGCCTATTTACCATTGATAGGCGGTTAATTTATTTCCTATTCATGAAGTTAGGGTTTTAAAATTCTGTAATGCGCGTATAGACTAATTCCGGTCCAATCATGAATGGCATTACCGGCAATTCAACTGGTTAGAGGGGTATTTTAATCTTGCTACTAAAAAGGAAATTAAATTAAATTCTTATACTGCTATGGGATTTGTTGTTATCTTAAATTAAAATCACGAAGGATTTTACCTTATAAATCTATTATTTTTTCCTTAAGCTCTCTATTAATTATGTATATTAAAAATTTTCATGAATAAAGAAATTTACATTTTCTTTTCGTAAAAAGTGGATCATTTATAATTGGCAAGGTATTAAAAACCGACCCGGCCCGGCCGGTCGAACCTGGAAACCTGTCAACCGGCGGCAAGAGAGGGCTGAAAACTAGTCAAACCGTGGAGAGCATATAACCGGAATATTCCGGTTGAACCTGGGTGGTTGAACCTGAAACCGGTGGTTCAGGTTTGCCCGGTTTAGCTTTTTTTTTTTGGGATCCGATTTCCCCTTTCGCAACGCACGAACCCGAGTTTCATATTTCATTTCATTTGTACAACAACAATAAATGAAAATCAAAGGTGGTGGGATGATGCCGAAATAGAAGATGGTAGAGAGGGGGCGGAACTGAGAGAGAAGGAGATTTAAAAGGAACAAGCAAAGTAAAATGAAGTGCTGAACCATACGTCTAGTCCCTGGTTTTTTTCTGCTCAGGAGTCTAGTCCCCAGTTTCAAGAGTGAGAGAAGAGGAAAATGAATCATGTGAGAGAGAAGTGGGTTCTAGACTTCTAGGTCCTAGGCTCATAGCTATACCATCAGTACATCACCTCATATTTAATTTTTCTTTTACATTTTTCACATTTTACTTTGTGTATTTTAGATAAAAGCAAGCTAAAAATAAAATTCTAAATAACTTTTTAAAAATCAGTACTATGTTTTTGAATAGATAAAATTATTCTTTTAGATTCAAAGTTTTAAACATTGATGATGATTAGTGTTGGTGCATTATGTTATTAATTATTAAATTATACTACCTCCGGTCCTAAATATAAGACTTAATTGACTTTTTTTAGAGAGATTAAAGTTGCAAAATAGGTTATTAAAACATGATATAGTTGATATCTTTTTAGATTATCCATTAGCTTATAGGTAAAATAAACTAGTGTAAGAGAAAAAATTAGGTAAATTAATTTATAATTAACTTATTTTGCTTTTTTTAGGATTTTTCAAAAAAGTCAACTAGGTCCTATATTTAGGACCGGAGGGAGTATTTAAATTATATTATTTTAATGTAGCCGGTTCGACCCCGAGTCAACCCTCGGTTAAACCTTTGACCCTCTGACCCTTTGCCTCGACCGGTTCAAACCCCGGTCCGGGTTTTTAAACCTTGATAATTGGCACTTTAAATATGGGAATGTATATATGGGTTAAACCAACTTTGATCCCTATAGTTTTCCTCCATTTGAGTTTTGGTCCCTATAGTTTTAAAGCTAGGGTTTTGGTCCCTATAGTTTACTCTGTTTAATAAAGTTAGTCTCTATAGTTTTAAAAGGACCAAAATATGGAATTGACGGTGTTAAATATGATTACATGGCTCGTTAGTTTTGCCTACGTGGCTTGATGACTGGAGAGCATAGCACTGAATTGAGATAATAAATATTGTAAAAGTACTTAAATGCCCTTTCTAGACACCCAACCCAAACACATGTTCATCTTCAACACCTACCCTCAACCAATCCCCATCTCCAGTTCTCCAACCGCCGACCACCACCCCCACAAAACGAAAATGGAGGTCGATTTGTGATTATTGGATTGCTTAGGGAGCGTTTCGAGATTGGATTATTAGATTTGGGGCTACGTTTTTGCTGGATTGAGTTAACACAATGGGCACAAGTTGAAAGCTTCAGGGTGAGATTGATCACGTTCTCAAGAAGGTCCAAGATGAGGTCTTCGATAGCATATGGAACAAGGTTGTTCCTTTTCATCCTTTTTTTTTTCCCCTTTTTATTTGGGTTTTACGTAAAACCCAAAGTCATAACTAATATTGGGGTGGGTGTTTGTGAGAACAAGGTTTTACGAGGTTCTTTGATAATCAACATTAGTCATGGATCTGTGATTCTACTGAGTGACTCCACAAATGGTTTGGTTCATTGAATTTGGTTCGCTATTTTCTAGGTTTACGATACAGACAATGCCAACCAAAAGGAAAAAAATTGAGACAGACCTGAAGGAGATTAAGAAGCTACCACTTTTTTTAAAAAAAAACCCCTCCATTTTCGATTTGTGGGTGGTGGTCGGCGGTTTTTTTTTTAACTGACGGTGGTCGCCGGTGGTCGGTGGTCGGCGGTTGGAGAACTGGAGATGGGGATTGGTTGAGGGTAGGTGTTGAAGATGAACATGTGTTCGGGTTGGGTGTTTAGAAAGGGCATTTAAGTACTTTTACAATATTTATTATCTCAATTCAGTGCTATGCTCTCCGGTCATCAAGCCACGTAAGCATAACTAACGAGCCATGTAATCATATTTAACACCGTCAATTCCATATTTTGGTCCTTTTAAAACTATAGGGACTAACTTTATTAAACAGAGTAAACTATAGGGATCAAAACCTCAGCTTTGAAACTATAGGGACTAAAACCCAAATGGAGAGAAACTATAGGGATCAAAAGTTGATTTAACGCTTTCTATATAAATAACAAACTCAACTAATTTTTTTTAATGTTTATAAAATATTTATCTAACATCTCTTATCAGACTTTAGTGAAGTATACAGTACGAGTGTCAGTCCAAAAAAAAATCAGTAAAGAAAAAAAGAAGTATACAGTATGAGATAATTCTTGCCCAATTGAGGGTTAAATTGATCATCGATGGTGGCGTTTAATTGTTTTGCATGTTGTAAATTTTATATTATTATTAATATAATTTTAAATTTTAAATGAGCCTTTGATTATTGACTATTAGCCTACTTATTTTTTAATAATTAAAAATTACTTTTGAACGGTCATTTATATTTACAATAGATTAGCATCAAGAAGCCTTCAATTCTTTTGCTTAACATAGGTTTTTTAATTATGTTATGAGATTAAGTAACCTTTCCGTCCCAAGAAAAAAAGATTAAGTAACCGAATTGTACAATATATACAATATTCTTGTTTTTGTCTTCCAAGAAATCACAAGTTATTCTGAAGTTACATTCCCACACGTTTACATGTAACTTGTAAACGTGTGGGTACGTTTGGATGTCCAGAAAGTGTTGGAAGGAAAGGGAAAGTGAATGGGTACGTTTGGATGTCCAGAAAGTGTTGGAAGGAAAGGGAAAGTGAAAGTGAGTTAAGGTTATTTAGTAGTTTACATATATCGCGGGACCCACAAGTTTTTTCTCTCTATCTCACACTTTTCCTGGGCCCCACAAACTTTTACATTTCATTATTACTTAATTTACCTCTACTTTACATCTTTACCCTCTTACACTCAATTCCATTTCCATTTCCATCAGACACTTTCCATCCAACCAAACAGGGGTTAGCCGGTTAGGCTAGGTTTATGTGTTGACTTGTTGACTGAAGTGCTATATGCCTAGTATGTTTTGGGCCAGTATTTCAATATTATAGAATTCAGCCCAATAATTGGGCCCAAATTAAACATATCAAGCTATGATGTCATTGATAAAAAATTTCTTATGTTAACATATTCAAATTCATTTTCATACTCCTGATCAAAAAAAAAAATTCATTTTCATACATTTTCGTCATTAAATAACTAGTATTAAATATGAAATATACATCATCTCATTAACGAAAATGAGCAATTTTTATGCATGAAAAAGAGCAATTTTCCCTAAACAATTTACTTTTTGCCTACAAAAAAAAAACTTCTTATATTTTCGTGTTTTTGAATTCAAGCATTGTATTAATATAGTACAATCTAATTAAAATGCTGTTGTGGTATGAATGGGCAACTTAATCGTGCTGCTAGTTTACCATCTAAAGTGCTGGAACATATGATCCAATTAATGTATTGTATTAATATATGAATGGGTAGGATCGATGTTCATGTGAGAGTAAAGTATAGTAGATTGATTATTGGCAACAATGCTTTTGAGAATCACAAAAAATTTGACCAAAAAAGAATCACAGTAACATGTTTGTTATTACCTTTTTTACAATTATATTATAAGTTTTAAGAAACATATTACTCCCTCCGGTCCTAAATATAAGACCTAGTTGACTTTTCTAGAATATGCTACTCCCTCCGTTCCTAAATATAAGACCTAGATAACTTTTTTGGAAAGATTAAGGTTGCGAAATAGGTTATTAAATGATGACATATTTGATATCTTTTTAGATTATCCATTAGCTTATAGGTAAAATAAACTAGTTTAAGAGAAAAATTAGGTAAATCAATTTATAATTAACTTATTTTTTGTTTTTTTAAGATTTTTCAAAAAAGTCATCTAGGTCCTATATTTAGGAACGGAGGGAGTATAAAAAAGCAAAATAAGTCAATTATATATTGATTTACCTAATTTTTTCCCTTAAACTAGTTTATTTTACCTATAAACTAATGTATAAACTAAAAATATACTACCTCCGGTCCTAAATATAGGACCTAGATAACTTTTTTTTAGAGGTTAAGGTTACAAAATAGTCTATTAAATCATGACATATTTGATATATTTTTAGATTATCCATTAGTTTATAAGTAAAATAAACTAGTTTAAGGGAAAAAATTAGGTAAATCAATTTATGATTAACTTATTTTGCTTTTTTTTTATGATTTTTCAAAAAAGTCAATTAGGTCTTATATTTAGGACCGGAGGGAGTATCAAATATATCATGATTTAATAGCCTATTTCGCAACCTTAACCTCTCCAAAAAAAAAAGTCAATTAGGTCTTATATTTAGGACCGGAGGTAGTATATAAGATAATTACAGCATATAATTACTATAACTGATTAGGTCTTAATTGTTTCGTGCAACACTATTACAGTTAGATTATAAAACTATAATAATAATATCACTTCATGTAAGTGAATCATACCAATTAATTAGCTATTAACAAAGCTCAATATATTCACGAGAACGCACAATATTGCTTATTTTCTACACATCGTCCCACTCAAAAAAAAAAGTGATGGAAGTATGCATGACAAAAGCACCACACTATTCAAATCCCAAACCAAATTGATTCACATTGTTTGAGATTTGTCCGATTAAATTAGTTGAAATGAGATTTGGTTGTGTTTATGGATTGGAATGTAAACAGTATTTTATAACTGTATGGAATATATGGGCAATATATAGTACTAAATACTAGTGTTTACTAAATTATTGAACTTCTTTAAATTAAAGTTGAAAGGTGAAACAAGTAATGATGATGATTTATTAAGAAGTGACTCACAAAAAAATGTCATTATACTAATCAATACATATTATCAATTTTGATATATGTTTATGATTAGTTTACTAATTTTAAACCTGCCTCCTCCATATGGGAGAGACCAAACACACTCACGAATTTGGCACTCTGAGTATATATATAACTCAACAAATCTATGAGAAGGTTTATTATATTGATTGTTGAGTGTCAGGGTAGTTAGACAAACTATAACTATTGCTTCAAGAAGGCACTATATTTTTTTTTTGGTCAAGAAGACACTATATTTTAAGACATTTATTTTTTGAATCTTTGATCTTTATCTTAATAATTTATCAAAAATGTGGTTTTTAATAAACCACAATGCCATCGTATATCATAATGACATTATATAAAAAAAATATGGCTCTATCGGAGTTGTTTATCTTTATCTAAATAATTTTCTTAGTATATTGATAAGATAAATAATTGAAATCATATTTTTCATTGACCACAAATATTCATTCTGAAATCTGAAAATAGATAATAATACCTCCTTCAACCAAATTTTCTGATACTATATTATGATCTGACTTGTATTTATTTTTCAAAAAAAAGTGGAGCCTGCCAACTTTGATTCTGTAACAATGGCTCACAACAACTTGCATTTTACAACAGATATTTGGTTAGGAGACCCATTTTTTTCAAAGTTTAATCTTTTACAATTTTATGCTATCATATATTGGCTGACGAAGCTTTGAAACCAAACGGCTATAGTTTTCTTCATGGACACGCAAGAATATTTGAATTTGAATTATACCAAATAGATACTCCCTTCATTTTTAAATATAAGGTCGCTTTCAAATTTCAATTAATTTTTAAATATAAGACCACTTTTAATTTTTCCCAATTTTTTTCCAAATTAACCCTAATAATGCTAATTTCTAATCAATAATAAATAAATAAGAGAATGAGAGTGAGAATAAAAGTAAATGGTTATGAACTTATGGTAAATTGATAATATCATGTGGTAATAACTATTTTAACAAACATTTTTAATCTAATTAAATTTGGGAAACCGATATTATATTTAGGAATACAGGAAGTACCGAACTAAGCGTCAATCCTTGCTACTATTTGCTTGTAACTATACCTCTGACTGGTGCATTGAATGAGTTTCATTTTTAAAAAAATGCATCGTTTGTATTGTATAATATCATATTTTAGTTATGGGCAAAGATGCAAAAATGATACTAAACTTGATCCATTGGAGAGTTTTTAATACTTAAGTTTCGGGAAGTGCAAAACGAGTACTTAACTTGGGGTTCAAGTGCAAATATAATATTTTCACTTAAGGAAAATAATATATATATATATATATATATATATATATATATATATATATATATATAACGACTCTTACGCCCTCATTCCTACCGCATCAAATAAAATTTAATGATGAGCATAAGAGTCTTTTCTATTTAAATTTTATTTCCCTTAAATGAAAATACTATATTTGCACATAAGCCCCAAGTTTGGTACTATTTTTTGCACCTCACAAAACTTTGGTATTACAAAAGCATTTTTGGCTAAAGTTTTTTTGCACCTTCGCCCTTTAGTAATTGTCCATGACTTTCCACTTCTCAAACTTCAAGGACCCTGATTATTATCAAAGAGTTTTGACAATTTACTTTAAACTTTCATTCATAAATTTGTGTAATCGAGTGCAAGAAAATTCACTATATAAAATTAGATATAGCTAGGCATTCATCATTAGGGACATGGATTAGGAAACTTTGAGTGAACATTGTTAATTTTTTCAGTTATCTCAGATGTGAGTTGTGTGTTGTATGGGTTCAAAACCTGTTGGAGCTTCCATAACTTGGTAGCCCCAAAAATAGACAATAGTGCTAGCCACTAAAGGATGTCTCAAAACAAAGGCTGCCCAAACAAAACACAAAGTGTATCAATAGTATGAAATGATACAGTCAAAGATAAACAAACTAGTCAAACATAAATGCTTAACATATTTATATATATCAATCAATTATCAAGTTGATAAATCAAACTTACCTTTTAGAAGACAACATAGGGGAAAGAAAGTAAATTATATTTCAGTCCATTCATTTCTGCTTAGTGTAAAGTACCTCCTACTAAAGCAAAAATCAGCCTTAACCTAAATCAATTGCTAAACAAATCAATCCAAACAATGGAGTCTAACCATGTTAGTAAAAGATTCACCTAACATGGTTAGCAAAAGGATTTCTCTATAATTAAAAGATTACATATCTAACTATGTTAGAAAAGAGAATCCCCTAACATAGTTAGCAAAAGAATCACCATCTCCTAATGAATCGCACAATCAATATCATAACCTAAATCTAACCATGTTAGAAAAGAATCACCTAACATGGTTAGAAAAAGAACTAACCAAACTATCTAAAAATAAACCATATTAGAGCGGGGCCCATCTAATATGATTACACACACAGGAAAACATAAAACACTCAATACATTCTCCAATTACCACATCAACATATTAGGAAAACCAAGTTTCCTATATACATTCATTCAAGTTCTCATTACCTGGAAAACAGAGTATACATCAACCAAGCTTGACATATTAGTCAAGGTAGTTCCTGAACTATCACAGTAGCAGGAACAATATTATATAACAACCAAAACATTACATTACAAGTCATACGGTTCACATATACAGTAAAATTCACTCAAAACAACATTCATATATGCAGAAGCTGGTGCAGCCTAGTGAAATAGCGATATATGTCCCTAACAAGGTCACCTCTGGCCTACTTACTATATCAGTATGGGCCAGACGGCCCCTTCCCCTTCCTCTGCGCCTCCCCCTGGGCATGATCACCTGTAAAAATAAAGGGAATGGGGTGAGACAAAACAATGTCTCAGTAATCACAACATAACTCACTGTGACACTCAGAAGTGGGGTAGTGGAGTGTCTACAGGGTACCACAGTTCAAAACCTGCATACAGCACATAACATTTACAAATATATAGATGTATATATCCAGAATAGATGCATCCATCTCTCAATAGACAAAAATAAACATGATTGACACTGTGCCCAGTCTCAAGTCTGAAAGCATGAAAAAGGGAGCACTTTAAATAGTGAAAACGTCCCTGAAAAAGGGAGCACTATAAAAAGTGTACACATCCCTGGTTCCTTTACAATTCAAGGAACCTGTACTATTAACCTATCGATTTGCGCAAATCGATAGGTTGTTAGAATCTTAAGTTTTGATGAAGACTAAAATATAAAAGATTAGACCAAGTACTTAGAGAGCAATAGGTTAACATAGGTTCCCAAGTAAGAGTGCAACCGGATGTGGATTTACTTCCGGATAGACTAGGACTCGCGCACGAGGATGAATGATTTATCCCCCAGCGACAGCGAGTAACTCACTAGGGAATTAACTTAGTCCATGAGCATTAGGTACACAAAACCTTAAGACTAAGCTATGAATCAACCGGAAGTGAAATTGCTTCCTGTTAGATTTTGACTGGCGCAGACTGATAGAATAGAATAACCCCAAGCGTCAGTGAATCAGCCTCGTCAAGTGAAATTGCTTCCTGATAGATTTAGACTGGCGCAGGCTGATAGAATAGAATAACTCCAAGCGTCAGTGAAAAAGCCACGTCAAGTAAAATTGCTTCCTGATAGATTCAGACTGGCACAGACTGATAGAGGTGATATAACCCTAAGCGTCAGTGAATCAGCCACGTCAAGTGAAATTGCTTCCTGTTAGATTTAGACTGGCACAGGCTGATAAAAGAGATATAACCCTAAGCGTCAGTGAGTTCACCACGTCAAGTAAAAGTGATAGTGAGCTAAATCCTTCATCAAGTGGAATCACTTCCGGATGTAGAAGTGCTTCCGAATACATCATAGACTAAGAGGACTAACGTTCAAAATATACAATACACTAAGTCAGAACATAGTCTAAGTAAGACTACTCCCCATAGCAAACTTCCCACAACATGTATAGTTCTTACTATATTTGATTATATATATTGCTATGTTGGACTAACCAGTATGTGCAGAACTTAGTCACACTTCCGGATGCAAATGAGCTTCCGGATGCAAAGACTCTTGGCATTGGATTTCAGAGATTAACACTTGCAGAGCAAGATTGCCACTTCCGGATGAACGATGATCATCCGTCTGCAAGAGTACAAGAGTAAACGTCACATACTCAGAAGTCAGAATGCTTTTGTCAGAGCAGAGGTGTCAGGACTACTTTTCAGAGATAAAGCAAGTCAACCCTGCTAAGCATTAATGAAGATGTACTTCACAACGGTAACTTGGGATTAACGGCTATATTCAAACGGACATATTCAACCTGCCGCCCAAGCCTTTGAAGCCGAGTATAAAAGGAACATCTGCATTCAGAAGAAGTGAGAGAGAACAGAGCCTATTGCCTGAAACATTGTATTCTACATTCCTCTCATCTTCTACTCTCAGATCTAGATTTGTAACATTATTAGAGAGTAATTCATTTGTACTTAAGTGAGTAACATCATCTACTCTTAGAGAGAGTCATTAGTACTTAAGTGTTTATCACAATCAGTTCATAGAGTGAACATATAACCAAATCCTCTAATTAAGAGAGGCTGTTCTAAAACTTGTGCTTGAAGAACAGAATTGTTATCTTACAATTGTAAGGGGGAACATTTAGAGGTTTTCTAAATCTCCATAGGTTGCAAGTTAGCCCGTAAAACTTGTGGTTGTAAGGTTGCAGGTGATCCCGTTGTAAAACCTGTGGTTGTAAAGGTTTGCAGGTTAGCCCGTGGTAAAACCTGTGGGTTGTTAGGTGAACCCGTGTTCGTAAAACCTAAAGTGTAAAGGCTTTCTTGTGCCTGGTTCAAACAAGAAGTTTAGTGGATTGAAAATCTCAGGTGGAGCCTGGGGACTGGATGTAGGTCTGGGAGTGACCGAACCAGGATAAACTCGCTTGTGCATATTTTGCTTATTTAAATCTCACACCAAGCACCACACCACTACATACTCACTTGTGCTTGGGATGATTCATCGTCACTCTCATCAAGCACAAGGAGTAAAGTTTTAAAAAGGGAAAATTATAAGTTTTTATTCTGTCACCCAATTCACCCCCCCCTCTTGGGTGACAGCCACGCATTTCATTTGGTATCAGAGCAGGTCACTTGTTTAAAGGATCCAACGATCTCAAGTGTAAAGACCTTGGCTGATTTGGGTTAAAATGTTTTCCAAAGGCTTTGATCATACCATTGCACCTGTGTTAGAAAATATTGATTTTTGTTGGTGGAAAGCAAGAATGGAAAGTTTTATACAATCCACTAGTTTGAAAATGTGGGAAATTATTTTGATTTCAAACCAGGAGGAAACTGGACTGAAAAGGAGAAAAATTTGTTTTCCTTAAACATTAGAGCAATGCAAATTTTGTACAAAGGCTTAGCTGAAAATGATTTCCAGAAGATCAAACACTGCTCTAAGTGCTAAAGATATTTGGAATACTCTTGATGTGATATATGCTTCTAACCCATCTCTTGAAAGCACAGCTGTCCAAAGCTCAACTCGTGCTCTTTGTGGATCATCTACTGATGAGCTTCTGGAAGGTGATATTGAGGAAGCAGGCTTCAGTGAAGAGAGTATCCATTTCTGCCTAGAAGATTCAGAAAGTGAGGTATCTGGATCTGAACTTGAACTGTCTGAATTGCAAGATGCATACAATGAGTTATATACCGAATATTGTAAACTTGCAAAAGAACTTCTAGGCTTAAAAGAAAAAGATAGGAAACTTGAAAAACTAATTTCTTCTTCTACTAAAGTTTCGAGGTTTCTTTTAAAGAACTAGTGGTTCCGATAGCTAGCCCACTATCGGCAGGGAAAACTTCAACATGTCTTGAAAAATGTCTTGATTGTAAACACGTGTTGAAGGAAAAAGAAAAGCTTTCAAAAGAAACTGAGATTTCAAAGGAACAAAAAGCTTTTTTAAAGAAAACTAATCATAATAATGATAGAAAACCTCATTTTGATTTTCATTCTATTATCTGTCATTATTGTGGTAGATTAGGACATATTTCTCACACATGCAGTCTTAGAAGAAATTCAAATGAGAGAAATAAATTTGTATGGATTCCTAAAGGACAAGTAAGGTCCAGTGCTAACCTTGTAGGACCCAAGTACAAATGGGTACCAAAACATCCTTCTAGTGCCTTACTTGTGCAGGAAAGATCAAGAGTTCCTCTTACCCCAAAAAGGAGAACCCGCGGTGATGCAATTGCTGAAACCCCTGGTACAATCATAAGAAGCAGTCGGCAACCACAAGGGACAATGGTTCTGTCTCAAGGATGAGCTATCACAAAGTTCCATTCAACTATCCTGAGAAGAACAAGAGAGAGTGGATTCCTCGATCAACATTGAAAAGACTCTTGAATCCTACCTCTCAGAAGAAAGTGCTTCGAACCAAGGATAAGTATAGAAGATCTCCTTGGGTAAGCAAGGGATCACTTAGCAACGAAGCATTTGATAGTAAAATCTCCTATGCTGATGTTAGATGGACTTATTGAGATTTTACATTAAGCATCCTAAGATGTGAACATTGTATTAATCATAGAAGAAAGCTTAAAGAAATTAACAATGTTTATAATCCACATGTTGTCCATGATTGTCTTGATCAAAAACCTTGTATATCCTTGTGCATATAGTCATAATAGATTCACCATGCCATACACATAGCAACTAATCTCTAAGTGCATGTGAATTATATATAACCTACAAACTGACCTTCAGATCCAGACTTGGATACAAAAGGAAGGAACTATCTGATATTTTGTAGGAAAGGCAATTCCGAGGTTCAGCAAGACAAGGGTGAAGAAGAGTCATTTGCTGATCCTAAGAATGTTCTGAATGAACAAGAAGGGAAAAGGGAAAGCTAGGTCAAGCCAACCTCAAGACCCCAGCAACCCTGTCTGATAAACTCAGAATTCCCAGTTTGAAGGTTGAGATCAAAATATTTATCTCCTTCACGGATCCATTACAATAGGAGATGCATCAACATTTGAAGGATCTGTTGAATTTAGTGAGACTGTTGATCTGAAAAGGCATAGTAGAACCCCTGGAGCTTCAACAGATTCTTGTCCAGATCAATCAATCAGAGTTAGATGAGTTATGGGCTAAAATGAACAAGGAGCATGAGCAAAATCAGAGAGAGATAGGCTAAGATAGCCATCCCTCGGACTTGACCAGGATGTCACTGCTGCCCTCAGAAGGGAAATTGAAATGAAGCGGATTGCCCAAGAAGGAAGGCTCGCCCTTGGGGAAGCCATCTGATTCATGTGCCCCAACAGTCTGCTAGCACAGAGGCAAGCTTGAGATAGCGCTGAGTGATCAACCTACGGAGATACCCTCTGCTGAGCCTGTGTCTCCGTCTGCACCAGCTCCAATCCATCCTATTAGCCTCAGCAAGACTCAGGACTGTACCTCATCTGAACAATTAGTCAAGTCTTGATAAGCATTCGTCACGCATAGATTTTGGTGCTGCTCTGAAAATAGAATCCTTGCATTGCCAACCAAAATCAAGCGAGCTACTGCTTGATGCGAATGGAGCTATGGTGATATCATTCTTACCTTCCTCTTTACTTGAATAATCACTTGGGTAGTAAATGCATGATGGGTTTAACAGCTTTTATTTCTCTGAAACTGATATGATTTCCCTTACCTGTGATGACCTTATTTTCTGTAAAAACGATCCTATCATATCAAATTCATTTTCTGATATAATGCATACTGATTTTACAAATTCAAGAAGTCTGACACCTTGAAACTGAACTTTCTTCAAAACCTTCTGAATTTGTGCATGCTGAATCATTGTGCTCCAAGATTTCTGACATTGTTAAGAAGATTCAGAACTAGTTTCAGAATTTTGACACTAAAACTAAAAACATTCTTCAGAGTTTTCATATGGTGTCTAAATCGTTTTACTCATATATGCTTAGTGAATCCTTTTAAGGGCACCTCTCATGGAAGAAAATAGTTTATGCATTCACCTTGATTTTTGAAAGATCCTTTTTGAAATACAAACTTTCAAAACAGATTCCGATCCTCTTTAAACTTACATGACAACCACACCTCATGATAGCATTCAAAAGTTATTTCTGATTTTCCATTTCATGTGGTATCTCTTGCATCAAATTTTTCAATGCATAAGCAGCTATGGTTTCGAGAACAATACATCCCTCTTAATTACATCTTTAAGTTCTCAATCTACTAATGATCTCGGTTCAAGTTTGTGGTTTAAGAATGTTGACACAGATTATTGAAGCTTGAACAATGAGAATAACCAAGAGAGAATGGCAACGAAAATGCCTCTTATCAAGATGTGTGAAATGGCTATACTAAACCTGAGAAACTCTCGCCAATACACATGAGCATTTCTATCCCTTACACATTCTGTAGTGAAATTTAATGGATAGTCTCTCTCTTGTCTGACATGCATTAGAAATCTTAGGAAATGCCTTGAATTAAACTCTGCTAGATCTGTAAAACATGGCATAGTATCACAAGCATGCTATAATCTGTATTAATTTCAAGCTTGTTGATATCCTAAGAACAATGAGATCACACTGAGCATATCTAGAAGAACTTGAGCTAAAATTTTGGAAATTATTCTCGTAATCATATGCTGAAATTTGGTTGTTTTTTTTTTAAAACGGATTTAGTCTTAAAATCAAATTATTTTGTGAGGATGAAGATTTTTTTTCTTTCAAAATTTCATTGTGTTAATAATTCACATGTCTTCATGATCTAACATGAACATCCTTGAGGCATATTTATTGAACTATACTTGCTTATGAAACTCTGAAAATATGCCACCTGTTTGATACTCTCTGTACTATCACATTGATATTTATCTATGAGAGTATAAATAGAGTTCATGTCTTGATAGTGAAACTATGTGAACATATAGACAATTTCAAAATTAGTCTTCACATAATCATTGCTCATATTTTCTTAAACCAATTAGCAAGCATGATTTCTTAAAATTATTAACTTGTACTGATTAACACAGATTGACTTGAATGTCCAGAGGATGGTCTCCAATGTTAAATCTTACGTTCTTTCACTGACCATCAGGAAGCACTTGTTTCCTCAAGCACATGAAGGACCAATCATCAAGTTTGAGCAAGGTTGCTTTCGCAACAATCAGCGCTTTCGATAGCAGGCCAACTATTGAACCATGGGAAGAGTAGAGTGACTGCCCAGTCATGTCTGCTTGTGGTTGTAGCTCAGCTTGCCGAAGCGAATCATCAAAGCACTTGCGCTAGGGGTTTCCACTTGAGATAGCACACCTCTTGAAGATGTCAGGAAGCATGCTTATCTGCATATGATTCAGATTCATGAGTCTAATAGAGTATGAGGATTCCTCATCTGTGGTAACATCTACACCTTACCATCTCTTATATATGATGCATACATGGCATTGGTAAGGGTGTCAATTTAGGATGTTTTTCTCAATCTGCATTGACTTCAAAATCATTCATTGTCTTAGAAAATCATCCTAGCTCACACATCTGTATCCTTTATATGACACGCTGGAAAGTAATTGATAACATACCTCTCTTATATGCTTCCTTTCTTGATTTTGTGATGATTAATCTTAATATAGAAGAGAAGTAGATGGACATTACCCGATAATGATCCCTTGAAAATAGAGAGTTACATGTTGTCATCGATAATAAACTCTTGAGATGCTGTGATGCAATTTGTTTGGAAATTACTTTTGGCATTTTAATCTCACAAATTTCATTTGATTTGGTTTCATTTCATATGGTATCACAAATTTCACTTGGCATTCAATCATTTCATTTGATATCACAAGTTCAAACTCACATATTTCATTTGATTTCATTTGGTATCACGAATTTAAAATCACAAATTTTCAATTGATATCATAATCATCATTTTAAACGCACCAAAATTATTTTGATATCATGTTAATCATTTCAAGAGGGTCAAAATTACTTTTGATGTCTTTTATATTTGAAAAGAATTTTCACCTTCAAAAAGAGAACTGTTTTTGTATGTTTTGATCTAGACTTAATCCTTACAAAACATGTTCTGTTATCTTGCATAATGGTTAGGGAGAGTAAACTCACTTAGAATACTGAATCAATATTTCTTCTTTTTGTCTCACACTGTTTAGCTATCCTACATAATGTTTAGGGAGAATACAATCATTTAGGATCATGAATCATTATTGTTGTCCCTTGTTAATTCTCGTACGTTGTATTGAATAGTCTAGAACAAATCTTTATTAACGATACATAGGGAGAAATATTAGGTAGAAAGCCCATTCCTAGGAGAACGATAGAAGTATCCCCATCCCTAAGGCTAGCTTGCACTTGTTGAATTTTGATGAAGCCAAAAGGGGGAGAGATGATGAGACATGAGATGTCTAGAGATGAGACATGAGATGAAATATAAGATGTCTAGCTAGATATGAGACATGAGATGTCTAGAGCTGAGAGATAAGATAAGATATCTAGATATCCGGGGAGAGAACTGGGGAAAGAAATATAGCTCTGGGAGTGATCTAAGTTTAATTATGTTCTCTAGTCATCTATGGGTTTGTCATCATCAAAAAGGGGGAGAATGTTAGAATCTTAAGTTTTGATGAAGACTAAAATATAAAAGATTAGACCAAGTACTTAGAGAGCAATAGGTTAACATAGGTTCCCAAGTAAGAGTGCAACCGGATGTGGATTTACTTCCGGATAGACTAGGACTCGCGCACGCGGATGAATGATTTATCCCCCAGCGACAGCGAGTAACTCACTAGGGAATTAACTTAGTCCATGAGCATTAGGTACACAAAACCTTAAGACTAAGCTATGAATCAACCGGAAGTGAAATTGCTTCCTGTTAGATTTTGACTGGCGCAGACTGATAGAATAGAATAACCCCAAGCGTCAGTGAATCAGCCTCGTCAAGTGAAATTGCTTCCTGATAGATTTAGACTGGCGCAGGCTGATAGAATAGAATAACCCCAAGCGTCAGTGAAAAAGCCACGTCAAGTAAAATTGCTTCCTGATAGATTCAGACTGGCACAGACTGATAGAGGTGATATAACCCTAAGCGTCAGTGAATCAGCCACGTCAAGTGAAATTGCTTCCTGTTAGATTTAGACTGGCACAGGCTGATAAAAGAGATATAACCCTAAGCGTCAGTGAGTTCACCACGTCAAGTAAAAGTGCTTCCGATAGCTTAGTGACTAGCGCTGACTGTTGGAATGAAATACACTGAGCGAGAGTAAGTGATAGTGAGCTAAATCCTTCATCAAGTGGAATCACTTCCGGATGTAGAAGTGCTTCCGAATACATCATAGACTAAGAGGACTAACGTTCAAAATATACAATACACTAAGTCAGAACATAGTCTAAGTAAGACTACTCCCCATAGCAAACTTCCCACAACATGTATAGTTCTTACTATATTTGATTATATATATTGCTATGTTGGACTAACCAGTATGTGCAGAACTTAGTCACACTTCCGGATGCAAATGAGCTTCCGGATGCAAAGACTCTTGGCATTGGATTTCAGAGATTAACACTTGCAGAGCAAGATTGCCACTTCCGGATGAACGATGATCATCCGTCAGCAAGAGTACAAGAGTAAACGTCACATACTCAGAAGTCAGAATGCTTTTGTCAGAGCAGAGGTGTCAGGACTACTTTTCAGAGATAAAACAAGTCAACCCTGCTAAGCATTAATGAAGATGTACTTCACAACGGTAACTTGGGATTAACGGCTATATTCAAACGGACATATTCAACCTGCCGCCCAAGCCTTTGAAGCCGAGTATAAAAGGAACATCTGCATTCAGAAGAAGTGAGAGAGAACAGAGCCTATTGCCTGAAACATTGTATTCTACATTCCTCTCATCTTCTACTCTCAGATCTAGATTTGTAACATTATTAGAGAGTAATTCATTTGTACTTAAGTGAGTAACATCATCTACTCTTAGAGAGAGTCATTAGTACTTAAGTGTTTATCACAATCAGTTCATAGAGTGAACATATAACCAAATCCTCTAATTAAGAGAGGCTGTTCTAAAGCTTGTGCTTGAAGAACAGAATTGTTATCTTACAATTGTAAGGGGGAGCATTTAGAGGTTTTCTAAATCTCCATAGGTTGCAAGTTAGCCCGTAAAACTTGTGGTTGTAAGGTTGCAGGTGATCCCGTTGTAAAACCTGTGGTTGTAAAGGTTTGCAGGTTAGCCCGTGGTAAAACCTGTGGGTTGTTAGGTGAACCCGTGTTCGTAAAACCTAAAGTGTAAAGGCTTTCTTGTGCCTGGTTCAAACAAGAAGTTTAGTGGATTGAAAATCTCAGGTGGAGCCTGGGGACTGGATGTAGGTCTGGGAGTGACCGAACCAGGATAAACTCGCTTGTGCATATTTTGCTTATTTAAATCTCACACCAAGCACCACACCACTACATACTCACTTGTGCTTGGGATGATTCATCGTCACTCTCATCAAGCACAAGGAGTAAAATTTTAAAAAGGGAAAATTATAAGTTTTTATTCTGTCACCCAATTCACCCCCCCCTCTTGGGTGACAGCCACGCATTTCATAGGTTACATCGGCCGACGGTACTAATAACCAGTGTCATGCAACATACAGAAAATTATATATGAATATGAACTTATATAAAGTACAGTTCAGTTGAAAGGTACCATATAGCCCACGTTTAAGTATAACATAATCTGAATTCATTTTATTTATATATATATATATATACAAGTAGAAGAGGATGTTAGAAAATCCTCTACTACCATCACCCTCAGTATCACAGTCAGTTAAGCGTGATTACCTGCTAAACTTCACTGCAGCAGATATACGCAGATAACAGTTATCTTCAAAGTCCGCTTGAAAGATCACCGTCTACAATAATGCCACAATTTAAAAATGGGTCAAGACACTTTGTAAGTGACTTAACTCAACCTTTTAAATAACTTTCATTAATACTAAAAGTATAAAAATACTTCAATACCAAAACCACATCCATATCCTTTTCTTTTCCAACTTCTCTTAACCAAATCTTTACAATCCAATACTTTCAACCTTAATTATCTCTTGAAAAATTTATAACATAACCCACCATAACCAAACCATCCTTTAAAAACATCTATATCACTTTCAATCAATACTTTAACTTTCCAACTTCCTTTCAAACCTCAATCTATTCAACATTAACATTCCAACATCGATAAACAACCTTTAATCTACCAAAGTCACTTCAAATCAACACTTTAACTAACAAAATTCCTTACAAACATCAATCCTTCTAAAACCAACCTTCCAACATCACCAAACAACTTCATCAAGCATTTCTTAAGCACCAATTTATTCCAGAACATCATCACTAACATAGCTCTAGCTTAAAGAGTCCAGAAATGCCCTATTACCTTCGAATTTCCTTCCTAAACACCAATTCAATCAAAATCAACTTCCCACATCTTATTATAACCTTAACAAATATTTATCAACAACTAATTCATTCAAATCATTTTTGATTAACAAAACCCCAATTCAAAGAGCCATAACAATTTTCCAAAAATCTCAAAAATCTTTTCCAACTTCAATAAACCTCAATACTTCCCAAACATCTTCAATTTAGCAGTGAATAATCATAATAACAATTCATAAATCCTAAAGTCCCAATTTTTCCATAACACCCTAACATCAAAAGACCAAATTTCACAAAATTAAATTCACAAGAGGCAAGGATCAAGCTTACAAAGTTCCAGAACGCAGGGAGGAGCTTCACTGCTGCCGGCCGCCGTCCAGAACTCGCCGGAGTCGGCCCTTGGGTGACTGGCCGAACTGGAACAAGAGGAGGGAAAGGGAAGATGAGACATGAAGTTGTAACATGAAGAACTTACAAAAGAGCTAGAGAAACTACCACCCACCTTCAACAACAACCCCCTTCGCTGGAAAATAGGACCACCGTCGCCGGAAAACCACCACAACTCGCCGGCCGAACTGAGAAAGGAAGAGGAGCTAAGGAAAATATGTTGTGAAGTTGAAGAAAGAAGAGCCACAAGAGGAATCACAAGAAAAATCACACCTTTCCTTTACCCGCCTTTCATGTCGCCGGAAAAACTCAACCACCGCCGGAAAATAAGAAAATCCGAACAGCCCTCACACCCTCAGATCGACTCGAGCTTCGCGGATATGGGAAGAGAAATGAGAAATGAAACAAAATGAGTAAGCTTTCATGGAGGTAGAGGCCGAAGTAGTGAGGTGCGAGGAAGAAGAAAATGGTGAAGGAGGGAGAGAGAGAGAGAGAGCCGCGCGAGAATGGAGAGGGGGGGGTCCGAATTTGTTGATAAGGAAGGGAGGGGACCGTGTTTGGTTGATGGAAATAAGGGTGATTTTGGTTATTTAAAGCCCAAACTTGCTATAGTGTACTCATTTTGATTTAAAACCACTCAAACCAGCCTCCAATCTTCTTAAACTTCAAAATATTTTTAACTCTACCACTCCCTCATATTTCAGACTTTTCATTTCTTTAGTAATTATATGCATATTAATTACTCAAAATTTCCAAAATATTCCCAAAAATCACCAAAAATTCCTAAAAATTCCCAAAATTCCTAATTTCTCCATTTATCATTTCCAAAACACTCTTTAATCCTGTATTAGATTTTCAAGATGTTACACTTAGCTTTCAATCAAATTGCATTTAAGGTATATCTTAATGACTGGCTTAGAAAAGAGATACATAAAACACTTTCTTTTGTTATTTTTAACATCTAATGAAACCAAAACCCTGAAACATATGGCTAGTAGAAATCAGAGACTAAGTTGACAATTGGAAAAAAAACATGGAAGTGAGTGCTATATTGAATCTTTTTGTTCACAGAAAAAGAAGCCAACGCTTAGCATCTAAAACCTTATAAAAATAGAGATATCTTTGAAAAGTGACTTGATCACAAAACTTCTTTCGCAATTCAATTAGTTAAGTAGGCAGCCATAAAGGTGTTCCATAAATTTATTCATTTGAAAGGTTATGAAAAGAAGTCATCGCAGATGAAACCAGATTAGATTGGTACCCTGGCCTCAATTGGATATTGTGGGTGATATCAAACAGTACGTCATATATCTGAAATATGAAATTAACAAAGCAAATATTTATCACAAAATCAAGAACCATGCAACCAAAACATTGTAAAATAGAATGGTCACAATAGATTTAGGAAGATGTTGTCAAACCTATTGAAAGAAAAACACAGGATGAAGACCAAATTGTTTTTGCAATATTGAGGTACTCCTGCAAGTAAGAAAACATAGGTGGAAATACCAAACCATTTGTGGAGTAACAAGGAACAAAGATTTCTAATAATTATGGTTGGCCAAAGGATTTATCTTTTGACATTCACTAACAGATGTGCCATGAAACAACAAATAACAGCAACAAATGGAAATACCCTAGTGAAAGAAGTCTTTGCATCATTTCAGGAGACTTGATTTTGTTTTCAACAAAAGGTGGAAAGAGTACAACTTTGAGGATTCGAAAGACAAGTTAGGACAAATAGGTTTTAAAATCAACAATTATATGTGAAACAATGCAATACAACAGTAAACATGCAAAGATAAGAATGCGTGATAATCTATATGCTAGAATTTCGTGTGATATTCAAGAGCAGAACAACTTCACTATTGTGCATGTTCAAGTTCTAAGTGTATCATTTGAAATAGAAGATATTTTCATGGCCTAGTTACAATGTTCTTGTAACACACTGTTCAGCTGCTGAACAACATGTGCATTTCTAACATGGTTCAAAAGAATGTTGTTACCTTGGTAGCAATCTTTATGATATTATTGGAGAGATTATATCTAGATTATCCTTCAGAATATTTCCCTGCGAGTAACAACAACAACATCAGTTAGATTATTTGGATATTGAGGGGACAAATCTTTCTATATATCCTCCTCTAAAAAAGGGAAATATATTTGTTACTAAAGATATGTTAATTGACCTTTAAAAAGATTTATTGAGCATTTTCCGAGCCACCATCAGGAAAATATTTCCCTGAAAGTATACCCATTGCTAGGGGACTGTAGGCCAACAAGCTAATAATTCTGGAAAAAAATAAACCATTATATGACCATTGATTTTCACTTCAAAGAGAAAACTCTAGCAATGTTCCCATATGCAAGTTGATTATATTAGAAGTGTTATAAAAGAAAGAATGACACTTTCAATTTCAAATTTTTCAGACTTGCAACATGAGCACAGGAAAAGGCTAAAATTGCACTTAGATTTAAGGGTTAAGGGTCAAATCTATCACTCTACTATTGACAAAAGTTCACCGAACATAAACAAGAATTTGATGGCTCAAATGTAGCACAAATCTATTATAAAATGGGTCAAATCTAGCATTTTCGTCAATCTTAACGGGTTTGACCGTTAAGTTTGACCCGATCATGCCACGTCAGCTGCCACGTCACCCAGTTAGGCCACATCACCTGCCACGTCACCCAACTGTAATACCGTGGCAGGTGACGTGACCTAACTGGGTGATGCGGCTGGTGACGTGGCATGATCAGGTCAAACTTAATGGTTAAACCCGTTAAAATTGACGGAAATGTTAGATTTGATCCATTTTGAATAGATGTGTGCTACATTTGAGGTATCAAATTCTTTTTTATGTTCGGTGAACTTTTGACAATAATAGAGTGCTAGATTTGATCCTTAACCCTAAATTTAATTCATAGCCAATCCCTTTCACTTTCGTACTCCCAAGGCTTTGTGATTCTTTTACAGTCAAAATGGGAAAAACAATAAGTTTAAGAAATACAAAAAATTTCAGCATCAAATGCACATAAAAATGGAGGCTAATATTCTGTTTAAATTAATGCTCGTCCAAGTGATGTAAATATGTGAACAAAGTTTTCAACTATAAATACATAACTGGGAACATTTTCCAATTTGTGCATCCAAGAATATATCCATTGAAGTGTGCTAAAATCTCTAGTACTAACTAATCAAACTATAACATCTAAGAATTGTTGCTTTTAAAATGATATTAGCAGATTTTGGGTAAACAAGGATATAAACGTTTTTGAGCAAGGATTTCCTGATCAATTTCTTCATACCAAAATTAAGTAATATCCAACTTGCATCAAAATTAACATTAATTATCTCTCATGATGACAGCACTCAGTTAGTTCCGCATAGGAAGCTATATAAATTTTGTTATTAAAGAGATGCAAATTAGCCTCATAAGTAAGCTTTAAGAGGGGACTGAGGGTTGAGGGATAGGGTGCTGCAATTATTATAATAAAATAAATATGCATCAGTTGCTCAGAAGCAAGTGACAAGACCTGCAATGATTTTATCTTGGGATAATAAGTGAATCTTTCAGCAACCTGAATAAACTTCATAGCACCATATGGTAATTATGGTGTTTCATTACTGAGACCAATGTATCTGATCTGCATGAAATTTATATCTCCTATTAAAACTTAGGAATATCACTTCAACATTGGCTAGTGAAGTAGTGCCCCACTATCACTTACCTTCCCAGAATTTACAGCTCTGCTGAGAGCTTCAAGTTGTTCATCTATACTAACAGAACAAAATGGTTGATTTGGGTCATATTCAGTTTCTCCAAACATTGGAACATAGCTACAATCATTAACATAACACTTGCACATTTCAGATTTGTGTACAAAAAATGTGAAAAGTATAATAAAAAGGGAAGTAATAGAAGAATCAATGGAAACACTAGTCCGAAAAATTGAAGTTAACATCACATACAAACCGATCAATATAATCTGTTTGCATCCGCAACAAACTGCATATATTCAACAGACAAGACATCACAAAAATAATACTTGAAAAGTAACTTCTCCAACTAGAATTACCTCTGCCCAACTCCGTGCCTATTTATGTAATTGCACATCCTATTAGGCTATGGGAAATCAATATCAATCTAAAATTTAATTAGTATTATGAAGATGAGTTTTTTCTTCAGTAAATAGTCCTATTATCATCCTCCTGCTAATGATCCTAACAGGATAGATAATAATCCCTCCATTCCTAAATATAAGATCATTTTAAGATTTCAATTTGTTTTTAAATATAAGCAACTTTCTAATTTTTCTCAACTATTTTCCAAATAAACCATAATAATCTTTATCTATAATAAACAAGCAAGAGTGGAAGACTAAGAATAAAGTTATATGGTTATGATAGATTATTAATATCATGTGTTAACTAACTTAAATAATAAGCATCCTTAATCTAATCAAATTAGGGAAAGTGATCTTATATTAAGGAACAGAGGAAGTATTTCTCCATAGAACATACATCATCAACTACATATCATGGACTGTTCACTTGTTGAAATTAAAGTAGATAATAAGTGAGAATAGACAATACGGAAGCTCTTGTAGTTTCAAGACAAACTTAGACAATGAATCAACAAGCATAGACTTATCAAGACAGTATTGAACCTATCAACAAGCATAGACTAATCAAGACAATATTGAACCTATGGTCGATGGCTTCACTAATATTCCTGGCTTCCAGACACTGTGGGCCACCTCTAATCCAAGTCATCTGCCCAGATGGTCCACTAACCTTCACAAATTTAAAAATTAGGAACAATCAAGAGCTGAAGAAACTGAGAGAATTCCAGTCAAAACCAAGAGTTCATTTGAAAAATGAAGTAGCATGCAATTAAAAACTAATGAAAAGGAAGCAATTAAATTGTTGATAGCCCTGAAAATCCTGAAAATTCCAAACAAGGATTGAAATTTATTTCAAATGAAAGTAACATGAGTAGTGATTCTAACTTATCATTAGGAATTCCTTTGGACTAGCTACACACATGAATGAGATTTTGAAAAGCAAACATTAAGCTTGTTGTCCCAATATAATCAAGACAACATTCCCATCACAAAAACAAGGGAGACTTACAACAAGGTCCCATGAAGTAAATTAATCCCAAACAGGTCCAAAAAAGTCATTAAATTACACTGAAGTCCATAGGGTAGGGATGATAGTAAATTGCATGTGTTGAGGGTTATCAATGCAACTCAAATGTGTTGTAATTCATAACTATTCAAAAACCTAGTAGTTACTCGCAACTTATTGAGATGCACTAACATTCTAACACATTCACTTTAATATCAATCAGGTCCTCAAGGATTTCAATGAAATTCAATAACTTCATGGAATCTAGTTATAGTTAAAAAAAGAATATTCAACTCAACAAAAAAACAAATTTCAGTACATATATTATACATGTTTACCACCAACCTTTCCACCCTCAATAACCAAAAAACAATCAAATTTATAACAAGTTCAAAGTGAAGACTAACTACCCTTTGAAAAGCTCACAACTATAATAAAAACATGAAAAATAAAATATATTACTACCTCCGGTCCTAAATATAAGACCTAGATGACTTTTTTTGGAGAGGTTAAGGTTGCAAAATAGTCTATTAAATCATGACATATTGATATATTTTTAGACTATCCATTAGTTTATAAGTAAAATAAACTAGTTTAAGGGGAAAATCAGGTAAATCAATTTTATAATTAACTTATTTTGCTTTTTTTATGATTTTTCAAAAAAGTCAATTAAGTTTTATATTTAAAACCGGAGGGAGTAGTAATCTACAGTTTTGAACAATTTAAACCAAATTTTGATAGATCAAATTTATTTATGAAATTTTTAAGGATTATTATGATTATATTTATAAAACATATAAAATGAGAGGGAAGGAAAAGGAGAAAGCGTGTCACGGCTAGTGCTTTACTGCTTTCTTACTTGCACAATATATCTCCATGGGCTAAACTAGGTCAGCCCAATGAGAAATGTTCAGTGAAGGGAATGACTTAAACTTTTTTTTAAGAAAAAAAAAGGGCCTAATGTTAGAAGACCAAAACAGTAGTATAAGAAATGTGAAATTCATTACTTGAATTGGGAGCGTGCAAACGAGTTTTCGTTCCGAAAATTAAACAGAAAAAACCAATTAGTATCAGTTCGTTTTTTTTCATCATTTTTTATCTTTTTTTGTAACTTGTCCCATATGAAAATTCAATAAGAAAATGAAAACAACATATTTATCATATCTAAATAGTTATACAAATTTTATATCTTATTAAAAACAATTAAACTATTAATTTAAGATGATGAAAACAAAGAAATGCATAAAATTTTATAAACTAAATCTTATATAAAACAATTAAACTATTAGTTCTTTAGAATTTAGTATTTTAGGCTATTAAAGTATTAGACTATTGGTCATTTTTGTTTTCTTGTTCTATTTTAAAATATCTATTATTTGTTTTTGGGTTTTTTTATAATTTTATAATGTTTTTGGTTTTTCGTTTTCAAACCAAAAAACGGAAACAGGAAAACTTTACAAACGGAAACCGAAAAACTGAAACTGAAAACCAAAACTCCTTTGATTCGGTTTGATTTTCGATTTAATTTGTTTACCCCTAACTTAAACCATTCAAGACCATGTAAGAATCAAACCCATCCAAATCAGGTGGAGGGTGTGCTCATACCTGCAAAATTTGTCTTCCTAATTGTGGGTGGATGTCACTAACATATCAGCTAAAGAAAGTCTTCACCTATAACAATGCCTAATTGTAATCTGTCAGATCGATCATGTTAAGGATAAGTCTAGTGTAATGAACGATATTAAAGATAGGCTGATCCCAATAACAACGCCTAATATAAAGATTGATCGATCCAATAAAGTAAAATAAAACCACTATGTTACTTGCATTCCATGTTCCAACACAGTTGCAGAATTTTCTAATATTTGATAAATGAGTTGAGTACTTGTAAACGGGATATGTCGAAGAAATACTTAAATAATCTAAAGAGATCAGGTGATCTAAACTCTTGTCCAGTGAAAACACAATGCATATCATTTTAATTCTAATTTGTTGATATAAAACAATACAAATTTCTTTTGATTATAAGAAAAATAAACATATTAATTTGAAAAAACAAAAAAAAATATTAGCAATACTAGTAATTTTTATTAAAAAAATAAAATTTGGATTATTTCAAATGAATTGTCTACTAATTAAGATCAAAATCATATTGAGATGTTGAGTTTTAGTTGTATCCTAGAATATATCTCGTTAGGTCAAATAGAAAGAGTTAGTCCCTCATAATATGGTGAACTAACATTTGGCTCTTTCGCAGAGGTGTCCACATCAAAAGGCTGATAGAGTTTTTTTTTTTTTTTTTTAGCTGAAAAGGCTGATAGAGTTTTGAAGAACATTTATCTCTAAAGAGAGAAAACGTGATTAGCGAAAGGGCAGACAAAGAATGAAAGTTATTAATCAAAGTTCAATGTCCATCAGGCCGAAGATATAGTTTTTAGTTTTACAATAACAAATGAAATATATATATATTGTCTTAATATTTATCCCTATCTTCTTCAAAATAGGTTCCGAATTGGAGTTAAAAATTAAAGCTTAATTCTTTTCAGTTAAAATTAAAACTTGATTTAAAACTGTATATTTATGCATGTTCGGCTGTCACCATTTATATCTGTTTGGAATAGCAGTAATGGAATAGTGGTGGTAGAAGGTGATTTTTTTAATCTAACTTTTTATAAACTTAAGATATTAATTATAGAGGAGAGAAGATTGTGTAAGATGGTTTATGTAAGTAGAAGTGACTTTTTTTATATGACTTTTGCAAATATGTTTGGATCATTATTTTAAAAAATAAGTTTAAAAAATGGCTTGAATCTTATTAGAATATACTCATACATATATATTATCAGTAGATATTGGGATAACTGTAAGAGAAATACTAAAATTAAAAATACGTAAAAAAATCAAAACAATCATATGATTCTATTTATAAGTCGTTTTCAATATGTTTTAGATAAAAAAATTCTATTTTATTAGCTCTGCTTTTAGAAATAAAAATTTCCCAACTTATTAGGATATATTAAATTAATTACTGTGTATTACTACGAAGTTATTTTACGATATTAATGTATAAAAATATTTTATCAAAATAATTAAGTATTTACTAAAAGCATTATTACTTCAAGATACTGAATGCAATTTAAATCAATTTCGAAATCTACTAAGTTGTCGCTAGCTAGACATTCACCAACAATGTATATAAGCTTCTGACTGTTTCAATCATGAAAAGGAAGGTAAGATATCCAATTATCATGAAAAAAACATATACAAACATATACTTTGAATAAGTATATATATGCATAAGCCAGTGAATATATGATTGATGTGCAGACTCCATGTGGGAATAATGATGAACGAAGAAAAGATGATAAGATAAATGTTGGCAAGGTGCTAACGACTGCAAAGGAACATGTTTTGGTGGCAGAGTGATAATAAGAGAGCCAACTCCTCAATAAATTAAAGATGAAAGAGACGAAGTGGCATCTACCACATGAATTGCCCAGTAGATAGTTAAGGATAGAAAAAAAGAGTGTGAACGAATTAGTATTATTATTTGACACGTTCAACCATTTTATAAGAAATGTAGTTAAGTTATGAAGTTTGTTTACAAAGTAAAAAATCAAATTTATCCTCACTTAAAATCACGTAATACATCTTGAAAAAGGTGAGAAAGAAAGTTGCATCAAACTTCTTACAAGGATTTTATAAAAATGATGGGAGAGGATAGTTTATAATATTGGCAGGAATGTTACATACTCAAGATAAACTTTCAGTGATTTATGAAGTGATGAATAGAAAATCCCGTCCATTCATCCTATTTATCTCCACATGGATGCGTAAGTGGGATGAACATACAATGGCAACTAATAATGACACGTTATCAAATACTCAAACACAAGAAAAAGCCAATTGGTTGTGAACAAAAGAAAAAAGAAAAAGCCAATTGGAATGTAATGAATGAGAGGCACCATGCTTGTTTGTTTCCCAAATAACAACGTATTAGGACTTGGCATCAAATAGAACTCTCTTGGTTATTAAAGGAAAAAAACATATGAGATTGTCGCTTAAGGGGAAGAAACACATTAAATATATAGTGTTGCCTTACCCATGTGAAGACGCTTCCCAATCCAAGGACAAACTCAATTGTTGATGAGTCGATCCTCTCATTCAGGTTTCGGTATTACAGCTGGGTTTTGCATTGATCATGATTATATCATTCACAATAAATTAATTAAACTAGAATTCTTAATTAATTGTAAGAGTTATATAGATTGTTTATTATTTTGGTCTTGATACAAAAAACAATTTATTTGCCTCACAAATTTAAATTTCTTTCCTGATACATCCATGTTAATCACACATATAAGAAGGATATGTTTAAGTTTTATCAAGAAGTGACATGATAATTAAAACTGATGTTTTAATAAAATCAATACACAATTATTAAAAATAACTGAATAAGTTAACAAATTCTTTAATAGTTACAAATTAAATTATATATCTAACTTTTTATATAAAAGATGTGAGGGAAAACTATATGGCATTTTGTTTCCAATGATGATGGAGAACAAGAGTCAAACGTTGCTCTATTGGCCACCTAGCTTAAAACCCATTTTATTTATCATTTCCATACAACTGTCTCATACTACTTAGGTACTCCTATATTATTGTAAAAGAATTGAAGAGTATGATTGAGGATATAGCTGGCTCAATGTATGATCATTAAAACTTGCGGCTGCGACGTGATAATATTACACACCCATAGCCAACTTCTTAAATACTACTACCTCCGGTCCTAAATATAGGACCTAATTGACTTTTTTGGAGAGATTAAGATTGCGAAATAGGTTATTAAATGATGACATATTTGATATATTTTTAGATTATCCATTAGTTTATAGGTAAAATAAACTAGTTTAAGGGAAAAAATTAGGTAAATAAATTTATAATTTACTTATTTTGTTTTTTTAGGATTTTCCAGAAAAAAGTCAATTAGGTCTTATATTTAGGATCGGAGGGAGTATTATAGCATACACAGTATTTATTTCACATCTTGCATTTTTTTTCTTATCCTCCCACTATCAATGACACATGCATATACACTCTAGTCAATAATATGTGGTCAATAATATGTGTCTGTGTGCGCGCGCGTGTATTACATTTAATTATTTATTACATGGTACAAGTGGTAAATAAATAATTGCAATTAAGTCCCAAGTAAAAAAATTTAATATCAGATAGTTTTCATTGACAACTTTTTTATGTGTTAATAATTTTTTATGTGTTAATAATAATGGCTATTTCAGTAGTCATTGACAATTCCTTTGAACTTATTTAATACTCCCTCCGGTCCCTAATGTAAGAGCCCGAGATTTGAATGATTTCGGTCCCTAATATAAGAGCTCACCCCACTTTGTCTGACCATTTATTGCATTTTTTCCAATTCTACCCCTATTGAATTTGTGTTGAATGGAGGAGAGACTAGAGAGGAACATTGATAATCTAAACAGTTTTTCCTTCTTCCAAAGTCTTCTCTCTCTTAGTTTCTCTAGGTAAACATGGAACACGTTTCTTTTCCATCCAACCTCACTGTTGCACTGTTGCGGAGGACTCCTTGGAGATGGATGCTGGCTCTGCAAATCCGGTTCATGATCTCATTGTTCAAGACTCGTTTGATGGCGCTGACTCTGTTTCAGCCGAAGAGAAACTGGGGGGAATTTTCCGGTTGAAAAGGAAAACACTTTTTGACTTGAACAAGCTACCAAATGAAGTTGAAATGGACATGGATGATGGTGAGAACGCGTCGCTGATGATGTTTTGGATATTGTTGAGGCTTCTCTTGAGAAAGGTGCTTATTCACACATCAAGGAGGATGAAGTTACTTTTGTATGTAAGGAGTTTCCTTCAAACATGAATGAAAGAAAAATCAAGACAGATAGGCTGATCTTCGATCTCAATGAATACCCAAAAGAAGAACCAGAGTTTGATCGCCAAGATATTGTACGTGACCTATTGAAGATTTATCTGCCATATCCTTTTTTATGGACTAAATAGGTCCATACCCTTAAGTTATAAACAGGGTACACTTTACTCATCACTGTACTATGCATTCCAACACTGTACTCATCCTTTTTTTTCATTTTCATCTTTATCTGTCCACTTTTTCTATTTCATTCATTCAAACACTTATTCTCTCTCCACTTAGCACTTATTCTCTCTCCACTTATCATATTTATTATCCAACTTTCTCTCTCCACTTCTTCCAATATTCATTATTATCTTACAAATGGTAAAATTGGAAAAAATGTATTAATTAGAGACACCCAACTAACAATCAGATGTTTTCTTAAGAAGCGGGCTTTTGGCGGCTGGCTCTTACATTAGGGACCGGAGGGAGTATCAAATTTCTTACTTGAGAATTGAGTGTTATTGTTCCTAAATAATTTTATAAGCTAAGTGGCGGATTGGAGGGAGAGAATGCTCCCAATACATTGGTAATGCGTTGGGTCTGATTTGAGTGCATTTCTCTTAAACATTATCTACAATCACATGGATCAAACACAACATGTGTGTTTATGTCTAAACGATATTATAAATCTTGACTGTTGCTCTTTTTGAACGTTTTTTAGATGTTTCTCGAATCAACTTTCAAATTTGTACTATATATAAAACCAAACAATGCATGCTTTGGCAAATGTTTATATGCCATATTAAATATTTTGAAAAAGATTAGTCAATATCATTTAGGGAATATATATGGGTTAACGTATAAATTTGGCGCGAAAGTTTTTGCCTAAGATTTTACTCTAGAAGTTTTCTTGAGTTCACGTGCAATTGCATCTTTAGTTTTAAAATGTAGTGATTTAAACTTTTATCATTAAAATAACAATGTTAACAGTTAAAAAATTAATACTACCTTTTTTATACATAAAAAATTAGCATGAACTACTAATATTTTAAAGATAATTAAATGATATAATTACTACATTTTGAAACTCTCAAGGCTTCTAAACCCCAAGTAACTTCTAGAGAGCAGAATAGTGCATAAAAAAAATTCCAATTAAACTTGCACATCTCAACTCAATATATTAATTTATGCCACACAAGATATGTGTATGACCACATAATAAATGTTACATTATATTATATGTAATCCAAGTATCTTTATATATTGGTTTGAACTTTATCTATCATTAACTATGATGTGAATCATACGAGCTTATTGCTAGCTAATAGCGTTATATGTCAGTAGACAAATCCAAGAAAATAATTCTCTCTATTATTGAGTGTATTTTAAAAAATCATAATTATATTTTTAAGATATTAAAAATATTATTGAGAACAAGCTGTAAATATGGTTCTTCTCTAAGTAAATATTGTTTTTGATTCTTTAATATTTGCAGAGAAAATGGTGTCCTAGAGAAGAATGATTACTTCATATTAGAAATATTTATCCATTATTGGTTTGTGACTTCTTTTGTCGTGGACTCATGGCTGATTGTCTGACGCACATTATATACCCACAGCGGGTTAGAACTCACTAATTTTTAATAAAAAAATTAATTTACATATACTAAATGTTGAGAAAGAATTATAATATATAAAGATTATTTTTCAATTTTTTATGCTTCAATGATGACATAGAGATGAGTGTCTACTACCAACACATAGTTGGTCCATCATTATAAGGATTTGTTAGATCCTTTGAGGTATTGAGTACGAGTCCTATAAATTACGGTTCTCCATCAAATCCTGTTTCGAGAGTTCTCATCCTGTCCCGGGCAAATGAGATCAGGAATTTCCGATTCCCGACAAAGCCAGGAAAATTCCTCAGGACAGTGAATGGGAATTATCCGGAAACGGGACAGGATCCGAGATATGTCCCGAGAATTTCGTTCTCGTTCCCGGGTTATACTTATAGTTTTTTACTAATAAAGAGTATATGATTGATGTAATGGATTTATTACTTGTGAATTTACAATGAAATATATTGATTTAGACTTTAGATTATAATATTATATGAGTATGTGACTATCTTTGAGAGATGAGTTAGATAATTGATAGTTAGTAATTGTTTAAGTCAATTTTTTTTGTTTTTGTATAATCAAACCGGGAATAAAATAACCAAGGAAATCTCACTCCGGTTCTTGTTCCTATCGAGAACACGAACTCTCGTGAATGGAAAAGGGAAAGAAATCGATTCCCGCCCCCTTCTGTTAAGGTTTGGACACCCATATTATAAATGACATTTATGTCATTAAGAGGGAAAGTCACAACCCCTGAATTTAAACTAGAGTAGTCGGTTGCTTGACTATTTGCTTATAGGATCCAGGAAAATGTGTCGATTGCCAATTGATATGTACATATACCTTAAAAGTCATATTTACTCCGAAGTGTACATGAAGTATCTTATTATCTACTCTGAAAGTATTTTTGGCCCATTTTCTCCTACAAGTATAAAAAATGTATCATAACGAGCAAAGGTGATACACTTTACAAATTTTTGGGGCAAAATTAGGAAAAAAATTTCCCAAACATGATAGATAAATTTCACATTCAAGCCTTTATATATCATCTTAAGATGAGTGACTACTTCAATTTACAGAAATGCCAGAGTAGATATCCATTTCTCAAAAAAATTCTGACAGGAATGTCAGTAAGATTAATTATTTCAATAAAATCTGTAATTCTAATAGATCAACTTATATATTTTCTTTTTGGGAAATTCCAACCATGCATGCCCCTTACTAAAAAAGTTCCTAGAGATTGCAATGGAAAAAAAATCTTTTCATTATTTTAACATGAAATCCAAATATATATGTCAGGAGAATTGTTTAACTGGTACCATCACGGTTGTTAAACTCGCGAGTCAACTCGCCGAGTTTACCGAGTTACCGAGTTCACGTCTCTAGCCTTACAAATCGAGTTAACTCGTGATAAAATCGTTGAAGGCATGGAATCGGGTAAACTTGTTCTTGACTCGGATAAAATCACTGGACTCGACGTTTTGAGGCCGAGTTTACCGAGTTAGAGATATGAGAAGCAGAAGCCTAAATTTCTTCCAAAAAAATCAAAGAACAGAAAGTACAAAGATTTTAAGAAATAAATATTACTTTTCTTGAGTGACAGCCTTGCAGTTCAAGCATTTGTTTTCTTATTTCACTCGCAAACGTAGATCTGAAGCTTTGAACATGTCCTTGCATGGCTGCGTTTTCACCATCGGAGGCTTAGAGAAGATAGGAAGAAGAATAAGAGAGGAAGAGTAGTGTTGGAAGAGATGAGCTAGAAAGAAACGTAGATGAAATTGAAAAACTTGTGACTTGTGAGTATTGCCTATTGGGTAAAGACTAAAGAGAGACTTGACATTGCCTATTGGGTAAAGACTAAAGAGAGACTTGATAGAGACTTCCCTTGGTTTTCGGTCTTTGATATTTAACTCAAAAGGCAATGCTTTTTTCTCTTCAATAAAAAACGTAATTTAGTTTTTTTTATCATAAAAAAAGTAAGTAATTTAGTTTGGACCATTGTGTTATTGGACCTTTACTTCTAGGTTTATTCTATTTTTTAATTGGAATCGAAATCCTGTGGATTAACTAATTACATTGTGGATCACAACTTCCTGACAATGTGTACAACATGAAAAGAAAGATTGTCATGAGTTTACAAGTTTTTTCTCTCAACCTTTCGTGTCTATGTTGATCATATATTGCTTTATAATACAATTAGCAAAATTGTATTATAATTCAACTTATAAGAGTGTGTTTAAATTTATATTTTAAATTGTTACTATGTATTCCTACTTTGTTGATAATATATTTTTAAATTTTTAATGTAAGAATTTATTTTAATGATTTATATTATTTTTGTTTTTTATATTATAATAATTTAACTGCATATTAATATAGGTAAACTCTTACGAGTCTACGATCCGAGTTTACGTCCCTCTCACGAGTCTACTTAAACTCGCGAGTTTGACAGCCTTGGGTACCATTCCATTAACATATGTGTAATTGGAACATCATAAAAAGGGGAAATTATTAAGTTAATAGATGTTGTTCACATTTTCCCTCAAAATCAAAAAAATCTGGGGTATAATAAGAGATAGATTATCCACATATAGACTCACGTGAATTCAATCATGTTTCACAATTAGTGCGTTTAACCAATTTTTTGTTGCCCATTGTTCTCACATCTCACACATATATAGCTCCAGTTTGTTTGGATGATTAGACTCCTTACAATTTTGATTTCCACGATTTTTAAGGTATAATATAATTTTAATAAAAAACTTAGGGCGAAGGCTAAAAAATGATACATAACTATTGATCAAGGAACAAAAATAGTACATAACTATTCCAAGGTACAAAAACGATACCAATTTTGACCATGTGATCAAAAATGATATTTTCACAAATATGACAAAAATATTAGACATGAAATGTCCAAAATGCCCTTATAATTAAATAAACTTTTACCGGGCGGCGATTAATTTATAAGGGCATTTTGAACTTTTCATGTCTAATATTATTTTCATATTAGTGAAAATATCATTTTTGATCACATGGTAAAAGTTGAGTATACAAAAGACACGGGTCATGCCGGCGGAAGAATTTCGCTGCATTCCGGCGGTTCTAACCGCCGGCATGACTCTACAGCGTTTATCCCAAACGCAGGCGAATTGAGCGTCGGAAAGTTACGTAGCTGCGTTTCTGAAACCGCGGGAACGTTTTCGCAACCGCCGGAACGCAATTGGCGGGTTTTTTGAAATTTCCAGCTTTCCCGCGTTCACAACCGCGGCTATGTGTATGCTATTTTAATATTTACATGCCGGCGGTTGGAACCGCCGGCATGTTGAGCTTCATATTTAAAAAAAAAAGCATTAATTTAACCATTATAAATAATGGTTAAAATTAATGCGAGAATAAGAAATGATAAATAACAAAATAATAAGAAATGTAAAATAACAATAAAAATATTGAACCATAAAATCAATCTGAGTTCTTTTATTATAATAAATCCAAATTTTTTATATTAACAAAAAAACCAAAAAACAGTTCAAAAATAAAAAGACTATTTCTTATGGCTAAATATAGTTACTAACAGTTTATCATTAAAGTTTCAATGACAGAAACAAAAATATAAAAGGAAACTAAAACATTAAAAAAAATGCTTTTTTTAAAAAACTGTAAATAAAGGAGAGGAAAACGAGTAGAGAGAAAGAAGAAGAGATAAGATGGAAAGGGGCGAGAATGAACTAAGGGAAGCCCAGTATTTATAGGTAAAGTTCGCTACTCTGCGGCGTTTATCAACGCGGCAGAGTTATCTATTATTATTTCAGCATATCGGCGGTTCCGACCGCCGGAACGTAACGACCACATTAATTGTAAACGTGCCGGCGGTTTCAACCGCGGGCATGTATTAATTTTTAAAAAATACTAAAATCATTGGCGCGCTTCGGACCGCCGGTGAAGTGGCGGGAAATAAAATCAAAAACAGTGTAACGTACCGGCGCTTCTAACCGCCGGAACGCGATCTGTAAAATAAAAAAATAAAAAAAAAATGAAATCATCGCGCGTAGCGGCGTTTTTGGCGACGCGTTCCGGCGTTGGTGTGAAACCGCCGGAACGCCAAAAACATACCTGCGTTTTGTTAGAATCGCCGGAACGCAAACGCCGTCATGTAGCGATTTTCTTGTAGTGCGTATCATTTTTGTACCTTAGAATAGTTATGTACTCCCTCCAGTCCTAAATATAAGACCTAATTGACTTTTTTAGAAAATCCTATAAAAAGCAAAATAAGTTAATTATAAATTGATTTTCCTAATTTTTTCCCTTAAATTAGTTTATTTTACCTATAAACTAATGTATAATCTAAAAATATATCAAATATGTCATGATTTAATAGCCTATTTCGCAACCTTAACTTCTCCAAAAAAGTCAATTAGGTCTTATATTTAGGATTGGAAGTTGTATTATTGTTGTTCTTTGGCCAATAGTTATGTATCATTTTTGGGTCTTCCCCGGCCCCAAAAACTTATTAGACTTGTCTCTTCCATTTAGGGGTTGATTATTTATGAATAATAGTCTATTTTAAATCCTAATTGGTGTTTATAATTCATATTAAATCTTTACTGATAGGTCAAAATTCATGTCTGGTATTAGTAGTACATACACATTAGAACAAAAATATGTGTCTTAATTTATATAAGTTTATAAAACTAATTATATATACGTCTCTTATAAACATCTTTCTTTCCTATTATTTTTCAACTCCCGGCCACATGATGTAGAACAGAAAAACAAACCTTGATTTTTCACGGATTTACCATAAGTTTAGAAGGAAATTAATTAAGGGGTCAACATTATATTGTAATCATGTGAAACTATTGTGTATGACATTATTATACACGTGCACACCCAATGTGGGTGTATGTGTATGCTTTTTTTTTTTCATGAACTATAGAGAGCCTAGTACATGTTGCCCAAGTCAATCCCCTCTTTGCTGGTGATCTGCTTATGAAAAGAGAAATGAGAAACGTGTAACTTCGTGTGACCTCTTCTTTATTCCTTTTACATTATTTTTATTTGATGTATCCGATCCATGTCAACCTATTTGATAATGAGGTTCAAATGGTTGGAATGTTTGGGCTCATTCATGATGTTTCCCTTCTAATTTTGAGAATAAATATGTCGATTTAGCTATAAGTCATACACTACAATTGCTCTAGTGCAAAAAGTGTTATGACTTATGACATTGAAATAGATCACATAAAACCAATGGTCTGTATAGCTTATTTGTAGTTTGAGTAACCAAATTCAAACTATGTAATATTGATATATGTGACCACCTCTTTATTCCTTTTGTATTATTCTGATTTAATGCAATTCATGTGAACCTACTACCTCACTTCAACTCTATTGATTGGAGTTATAGAAGATCCAAGTTGAGAGAAATTAATTTATTAGAATTCTTGAAAAATATATTACTCTTCATTCAATCTTAAATATAAAATCTATTTAGAGGATTGGTCTCGAACTTATGTATAAAACTCAATTAGAATTTTCCTTAATCTCTTCCCAAATTATATCTTAAAATACTCCTCCGACAATAACAAAAGAAGAGAGATGTTGAGATAGATAAAACATGATAGTTAAACTATTTTAATTTAGAAAACACAACATCATGCATATTAACTAGCAAACTAAGATTTTTAATTTTTAATAAAAGTAATTAAATAGGTCATTATATTTAAGAACAACGAGACGTACATGCAATCTTTAGTAGGTTGCTTGATAATACAATTCAATATTTGTATATATCAAATCAAAACATCAATATCACAAAATTCATATCATATGTGGGAAAACTACACACCGCACCGCTTGCTCTCACAATCATGTAGAAATGACACTGAACTTTCAAGCTTCAACAACGTAACCTCAACATCATAACACCTCCATCCACCCTTTGCCGCCAAATTCAATAACCACCACAATCCAAAGAAACGGCCATAAAACACCACTGCAACGTTTCAACTCGGTTCCACCGCCGGACGAGTCAACTAATAACCCATATTAATAAGAAACCAACAATCAAAATGCAAAAAATATAATATTCAATTGATTATTTAAAATATTTAATAAGAAACGGCCATAAAAACACCACAATCCTTATTAATGTATACCCACACACACACCATCCATCCGTTGTTAAATATAATATTCAATTGATTATTTAAAATATTTTAAATTTTAATATAAAATTAAATAAATTACTCTTAAATTAATTTGTCATAATTTGTCTTAAATTAATTCATTTGATTTGTAAACTAATATAATATAATATAATAATGTACAACTTATATTATGATTAAATGGTTCATTTAATTTCCTTAATTTCTCCATAACAAGTCTAACTAAATTTAATATTTAAGAATAGATACGCACAGAAAAATTCACACGATTACAATAGCTAGGTTGTCAAACGTAACACATATCTCAACCTACAAAATTTATTAAAAAGTATCCTAATTTCATGAGAAATCTATAACCAATCAATTCGATCTATTCATTTTTGTTGTTGTGATGACCTCTAATCTTTCTGAAATTGAATCAATCCTATAATCACTAAGTTGATGATACAAAATTTATATACCACCATACATCAGTCAAACTGTCGAAAAAACTATTATCGTTATTAAATATGCTCTCCCTTGGTTCCTAAATATGAGACCGCTTTCATATTTCAATTTGTTTCTAAATACAAACAACTTTCTAATTTTTCTCAATTCATTTCAAAATAAACCCTAATAATCCTTATTTATAATAAACAGGCAAGAATGAGAGAGTGAAAGAGTGAAAATAAAGGTATATGATTAGGATAAATTAGTAATGTCATGTGTTAATAACCAACTTAAATAATATCCTTAATCTAATCAAATTAGGAGAAATGATCTTCTCCATGACATCCCCACCGCTTCTTCTTTTCTTTTTCTTATCAAACACAGCTACATATAATTACACACACACATAAGATATAAAGACACTCCCATGCTATGTTTTGCCGCCAAATTCAATAACCACTACCAAATGCCGAGTCAACCCACCCAACTGGGTCCCACCCCCGAGTCAACGCACCACCTCAAGAACCGCATCATCTCCGCCATCAACAAACTCTCCGACCGCGACACTCTAGCGGTGGCCACCAACGAGCTCAAATCCATAGCCCAAAACTTAAACCACAACACCTTCTCCACCTTCATCTCATGCATTCACACCACACACTATTCATCATCCAACTCACACGTTCAAAAGCAATGTCTTCATCTATTGGTTTTTCTCTCTCACTTCCACGGCAATGCTTTGTCTCCCTTTGTTTCCAAAATGGTGTCTGTTGTTGTGAGTCGGTTGAGGGACCGTGACTCTGGTGTTAGAGGAGTTTGTGTGGAGGCTGTGGCTGCCATGGCGGCGAGGATCACGAAGCCGGAGTTTTCAACGGCGTTTTTGAGGCCGTTGATGGAGGTTTTGGTGAAGGAGATGGAGGGGCATGAGCAGATGGGCGCGGCACTTTGCCTTGCGGCGGCGGTTGAGGCCGCGCCGGAGGTTGATGTGAAGGTGTTGAGGAAGGTTGCTTTGCCTAGGTTGGGGAAGTTGGTTAAAAATGAGGTGTGTTGAAGTATGATTTTGATTGATTTATTGTGTCCATTGTAATAAGAGGTAGATGCTACAATTTTTTTGAAAACGTTACGTTTGAATGTGGTGAACCATTTTTTTTTTTGATACAAAATGGAATACAAAGTTACTTAGCTATCAATCAGGATCGAAAAGATCAGCCTCCTCCCTCTCAGATTGAATCATTGAGCCAAGACGATCGAATGGCGTAAAGAATTGGATGTAACCAGGCATTCCTTGAAGAGCATGTTTGGCTATAAAATCAGCACAACTGTTCACATCTCTTGAAATCTGACAGATATTCAACTCCCAATCACGATTCAAGAAAGACTTAATCTCCATGATCAAATCGTTTTCTGGATGATCTTCATCATGATGGCCTTTAACCAATCTTACCACATCAGCAGCATCGGTCTCCATTACCACACGACGAACACCGTGCTCCCAAGACATTCGAAGACCCAATGTAACAGCCCATAATTCTGCTCGTAGACTATTCCCTGACCCTGGGGGTTTATGCATAAACCCAGTCACCAACAAACCATTAGAGTCTCTCAACACTCCTCCACACCCCATCAAACCACTCCTAGTGCAAGCACCATCAATATTCAGCTTCACCCAACCTGCTATTGGGGGAACCCATTTCACATTATTAACGATGTCACCATTTGAATTAAGATTAACCCCTGACAATTTCATCTTAGCATGCGTCATCGAGACAATCATATGTTTGGCATGACATAAAAGATTGTCATTACTAGCAGCTTTCTCTTGAAAAATAAACTCATTCCTTCTTCTCCATAACAGCCAACATATCGTAGCAAAAAAGTCACACCATCGCACCCCTTGTACCACCGTAGTATTTTTTATACTAATGGTCAACCAATCTAATAAAGAATATTCAAAGAAAAGCCTCAAGCTTCCTGGTCCACCTATGTTCTTCCATAGTTGTTTAGCTTCCTCACAGTCACAGAGGACATGTTACAAGGATTCCTGTTCATTCCGACACCTGTAACATTTGTCATCTACTACCATATTTCTTCTACACCTCTCTTCGTTAGTCAAAAGACTGTTATGCATGGCAGTCCACATGAAAGTCTTACATCTAGCAATTGTGTTCAGTTTCCAAATCCTGAGCCATGACCTGTCAGATACCTCTTCCTCCTTAGCTATATTAATATAAGCAGACTTCACTGAGAATTCCCCGTGTTTATCATATCTCCATCGAACTGTGTCTGCTTGTTGATTTACCACCATCCCTTTCTCTACTACTTCCCATGCTTTCTTTATACCATTCCAGGTGTTTGACCCCGATCTGGTTCTATCAATGATAGGAATCAAATTCGATCCACACTTGTACTTATTCCGTATCACTTTCACCCATAAACCATCCTTCTTCTTTATTAAACCCCATCCAAGTTTTGCCATATAAGCTTGATTTTGAGCATGTAAGTGTTTAATTCCTAACCCACCATTTTTCTTACTACGACACACTTTATCCCATGCAACAAGATGAGTTTTCTTTTTCTCTGAAGAAGAACCCCATAGAAAAGCTCTATTACACTTATCAATACTATCACACGTGCTAATAGGAAGGAAAGCAGTCTGCATAGTGTATTCAGGTATTGATGAAGTAACTGAAGATATAAGAGTAGACCTACCAGCCATTGAAAGTGAATTACACTTCCATGTAGAAAGTCGCTTACGAACTTTGTCAACAACATCCTGAAATGTTGCGGTAACAACACGTTCATGGTGCAAATTGACTCCCAAATATTTACCCAAATCTGGAGTAACTTGAAAACCCAAGATGTCACACAGCTCAGTTCGACGATTATGATTAATATTCTTAGAAAAGAAAACCCGAGTTTTCCTCTCATTAACTTTCAACCCAGAAGCTTCACAGAACTTGTCAATACAATTCTTAACTTCCATAGCTTGATGTATTGAAGCTTCGGCAAACAAAATCACATCATCAGCAAAAAACAAATGAGAAATAGGTGGACCATTCTTACCAAGTTTAATTGGTGCCCAATTGTTGGCATTTATACGCTCCTGGATCATGTGCGCAAATTTCTCCATGCATAAAACAAATAAGAATGGAGACATAGGATCACCCTGACGAACTCCACGTGAAGGATTAATAACACCAGCTTCCTCTCCATTCCATAAAAGCTTCATACTCGGAGTCGTAACACACTTCTCAATTATATCTACTAGCTTACTTGGCAAATTAAGTTCCTGAAGGCAATTAATTAAGAACCTCCAATTGACTCTATCATAGGCTTTCTCCAAATCAATCTTAATAGCAAAAAACCCCTTCTTTCCAGTCATGCTTCTCATAGAATGAATAACCTCTTGTGCCACAATAATATTGTCAGAGCTATGTCTCCCCGGAACAAAGCTACACTGATTAGGACTAACCACATATGGTAAAATAGCTTTAATTCTATTGGCCACTAGCTTTGTAACAACTTTGAAAATTACATTACACAAGCTAATTGGCCGAAGATCCTGAAAAACCTCTGGGCACTCCTTCTTTGGAATTAGAACAATTAATGTCTCATTTATCTCCTTTATTCGGACCGGATCATCCCAGAGATAATGAATAAAATCAATAATTGACTTCCCCACATGCTCCCATTGACTTTGATAAAATAAAGCATTTAAACCATCTGGTCCTGGTGCTTTAAGAGCCCCCATGCTAAACAAAGAATTCTTTATCTCCGCTTCAGAAATCTCACGATCTAGACTTATTAAATCAGTAAGACGAATCTGAGGAAAAGTCACATCACAAATCAAATCTGGTCTGGTCGGCAACTCATCATTGAATAAAGATGTGAAAAATGAAACTCCCATATTTTTAATAATCTCCACATTAAACACCCACTCATCATTTTCATCCCTTATAGCTCCTATATAATTTTTTTCCTTCTACCATTAGCTATTGCATGAAAAAACTTGGTGTTTCTATCTCCATGAGCATACCATTCACTGCGAGCTTTTTGAGCCCATATTAATGATTCTTGAATCATAACTTCTTCAAGCTCTTTCCAAAGATCTTTCTGAAGAATCTCAAGATCAAAAGTCAGCCCAGTCCTTGCCTCTACTCTAGTTATACCATCTAGTCTCTTCAAAATCCTTCTTTTTCTATCTGTCGTGAACCCAAACACCTCCTTATTCCACCTAAAACATGCCGCTGAGAATTGCTTAACATTATTAATCCATCCTTCATGAACATCCCAACAACCTTGCACGAGGCTTTTAAATCTATCATCAAGCACCCATGCTGCATTAAATCTAAAAGGTCTATTGGCTTTATTCGTGACTTCATAACCATTGAGATTCAAAAGTAATGGTCTATGATCAGACTTTAACCAATTCAAATGAGTGACAGAAGCATTGCTAAATTCATTCAACCAGTAGGAATTACTAATTACCCGATCAAGTCTGCTTTCAATACCCGTTCTCTTCCACGTGAATATAGGACCAATGAATCCTACATCTGAGAAATTCATATCATCCATAAAATCACAAAAGTTTTTATCAGGCCCAGTACTCTCTCCAAAAGATTTACGTTCTGATGCCAATAAGGTAGCATTAAAGTCGCCTCCTAAACACCAAGGTTCTTGAATATTTTCCCCAAGACGAGCCAACTTCCTCCATAATTCACGTCTTCTCGCACCTTGAGGACTAGCATAAACTAAAGTCATGAGCCAGGATTTTAAATCCCCATTAGTTATTCGGATATGAACATATTGATTTGAAGTCTCAATTATTTCAACTTTTCGTAATCTATCGGACCACAAACACCATATACCTCCTTTATATCCTTCGGCATCCACTAAATGCATGTTATTAAACCCAAGTCTGCTAGCAATTCTAACAGCCTTATCACCTCCACACCTTGTCTCAAATAAAGCAATAAAATCTAATTTATGAAAATTAGTCAAATCCTTTATTAGAGTTGGAAAGGACCGAGCACCGGTTCCTCTTACATTCCAAAGCATCACATTCATTAAGAAGGAATTTGTGAAATTGGGAGTTCTACTCCCTGACAAGCCTTCGAGTCTAAACTCTCAACATTTACTTCCATTTCAGCCACGTCACTATGTTGATTTTGTGCTTCAACACATAAGCCCACATCATTATGGTGTTCAAAATCATTATTAGCTTGCCCAACCACGTTGACATGAGATCCCATATCATTTTGCTCTCTAACATCCAGAATATTCTCCTCATTAATTGCCTCCACCTCACCATAAGGACCATTTTGCAAAGCATTAAATAAATTCTAGGACATAACATTTAATTCCCCAATAACACTTCCCTTATTTCTTGCCTGAGCTTTAAACCCTTTAATATTCCCTTTACCTCTCGTGATTCTTCTGCCAAAAGCTTTCCTTTTTGACCCCACTTGGGTCCACCCAACATTATTATTCGAAATATCAATCCCACAAGGATGGGATTCCACTACATTATTTGACTCCAAATCATCAACTTTTGACTTCCCCATATCCTTCAAATCATTTTGCAATAACTGACCCTTATTTCTTGACTTTTTCAACTCCTCATTCTTCGCCACACCCGAGCTTGAAGCTCCTTTCATATCTGTCTTCCCCATTCTCCTCCCGAAATCACGCTTAACTAGCATCTCGGGACCATAATTAATTCCCTGCGTCATTTTTGCCTTACCATTCGGTTGACTTTGATTCTTTCCAACTTTGGAACTGTCTGTCTCATGTTCAAACTTCTTCTCTGACTCCGGCACGGTGGCACCTTCTGCATTCATCTCCGGTTGAGTCACCGGAGGTTTATTCAAAGTTTCACCTTCATCATTAATTCCACCTCCTGACTTCACTGTGCATTGCCCCATCCTATGACCATATTGACCACAAGTGAAACATACTAAGTGTAACCCCTCATATTCAAACCTGTATTCTTCACCAAAATGACTAAACCCAGGCAATAAAGGCTTAAGAAGATCTATCTCGACACATATACGTGCAAAACCTCCTCTTTCAGAGAATGCTGTGGTTCTATCAATCTTTAAAGTTTTACCCATAAAGTCTCCAATTCGACGAAGAGATTCTACATTATATAATTCAACAGGAAGGTTAGGAATTCTTACCCACACCGCAATCCTTTTATGACTATCAGCTTTAAGGGGGTTAAAATTTGGCCTCCAACGTTGAACTAAAAGATAGTGATCAGCGATCATCCATGGACCTTCTTGAAGGGCAAAGTCTCTGTCTTCCTTAGTAGAAAAGGATACAATAAAATACCCATTACTCAAGGGAGTAACTCTCATTGGATTTTTAGATCCCCACATTCTCTCCATTCTTTGCCTCATAAAGCCAAAACTAAACGTCTTGCCCATGAGTTTAACAATAAGAGAGTTCATATATGGCTTGCACCAATAAGTGTATTCATCAGCATTGGTCCGTAAGGAGGGAAGTTTACCCGTCCTTCTCCAAGTATCCACCACGTCCTCATCAGACTCATCCATCTTCTCATCATCCTCACCCCCTTCCACGGTTTGTTTTTCATTGAAACTAGCAAAATACTCCTTCCAACCATGCAGTGCTTCAGCATTACTCATACTGAAACTTAAGTAACCCGATTCTCCCAGACTTAGCAGTTTGTCTCGATACGAGAGACGATCCCTTTGAGAAGGACCGTTCTCCTTAGCCATGCCACTCGCACTTCCACGTTCTCGTCCATCACTCTCTCCCATTTTTACTTTAACCAAGCCAAATGGAAATTAGCATGTTTCTTTTTTATTTAAAAAAATGAGTGATTTATTATAGGTGAAATTAGGAAAATGGAAATTCAACGTAACTTTTACCATTTTGCTCCATATATCAACTATACATACCATGAATAGTTAGTTTCATCATTAATTATGTTTTACATTGATAGATTTTTCTCACATTTCTCCTCTTTTTAACTTCCCATTAAGTATAAAATAAGACTACATTTGGAAAACAATATAATTAACTTCTAAGTGGCTTATATTTTGAATTAAAATTCGTTAGGTATTGTGATGCTATCCTTATGCATTGTGATATCAAAGGAGTGTACACACACATTTATATATAATGTTTGTCTTTGTGTGGCATAAACTTAATACCCTTAATTCTTCTATCTCATTGTAATTATTATTTAATATTCTCTATCCACTATTTTTTTTAAAAATTTTAGTTTTCATAACTAGGTGTGTAAAGCGAAGGCAGCAGTGCTGATTCTGATAGGGAGTATGGTTGGTGTTGGCGGCGCGTGTAGCCACGCGCTGTTGAAATGGTTGGTGCCTTGTCTTGTTGAGTTTGTCAGCAATGAGGATTGGATGATCAGAAAGGCGGCGACAGAGGCGTTGGGAAAGGTTGCTCTTATTGAGAGGGATTTGGCTTTACAACATAAGGTTCTGTGTCTCAATACGTTGCAGAATTGAAGGTTTGATAAGGTAATATGATTAATCAACCTATTTTATTTCCTTAAACTCTAAAGAAAAGTCAACTAAGTGTTATATTTAGGACCGAATGAAGTAGTATACTCCTCTTCTTCCTGATATGTTTGTCCGAATGTTTTATTTTGTCTTAGTAAGAGGTAGAAAGAGAATGTTTTATCTGGTCATATTTATAAGTCAAATAATTAATTTTGTTATAATGTACTTAAGTTTAAGGGGAGTTTCTTATGTTCTCATGTGGCTTACTGGATATTAAATAATACTCCCTCCGGTCCTAAATATAAGAACTAATTGACTTTTTTGAAAAATCATAAAAAAAAAGCAAAATAAGTTGATTATAAATTGATTTACCTAATTGTTTCCCTTAAACTAGTTTATTTTACTTATAAACTAATGGATAATCTAAAATTATATCAAATATGTCATGATTTAATAGACTATATTTTGCAACCTTAACCTCTCCAAAAAAAGTCATTTAGTTCCTATATTTAGGACCAGAGGTAGTATTAAAGTTAGAAGGTTGTTGAATTCCATAGCAAAATTGATGAGTTTTTATGTTTTACTATGCTTGTGTGATATATGTTAGAAGCGTCTTAGGACAAGAAAAACACTGAGTAGAGAATCTATGCTGAATCATTTTGTTGCCTCTAATCATTTTGAAGATGAATAATTGTAAGGAGGGGATTTTAAATTTTGTAGAAGTTAAATTTCTTGAGTATTTTACTCCCCGCCCCCCCAAAAAAAAAACAACGTTTGTGGGAGTGTTTGATTTCTGTTGAAGTTTTGTTTTCCAAGTGTCTTGATGTGGGAGGTAATGTTATAACAGATAAAGTTAGTTCGGGAAACTGTGAGTCGTGCCTTAGAGTTGTGGAAGAATGTAACAGATTTAACCGAGGAGGATGACTCTCCTCCTGCAAAGCCTGCATGTTACTCAGCTGGTAAGGCTTTAATTAATATTTACAAAATGTCAAAATGATCATAATAATTAATTTTTTGTTCTTCATTTCAACTTTTACGATAATCTCATTTCTTCCTAGACATTATAAAGCGTCTTCTGTGATCAAGATTTTGTCAGTTAAAAATTGGCAGTAGTGAGTGGAAACTTTGAGGGGTTGGATAAATTAAAAAGGGAAGGAATGGAAGTTAACTTAATCTACAAAAATCAATTTAGCAAAAAATAGTAAAGGAAAAAGTTGCACTAAAAATGTATTTTTCAACTTTTAAATTATTTTCTTCACTTTCTTTTACATCATCCCTTTTCTATGCTATCCATTTTTTTATACAATAACTAAATTATGATAAATATGATCCTCAATTGTAGTGTTTGATGTTTAAGTTCAGTTCCATCTTCTTTTCTGCTGGTGAAGTAATCTAATTCCCTGTTTGGGGTTGTTGGCTTTACTCATATAGGTCCATATAATGGTGATGAGCAGTGTTCCACTAAAAGTTCAGTAGATAGCAGCCTAAAATCTTCTCAACCAAAGAAAATAATCAAAAGAAAGAGCTTTAAAAAGAGCAATAACAAGAATCTAAATTCAAGGATATCACATGAGCTGAATCATGAATTGTCTGATAGGAAATTTGAAACTCCAGATTCAAATTCCTTCCTATTTAACATGGATAGGGAAGATGACATCAAAAGGTATGACTTAGAAGTTTCTAAGCCATGCTTGAGGCAGAACTGTGAGAATTCAAAAACAGAAATGAGAAAGAAATCTGATATAGAAGTGCATAAATTTGGTGGAGATTTAAGAGCAAGCTCTCGAGTGGTTCCAATTTGTGATGATGAATACATCCCTGATTTAGAAGTTACATTGGACAATAATGTAAATGAAGCTTGTGAGAACCCCCAAGAAGTTGAGAATCTGTCTTTGATCAGGGAACAACTAAGTCAAATTGAACTCCAGCAATCCAATCTATTAAATCTCCTTCAGGTATATTACAATGGCTTTGATGATGTGCATGTTTCTGCAAAAAGCAACTCAAATCCTCTTACAATAATCGCATTATAGCACTTATCTTGACCAGTGCTGTTACATTTTATGTCAGTGCATTCCTTGTTGTGTTTGTCAAAAAGACTTAACGAGTATATAGGTCTTGTGCTTATTCCTTTATATTTATTTCCCTTAATTTTCTGTGTCTTTTTACATTTTATTTTTAAAACTCCCTCTCTTGTTCTATTTATACATTCTTTCACATAGGATTGGTTCTTAATATAAGAACAATTTTTGTTTATCTCAAAATTTAATTCATTTCTCCCATTTTCATCCTCAATTAATTATCTGTCTCTCACGTCTTTGTCCCTTTCATTTACTCTCACTCATCTTCTTAAGTAAAGTTATAATAGGAAAAATACATCTTTTGAAAGTAATGGATGCACAAGAGGGGGGGGGGTGAATTGTGCTATAAAAATAAATACTCAATTTAAAACGAACACAAGATTTATACTGGTTCGGTCTTCCTGACCTACGTCCAGTCTCAACCACCCAGGCTGAGTTCCACTATTCCCAGGTTTTACAACGGGTTCACCTGAAACCTTTACAAACGCAAGTTTTAGACGGGATCACTTGCAACCTTACAACCACAAGTTTTGCGGGCTCACTTGCAACCTTTCTAACTATCTCCCCCTCACACCAAGCAAGGGGTTAACCTTTAAACTTAAAGGATTTTACAAACTAAGTTCTCTCAAAGAACAGATAGTGTTACACACTTAAGTACAAATAATGCTCTTATAACAAGAAGAGACTTAACTACAATGAGTACAGAATAAGTAGGTGAAGAATCACTCAAAGTGTTAAATGCTCTTTTCTTTTTCTGGGCAGCCTTGAATGCTTTGAAGATTTCTCTTGTTTCTCACTCTAACTTCTCTCAAGAATAATCAATAGTAATGAATTTTTTCATAAATGAAGTTGAGCTCCCTTTATATAGTCTTCAAACATTTGAACTCTTGGTAGGTGGGAGAGCCGTTTGAATTTGGCCGTTTTTCCAAAGTTACCGTTTGCCCAATTAATGCTTCATTAATGCATAGCAGGGTTGACTTGATTTATCTCTGAAAAGTAGTCCTGACACCTCTGCTCTGACATAAGCATTCTGACACTGCAACATCTGACATTCTGATTGCTTGCGGAAGCAGATTCTCATCCGGAAGCAATTCTACTGAGTGTGCTGTACTGAGTGTTAGTTTATCAATATGAACATATAGTCACATGCAGTGGGAGTGTTCTTTGCCTAAGTGGTAAGTTCCTTATATCAGGAAGTACTTTTACATCCGGAAGCAAATTCACTGGATGAAGGATTACTTACTCTCTCTCAGTGTTAAGTCATCTCAACAGCCAGCGCTAGTCACTAAGCTATCGGAAGCACTTCTACTGGACGTTGCTTATATTCACTGACGCTTAGTGTTATCGTGTTCTATCAGTCTGCGCTAGTGAAAGTTTATCAGGAAGTGATTCCACTTGACGAGGCTTATTCACTGACGCTTGGGGTTATATCTCTTCTATCAGTCTGCGCCAGTAGAAATCTATCAGGAAGCAAATTCACTTCCGGTTGACTCTTAGCTTAGTCTAAAGATTTTGTTTCTATTGCTCATGGACTAAGTTAATTCCTTAGTGACTTACTTGCTCTCGCTGGGGGATGAACTATTTGTCAGCGAGCGCCAGTCCTAGTCTATCCGGAAGTAAGATCTCATCCGGTTGCACTTCAACTTAGGGTTCTAGGTTTTCCTATTACTTTCTAAGTTCTTTCATATTTTAGTCTTCATCAAAACTTAAGATTCTAACATTCTCCCCCTTTTTGATGATGACAAACTTATATTCATCGATTTAGTTCATATGAAAGATTAACGAAAGAATAAGAGCGATAGATAAGAACAAGTATCATTGATAAACAGAAGTTACAATTCAGAAGTATATACTCAAGCAAAATGTACAAGTAAAGAACATATGCAAGTAAATTACACTAAGCAAGTATGAAAGTATGCATAAAAATAAAAAATTTCTAAGTTAAAAGAAGGTTTGGATTGGGGGTTCAGGGTTTGGGTTTCTTTTTCTTTTCCCTCTCCTTCTGTCTGTCTTCACTCTCTTTTTGGAGCTTAGCTAGTTCAGCCTCATGAACATTCTTGTCAATCTGGGCAATTATCCGCTGAAGCTCTTCTTCATCCCTCTGCCTTCTGAGTCTCTCTGACTCAATGGACTCATCAAATGCCCTCTTCATGTTCTCCACCTCTTCATACCCAGGGAACCCTGTGGCATCATCGAAGGGGATGACAACACCATCAGGATAGTGGACAGCCCGGATCTTTACATTCCATACAGGGAAGTTGGGGTCATCCTCAACTTCCTGGGCTTTCCTCTTCCCCTTTCCTTTGCTCTTTCCTTTGCTCTTGGGTATTGGTTGAGAAGAATTGGCTTTTGCTCTCTCGGCATCCAGACAACCCATTTGATCAAAAGTAATCTTGTCTGTGAATCCATATCTTTCAAATTCCTCAGGAGTCATATCTTCTATCTCTAATTTGATCTCCTTCAGAATAGGAACAGCTTGTACTATTGGAACCTCTTGTTCAACACGCACAGACGAAGATTCTTGTTCAGGCTGACCAGAGGGAGTCTCTTCTTCCTCACTCTCAGATTCAGTGGAGGCAATAATGTGCTTGGCGCGTTTTCTAGCAACGACCTTTTTCCTAGAATCACTGAACTGGACTGTTGGTTCAGATGAGGGAGGAGTGGCAGATGTTGGCTCAGCTCGAGGAGGAGGAGCAGAAGTTGTTCCAAAAGTAGAGGGAATTGGCTTGGCGATCACAATCGGGGGATGAATGGTCCTCTTCAGCCCATACTTCATCATTATCTCCTCTAATATATTCTTGCTTGGCTCAGTGGGAGGAGGTTCTGAGGATGAAGACTCTGGCTGTGACGGATGTTCATTCTGCTCAACCACAACCATTTCCAACTGTGATCCTTGCTCAGCCATTCTTTGCCGCTGCATGAACTGGATAGCTTCTTCCCTTATAAAGCTCTCAGCACCACCCAGCCTTTGGGATTTCATGGCACGACGAAGGGCAGCCGCGATGTCTTCATCGATCCAAAGTGATGGCTGACTGAGAGTATCCCTTGAGTTCATAGCCAGGCGAAGAGCGGACAGAGTATCTCTCCCCCTTTTGTCATCATCAAAGAGGGTGAGTGCCAGGGATGGAGTGGGAGATGAGGGTGGTGGAGGTTCAGGGCCATAGCGCTTAGGAGGGGAGGGGAAGAGGGTAGAGGTAGAGGATGTGGGTGAGGTTTGGGGTTCTGGAGTTTGAGGAGGATTGGGAAAGGCAGTGGAGTTGTTTTCGAAGAAGTTAGGTTGTGTAAAGAGGCCTTCATAGGGGTAAGTGGAGGAGTATTCAGTGAAGGGGGTGAATGGGTAAAAGAGTTCATTAGGATTCTCAGGGATGCGCTGAAGGCGGGGGTAGTCTCTTAGGTAGATGTGGCTGAGGGGGTGAATGGCGGTTTGGAACCCAAGTTGTTCGGCCAAGGGATTGGACCTAGGTCTAGAGTTGGGGTCGACAGGGGTAGGCGAGGTTTCAGCAGAGAGATTGAGAGGTGAGCGAGTAGGTGCGTTGGGGCGAGTGGGTGAGGGAGTTGTGGATGGTGAGTTTAGAGGAGATTGGCGAGGAGAGTGGTGAAGGGATTCTTGGTATTGTTGGTCATCATGGGTAGGTAAAGGTTGAGATTGGCTATCATGGGTTGGGGAAGGTTGGGATTGATGGTCATTGGTTGGTGATGGTGGAGGTTGTTGGTCATTTTGTGGCGGTGGCTGTGGTTGTTGAGTGTTAGGTGGAGGAGGAGGTAGTTGAGGATGGCCAGAGGGAGGAGGAGGTGGATTTTGGGGAGGAGGAGGAGGTGGAGGTGGTAGGTTACCTTGAACTGGTTGGGGTATTTGGAGATGCTGGAGGATGAGATCAAGCTTGGCATTTACTCCAGCGAGATAGGATTCTACCTGGCTAACTCTGTCTTCTAGCTTCTGAATGCGCTCCCCTTGCTGGCGGAAACCGGTTTCACATTCATCTCGGAGAGGGCCTACCAATGATTCAGGAAGCTTGAAGAGGAGTTCTTCCTTTACTTCCTCAGCAAAGGCTTTGACTGAGGCAGGCACTCTTACAATCCGGCTTGGCCCAGCTTGAGAATCGACTTCCTGATCCCCTGCTCCAGATACAGAGGGAACAGAAGTCCCAGATCCAGAAGCACTGCTGGCACGTGAGCCTGAGCGAGTGGGATTGGCAGGCTTCACATACTTGATGCCCATCCTTGCAATATTGGTTGCACCAAATGGCTTACACTGTACATTCTCTTCCTCCACAGCAGATGTGGCCTTGATCAGATGCTTCTCAAGGAGGAAGGCAATGATGGTGGGGTAGGGCAGATGGCCAGACTTGTCATTGATCAGCCACCTCTGAAGCTCGAGGCAGATCAACTGGCCAGGATTAATAGGCAGCTGTTTGAGGAGTCTTGGGAACCAGGGGTTGTCCACATTTGCAAACTCATTGAAGTTTCCCCCCTTATGAGTCATCATCCGAGAGTATACGTAGTACAGCAGTCTGTTGGAGTCAGACATTTTGGACACCTTCTTCCCATTGGTGCCATATAGCTTCTCAAGATCTTCTTTGCTGTACTTGTGTGCCTCTGGATACATCCACTCGTTCATGCTCTCATCAGTTATTCCCATCATTTCATTCAGCGTCTGCCATGTGAACCTGATGGATCTCCCCCTTACTGTGGCGGTGAATGAGAGCTTGTGGATCTGTTCTTTACCATCAACCTTCCTGAATTTTGTCCTGCCCGTGAGAGTTTGACAGAACACTCGCAGGACGTGGACATTATAGTTCTGGTTGATGCTCAGCCATGGCATATATCGCTCGAGGAAGGGGCGCAAGTGTGGGAACCCTAGATCATCAACTCTGTCTAGATCCAGGTACAGCCCATGGTTGAAGACAGGAATGGAAGTCTCAAACTTCGCGGCCACTGGCTCTAATGGCCCATCTCTATACATTGAGGGGTCATCTTCCTCTCTGTCTCTTGGAAGAAGGTTCCTCAGCAAATTGAACCTTCTTCTTCTTGCCTTTTCTCTGGGCTTCTTCCCTTTCTTGTTCAGAAACCACTGTTTGTTCAACCACTCGTCCAGAGGTTTTAGGCTGACCCTGAATGTTCTCATGCTGTCCTGGTGTTTCCCCAGAAATTTCACGAAGTTCTTCATGGCGTTCATCACTTTGCCCAGATCTTCGAGAATGTTCATGATGCTTTTTCCCAGATTTGGATTTGTGTTTCTTGGATGACGAATGTTTTGACTTATCTTTCTTGGTAACAGGGATGGATTCATGAGATCCGGCCATTTTTGTGTGGGGTTTAAATGAATGCGAAGAAAAATATGAAGGAGATGAAGAACACAGATAAGGAGTATGAATGTATGCAGAGAGAATATGTGGGTAAAAATTTTCAAGTGAAAAGTGAAAGTGAAAAAATGGCGTCTATTTATAGGCAAAAACTATGGAGGGCAAAAAGGTCATATCGCTTCATATTTTCACACATTGGGTAACGTAAAAATTTAAGTTGGAACGACACACCAGATGACACGTGTCGCTTCATGATGGCAGAGAAGGCATAACGTTTCTTTGGGAAGTTGAAACGTTGCTGAAGTGACGTGTTCTATGGTTCAGGCACTGGCGCTTACGTTCACTTTGATTCAATACTCAGCGCCAGTAAAAGAGCATCCGGAAGTAGTTTTGCTCTCTGTTGGATAAGTGCTCTTGGTTGCCTTGAGTAATCATCCAGCGTCAGTGGATGATCATCCGGAAGTGGTTTTGCTTCCGGTTGCACTTAAGATTTAACATTGAGGAACCTGCAAAAACAAAGATTGGCACTCCGATGCCTAAGTTAGTATTGCTTGAAGTATTTTGAAACACTTAAGTAAAATAAATAAAATTTACACTTCATTTGGGTTTACCATTCCCAAATCACCTCTTATAAAAGTAAATTGGTCAACCCCCAGAGGCTTGGTGAAGATATCAGCAAGCTGTTGTTGTGTAGGAACAAACTGCACTTTGACATCTTTCTTTTGAACATGGTCTCTGATGAAATGATGTCGGACATCAATGTGCTTTGTCCTAGTGTGTTGAACCGGATTCTTGGCTAGGCTGATTGTGCTTGTGTTGTCACAGAGGATGGGTGCCTCAGGGAATTCCAAGCCAAGATCTCTCAACTGGTTCTTCAGCCACAACACTTGGGCACAACAACTTGCTGCTGCAATGTATTCTGCCTCAGTGGATGACAAGGACACGCAGGTCTGCTTCTTGCTCGCCCAAGACACCAGACAACCACCAAGAAAGGTGCATTGTCCACTGGTGCTCTTTCTGTCAGTCTTATAACCTGCATGATTAGAGTCAGAGTAAGCCCACAAGAACTCTTGGTTACCTCTGGGATACCAGAGACCAAGTTCTTGCGTTCCCTCAAGGTATCTCAAAATACGTTTAACACATGTCAAGTGTGATTCCTTGGGGTTGGCTTGAAACCTAGCACACATGCCTACACTAAATTGGATATCAGGCCGGCTTGCCGTTAAGTATAGGAGGGAGCCTATCATTCCCCTGTACATGGGCAGGCTGACAGATTTACCCTTTGCGTCAGCATCAAGTGCGGCAGTGGTGCTCATGGGAGTATCATACTCCTTGCATTCATCCATCCCAAACTTTTTGAGTAGTTCTCTGCAGTATTTGGCTTGGGAGATGAATATTCCATTCTTCTTCTGCTTAATTTGCAGGCCTAGGAAGAACGTTAGTTCTCCCATCATTGACATTTCAAACTCACCCTGCATGGTCTTAGAAAAATCCTCACAAAGCTTTTCGTTAGTTGCTCCAAAGATAATATCATCAACATAAATTTGGACAATTAGCATATCTCTATCTTTGTGAAGGATAAACAATGTGTTATCAAGTTTGCCTCTTGAGAAACCCTTCCCCAGCAAGAAGCTGCTGAGTCTCTCATACCAAGCTCTAGGAGCTTGTTTGAGGCCATATAAAGCTTTCTTTAATCTATACACATGTCTTGGATGTTTGTGATCTTCGAAGCCAGGAGGTTGTTCTACATATACCTCTTCTTTGATATAACCATTAAGAAACGCACTTTTAACATCCATTTGATATAGTCTAAAGCCTTTCATGGATGCAAAGGCCAGAAGAATTCTTATTGCTTCAAGTCTAGCGACTGGAGCAAAAGTTTCTTCATAGTCAATGCCTTCTTCTTGATTATATCCTTTAGCTACTAGTCTGGCTTTATTTCTTGTGATCAGCCCTGTCTCATCCAGCTTATTTTTGAAGACCCACTTGGTCCCCACAATGGATTGGTGAGACGGCCTAGGGACTAGTTCCCAGACTTGACTTCTTTCAAATTGATTTAGCTCTTCCTGCATGGCAATAATCCAGTCGCAGTCCTCAAGAGCTTGTTCAACTGAAGTTGGTTCTATTTGAGATAGGAATGCACCAAACTCAACTTCATTTTGAACTTGCCTTCTGGTTCTCACACCAGAAGAAACATCGCCAAGCACTTGATCAAGAGGATGATCTCTGTGATGCCTCCTAGCTGTTGGCAACTGTGCCTCATCATGCACAGTCTGCACTCTAGGTTCATCGCAGAGTTCATCTTCTTCCTTAGGATTGTTTGCTGGTGTTTCTTTTGGTGGTGAAGAAGATGATGGTAATTTTGGAAGGTTAAGTAATTCATCATCTTCTCTGGATTGTCCCCATGTAGGAGTTTCATCGAATACAACATGCATTGATTCTTCTACAATTCTAGTTCTCATGTTGTATACCCTATATGCTTTGCTCCTAAGGGAATATCCTATGAATATACCTACATCAGCCTTTGGATCAAATTTACCTAGATTTACCTTTCCATTATTGTGTACGTAGCATTTTGATCCAAAAATTCTGAGGTGGCTGATGTTGGGCTTTCTTCCTTTGTATAGCTCATATGGAGTCTTGTCTAAGCCCTTGCGAACATAGGCTCTGTTTGAGATGTAGCATGCAGTGCTCATGGCATCCGCCCAGAATATCTGAGAAACCTCTTTCTCATTGAGCATGCTTCTGGCCATCTCAGTCAGAACCCTGTTCTTCCTTTCGACCACTCCATTTTGTTGAGGAGTCCTAGGAGCTGAGAAGTTGTGTTCAATTCCATTCTGCTCACATAGCTCAGCGAAACTATGGTTCTCAAACTCCCCACCGTGGTCTGTCCTTATGGCTGTGATTTTGAGTTCTCTCTCATTCTGCACTTTCTTAGCCAAGACCACAAAAGCATCAAAAGTATCTTGCTTGGAGGCAAGAAACATAGTCCAGGTGAACCTTGAATAGTCATCCACCACTACTAGAGCATATAGGTTTCCACCCAAGCTCTTCACTCTTGCTGGCCCAACCAAATCCATGTGGATTAGTTCCAAGGGCCTGCTGGTGGAGACTTTCTTCTTAGTTTTGAACGAGGACTTTGTTTGCTTTCCTCTTTGGCAGGATTCACAGATAAAATCATGCTTTACTTTGAAAGATGGAATACCTATAGCTAGCTCCTTTTTAATTAGCATGTCAAGTTGAGTAAAATTAACATGAGCTAGTCTCTTGTGCCAAAGCCAACTGTTTTCATCACTAGATATAAGGCATTTTTCTTCTAGTTGTTGGCACAAGTCTAAAGTATATAGGTTTCCATTCCTATTAGCCTTAAGTTTACATTTTAGGTTGGCTTTATCTAGACTTAGATCCTGCTTATCTACTATAATGCACTCATGAGAATCGAATATTACCCAATTTCCCTTGTCTGTGCTTTGGCTGACGCTTAGCAGGTTGTGACAGAGACCGTCCACAAGGTAGACATCTTTTACTGGTCCGACCTCTCCAACTCCAGTGATCTTGCCACTTTGATTTCCTCCAAAAGTTACTGTGGCCCCATCTTTGATCACCAGAGATTTGAACTTGTCTCTGTCCCCAGTCATGTGTCTTGAGCATCCACTATCAATATACCATTTCTTGTTCTTGGATGCCTTGAGACACACCTGTAAAATTTAAACAAACTTAGGTACCCAACCTCTCTTGGGTCCTCTGTCATTAGTTTTCAATGCCCTTGGTCTAGAGTCATCCTTAACCTTGGGCTTATGATTATTCAGAGTCTCTGGCCTAGTGCTGGCTCTGGACTTTTGGGTTTTCCCTTTGGAATGATTCCAGGCTCGGGATCCTTGTCCTTCCTTGTTTTCCTTTGTAGGTGGAGGATCCTTTGTTGCCTTGGTTCCTTTAGGAACCCATTTGTAGGAACTATTTGCTCCATGCTTCTTGGCATTACAGGTGGACGTGGAGTGTCCCTTCCTGTTGCAGTAATTACAGAAGCTGAAGGGTGAGGAGCTATGACTAGTGGCTTTATGGAAGAATTTTAAGTAGGGCTTTACTTTTGGTTCAACCCACTTCTTCCCTCTAGGTGTATACCCTAAGCCAGTCCTATCCCTATATGCCCTTTGGTTCATTAGAATTATATTTAACATTTCTGAACCATTTGTGAATTTGTGTAGGGCATTTTGTAGCTTATCTTTTTCCGCTGAGATTTTGCTGCAATTAGGGCAGCTCTCAAGTGTTGAGGCATTGGGTTCTGCTTGGGGAGAACCCTGACCATCCACTGATGGGGGTGTTCTAGCTTTTGCTAGCTCATCACTTAGTGAGTCCACCTTGGACTCAAGTGATTCCTTTGTAGCCTTCAACACTTTATACGCTTTACATAAACGGAAAAATTCTACATGCATCTCATTATATGCTTCTTGAAGTTCAGAGAAGGTTACCTCACTATCCTCATGGATAGGATCAAAATCTGGAGATACTTCCTCATCTTCTTCTCGGGCAACAAGGTAGAGGTTGGCTACTTCTTCCTCATCACTTGCTTCATCATCCGAGCTGTTCACCCAGATAGAAGATACAAAGGCCTTCCTTTTGTCTTTGCCTTTTGACTTCTGCAGGCTGGGACACTCAGCCTTGAAGTGACCAGGCTTCTTACATTCAAAGCACACAGGAACCTTTTCCTTCTTGTAACCTTTCCTTTGGCTGGAATCACCCTTGTGAAAGCCTCCTTTCTTTCTGAAGAACTTTCTGAACTTCTTCACCATCATGGCCATTTCTTCATCATCCATTTCATCCTCGTCATCCTCATCATCGTCATCTTCAGCTTCCTTGTTGGGAGCAACAAGGGCAAGATTTTTGGCTTTGGATGAGGTTTGAGGAGCTCTCATAGCCAGCAAGGTAGGTTCATATTCAGCAAGAGAGCCAAATAGTGCGGTGATGGAGCTGGTTGATTCTCCTTGCACCTCTTGCAAGATAGTCACTTTGGTGATCCAGTCACCCTTTAAGATCCTTAGAATCTTGCTCACTTGCTCTCTTTCAGGGATATCCTTACCCAGCGAGGCCAAATTGTTGATGAGATGGGTGAACCTGAGCTCCAGCTCTCTGATAGGCTCGGTGGGACTCAGCATGGCGAATTTGTGAAATTCTTCCACCAGCATTTCAACACGTCTCGCTTTTACTCCCCTGGTTCCAGAGTGTGCAGCCTCAAGAGCCTCCCACATATCTTTTGCATTTTTGTGGTGGCTGATCCTGTGATACTCTTTGGGGCTGAGTGCACACTGGATGTAGTGCATGGCCCGATGGTTCATTTGGACTAGGGCATAGTCCTCAGGAGTGTATCTGGCTCGCACTTTCGCAAATCCATCCTCATCTAGCGGAGTGTGATCCCCTCGCTCTATTACGTCCCAGAGTCTGATATCACTTGACTTGATATAAGTCTCCATTCTGAACCTCCAGAATGAGTAGTTGTACCCATCGAAGCCTGGGGGCTTGTTGGGTTGAACGGAGACATCTGGTAGAGAATAATCTGTGTCCATTACTGGATCTTTGCCTTCTGATTCGTTGGAATCGAGTGAGAAGGACCCTGCTCTGATACCAAATGAAAGTAATGGATGCACAAGAGGGGGGGGGTGAATTGTGCTATAAAAATAAATACTCAATTTAAAACGAACACAAGATTTATACTGGTTCGGTCTTCCTGACCTACGTCCAGTCTCAACCACCCAGGCTGAGTTCCACTATTCCCAGGTTTTACAACGGGTTCACCTGAAACCTTTACAAACGCAAGTTTTAGACGGGATCACTTGCAACCTTACAACCACAAGTTTTGCGGGCTCACTTGCAACCTTTCTAACTATCTCCCCCTCACACCAAGCAAGGGGTTAACCTTTAAACTTAAAGGATTTTACAAACTAAGTTCTCTCAAAGAACAGATAGTGTTACACACTTAAGTACAAATAATGCTCTTATAACAAGAAGAGACTTAACTACAATGAGTACAGAATAAGTAGGTGAAGAATCACTCAAAGTGTTAAATGCTCTTTTCTTTTTCTGGGCAGCCTTGAATGCTTTGAAGATTTCTCTTGTTTCTCACTCTAACTTCTCTCAAGAATAATCAATAGTAATGAATTTTTTCATAAATGAAGTTGAGCTCCCTTTATATAGTCTTCAAACATTTGAACTCTTGGTAGGTGGGAGAGCCGTTTGAATTTGGCCGTTTTTCCAAAGTTACCGTTTGCCCAATTAATGCTTCATTAATGCATAGCAGGGTTGACTTGCTTTATCTCTGAAAAGTAGTCCTGACACCTCTGCTCTGACATAAGCATTCTGACACTGCAACATCTGACATTCTGATTGCTTGCGGAAGCAGATTCTCATCCGGAAGCAATTCTACTGAGTGTGCTGTACTGAGTGTTAGTTTATCAATATGAACATATAGTCACATGCAGTGGGAGTGTTCTTTGCCTAAGTGGTAAGTTCCTTATATCAGGAAGTACTTTTACATCCGGAAGCAAATTCACTGGATGAAGGATTACTTACTCTCTCTCAGTGTTAAGTCATCTCAACAGCCAGCGCTAGTCACTAAGCTATCGGAAGCACTTCTACTGGACGTTGCTTATATTCACTGACGCTTAGTGTTATCGTGTTCTATCAGTCTGCGCTAGTGAAAGTTTATCAGGAAGTGATTCCACTTGACGAGGCTTATTCACTGACGCTTGGGGTTATATCTCTTCTATCAGTCTGCGCCAGTAGAAATCTATCAGGAAGCAAATTCACTTCCGGTTGACTCTTAGCTTAGTCTAAAGATTTTGTTTCTATTGCTCATGGACTAAGTTAATTCCTTAGTGACTTACTTGCTCTCGCTGGGGGATGAACTATTTGTCAGCGAGCGCCAGTCCTAGTCTATCCGGAAGTAAGATCTCATCCGGTTGCACTTCAACTTAGGGTTCTAGGTTTTCCTATTACTTTCTAAGTTCTTTCATATTTTAGTCTTCATCAAAACTTAAGATTCTAACATCTTTCACACATTTGTTGCTTCTAACTAAAGTTTGCTAACATTTTGATTTGCTTGATATTTGGTTACTTGTTACTTACAAGAAGAACTGGAGGGAATTCATGTATTTTTTTTTTTTAAAAAAACAAATTTTCTTGCACACAAGGTATCACAGGCAGTTCTTGTGGCTACAATATTTATTGCTCTTACACAACATTCAAAAGATTTATGTCTCTCCCTCTTTAATCCAGCAATTCATTAGGAAGCTCCCAAAGTGGATGAACTCTCTGGAGACACGTGTGCAAGGCCTAGAGATGGCTCTGGATGGGATATCACATGATTTGGCAGTGTCACGTGGCAGGCATAGCAAAACTAATAATGCAGAAGATATGTGCTGCAAGCTACCTGGTTCTGAATTTGTGAGTTATAAATTCTGGAAGAAGACAGGTGGAAGGTGTTCTTCCCCAAGGCTTCATGCTATGACCAAATTTTCCCCTGATGCTGTGCATGATAGACATGGCAGTGGTAGTGTTGAAATGTTCACTACAAAGAATAACGGATTTAGACATCATGGGGTAGGACTCTATGTGAACCCATTGGCACATGTTTCAAGTGATTCAAAGGATGCAATTTCAGTAGCTGCGTCAAGAAACTAGAAATGCTTTTTGTAAAACTCATATATAGGCGGCGATCGACAATTTGGATGAGATGAAGACGGAAGTTCTTTTTGATGCGTGGTTTAGGAATTTGCATGACTTGTATGATATACTACTTCCGGTCCTAGATATAAGACCTAATTGACTTTTTTTTTTGGAGTGGTTAAGGTTGCGAAATAGACTATTAAATCATGACATATTTGATATATTTTTAGATTATACATTAGTTTATAGGTAAAATAAACTAATCTAAGGGAAAAAATTAGGTAAATCAATTTATAATTAACTTATTTTGCTTTTTATATGATTTTCTAAAAAAATTTAATTAGGTCTTATATTTAAGACCGGAGAGAGTATCATTATTATATTATGTTCTTCAATAATTGTAATGTAATAATATCCTGGCAGCAATCTCAAGTACAAAGTAAATTGATTCTTTGTTGTATGATAGAGTGATGAATGCTGTAAGTAAAAATGATATTGGGCTGGATAATGTGGCCCACTAATTAGTTACAATACCTATTAGTATAGCTGGACACTAATTTAGATTAGAGGCCCATGAAAATGTTCTTTCGGTATGTATCTGAAGGGTTTTTGTCTTTCCATTTAGTTTAATATAGACTTGATTTCTATTGCTCAATATATTAGTATTATTTCTTCCTTTTCTTTTATGGATATTATAAAAGTCATGTAACCCGAACTAATATTAATATCATTTTGTCTTTTATTCAAAAAAAAGAGGGGTTCAGTCTTTCATAACGTGACGACTGACGCCAATAACTTTCTACGAAAGATGATCATATTTAGTGTCAGACATTGTCTTAAATAGAGTATACAAGTGACTAGAAATCTTCACCCCAAAAATTTGTACTTAATTAGAGAATGCTCAGGTAACATCCATCTTGATGATTTCTAATACTAGGAATAAGTGTTCTTAAAGCTGGAAAAATCCTGCTGGCATAGAGTAAATTGTCAAGACTTTGTAACTCAATGGCATATAAACATTTTGATAAATGGGAGATGTTAAGGTTGATCTTGTTTATAACTTCAAGTTGAAGTTGTTACTACTTGTATCTTTGAAATATAAAGCATATAATTAAGTGATTCGTTTTTAAATAAAATATGTAAAGCTCCCTCAAAGCATACATTTTAACTAGAACATGGACAAAATCCAATGGGTGTTTAAAAAGGTTGGATGAAATTGTTCATAGAATATGCAAAAACAAATAAATTAATATTGTCACGTAAATTAAAAGAGGTATTGAGGCGCAGTTCATAGCACATAACCCATTTTAGTTGGTGATTCGTACTGAACATTAATCCCCTTTAGTTGAGAAGAAAAATATAGATGAAATAGTTAACTGCACGCATGAAACAATATAAGTATATATGTATATATGCCCTACTAAATTTCGTAAATAAGAATTATACCACATGACAAGAGAATATTTGCTTATGAATTTGAAGTGACAGATGCCAATCTGCTCAATTATTGGTCTTAATCTATTGGCTGAATCATTAGGCTAATCTATAAAAATGGATTTGGACAGTGATGTGATGAAAGCACATTTGATGGCTGCCTTTACCTTTCGCATACGTTTAGAGTTTTTCTAGCGAATTAAATTTTCACATGTTATTTAAAAAAATCACAACGAAGGCTAAGAAGTTCGAAATAATCAATAAAATTTTTAATAGCTAGGGTCGATAATACGTCTTTTTTAATATACAAATTACTTTTTGGGACTTTTCTAATATAGTTTTTATGAGAGCCATGGTTTATTTCAATGTTCCATTTTTCATAAGGTATGAAGTATTTATCCCCATATATATCTTTAACATTTTATGAAATTGTTCATAGAATATGAAAAGAAATAAAGAAATTACTGTGAAGTATTTAACCCCATGTATATCTTTAACATTTAAATTTTGTTTTTATTCTGTGATTATTCTATGATAGAATACGTGGTGTTTTGATCATTAATGTCTAGAGGTATTTAACCTCTTTAGGCTAGTTAATGTATCATATTCATGAGTTCTAAATGAACTATCTTGATTTTTTTTTGGTTATCCAAGGGTATCCCCACCCGCGTGTCAAGTGAGACTAATCCCTCGCTGTTCTGAAGTCCCATATAGGGGGTAGACTATCTTGATTTTTATAACAAAATCAACAATAGTGATACTATTTTCCTTGAAATTCCTTTGTTTTTATTATATTGTTAGTAATTTTTGAATGCTTGTTTGCTTTACCATCATAATCAAATGTTGCCTTAACTACATGTCATTTTAGTTAAGTACATATAAATCGAATTGTCATTTTTCAAGAAAGATATATTCATTACCCAATAAAGATATGTCCTTAATTAAAATTATTTTGTATATAAAGTAGCAAAAAAAGTTTTGAAGTACAGGTGCTATAATATTGAGAAATTAGTTTAATTTTTTCTTCTAATTATATATGGTTCAATTAATGTGAAGGCATTACACGGTGCTTAAATTAATTTTTTTTATGATTACTCATATAATTACCATTACTTTATTTCATACAAGTTTAAAACTCAAGTGACAAGTGACTAAAGTTGCAAACAAAGTGGATACAAGTTGCTAACAAAGTTCTAAAATGTGTGTGTGTGTGTGAATATTGTAGGTATTTTATTTTATTTTTTTGACTGATTTTACATAATTCTGCTTTCTTTGAAAAAAAAAATCAGGATTATGTGTGAATACAAGTCATACTTGCTCAAATGATCTTTAACCCAATATTTTAATCATTATTGGATTAGCTTCAATTAAATCAATGAACTCAAACACAGTTTAATGGGTCATTATTACTTACTACCAAACCGTAATAAATATTCAAGATGATTGAAAGAAAGTGAATTGGAGGAATGTCTCACAAAATTGTGTGTGTAATAATCATGTCATGTACTCTATTTTTTTTATTTTTTTAAATTTAAAACTACTCTTTCGATTCCTAAATATAAGATCAGTTTATCTAATTTAATTAGATTATTGATGCTAGTTAAGTTAGCTATTATAACATGATATTACCGATTTACGCTAATACCATACACTTATTTTCAATCTTCCTCTCTTATTTGTTTATTATTAATAGGCATTAGTGGGATTAGTTTCGGAAAAAGTTGGAAATGATTAAAAAGTAGTTTTATATTTAGGGACAAATTGAAATTTAAAAGCTGTTTTTATTTTGAAGAACGGATGAGTACTTAGTACTCTAAAGCCTTTTTCACCTTAAGAAAACACACACAGATACACTCATATATAACAGAATTATGGTCACAAGTCATTGGACCAACCTCTTGTTATTCAATTAAAAAAACAATTGAACCAATTGAACTAATTAATGCTTTGGACATTTACAAACAAGCTCATTTTTTTTGTTTGCCCGACAAACAAGCTCATTTTAAATTGAAGGGTACAGATAATGGAATCCAACGCATTTTTAGGCATCCCACCTTGCGTGTCTCCTTAACGTGACAGCCTTGTATCACACAATAATCGGTTTTGAATTTATACGCTGCATCTTTTTTACAAGGGAAAAAAGAACTACTATAATTCTTAACATGGGCAGTGTACTTAAAGTTAGTTGACTTGATAAATATGTTACTCCTATTTTTTTGGTGTATGAATAAATAAAATATGCTAAAATAAAAGCAAAAAACTTATTATCAAGATACCCTATAATAATTGGTTGGTGACTTTTCATGATTGATCTCATTCAATGACTTGGGTTCTTCGGTATTTTACATAGTTAATTTTATAATGAGAGATTCTTCATCAATTTTTTTATTTATATCCTATTGTTAATATCAACTTGTTTATAACCATTTTCCTCAGTTTCACTCTACTGAAAAAAATAAATATAATGGCACATTATTTTTAAATTTTTATGCTGAACTGTGGTGATTAGTGTATATCTTCATACAAAAAGGAAGGATATATTTTTTAAAACAGCAGCTGAGAAATCAGACAGAACACACACAAATACTCCTTTGTATGTATAAATCTGTATCACTGTATGTACATAAAATTCACTTCCTTGAGTTGTTATTTTAATGTATTGATGTCGACAATTTAGGTGTAATGGCCAATTAATCATTACTTAATTGAAAGGCTTATTTGAAGTCATTTTGAAGGGTCTCAAACCATTCAAGCAAACCAGTTATTTATTTGGGAAAAAGACAAATAAAGTCTTCCCAATCGGTAAAAGGACAATTGAGGTTGCTAAATTGTAAAAAGAACAAATTGGGTCATAGGCACCTAATACACATTAACAATTTGTGAAAAAGACTCAAATGCCCTTAAAAAATTTGAGGTTGGAGAGGGTGAGGTGAGAATCGAATGATGTGTTTTGTGAGAGTGGGGTAAGTGTGTGTTTTAAGGGCATTTGAGTCATTTACCCAAATTTGTTAATGTGTATTAGGTGTTTATGACTCAACTTATCCATTTTACAATTTAGCAACCTCAATGTCCTTTTACCAATTGTGAAGACTTTATTTGTATTTTTCTTAAAAGAAAAGATTTTAATTGTCAAGCCTCAGTTCTCCTCCTAATGCCAACAGCGACTTTATTTGACTTCTTAATCTGAGTTTTTTTTCAAAGAAAAAAGTTTAAACAATTTGTAGTATGATTGTATCAAAGCGTTTTTTTATATTATTTTGGAAATAATTTGAAATGTCTCAATAAAAGGAAAACAATCTTCAACAGAGATCATACAAGGATGTGTTAATAAATGCTCGTAATCTTTATAAAAATGTTTGACTTTGGTACAAAAATAGAAATAATATCCTTCCATTTTAAAACCCAAACAATTTATTTCCTCAAAAAAATAAGATTATTTATCATCCATATTTTTCGGACAAATCCCCTATCCATGTAAAAAGCAGGGAAGGCTTATTTAGCAGGCAAGATTGGACCTTGAATCCCACAGTCTTATTTTATTTTTTCTGATAATACAAAATCTTATTTTATTATTATTTTATTTATTTTATTCAGTTTGTGTACACCATGAAACCCCCAAGTTTGACGGACTATGTCAAGGCGGCCACTGGGTAAGAGCAAAGCGGCAACATCTCATTTGCTCAATTACATTTTTGCCCTTAAAACGACACCTTCTATCAGATTCTTCATATGTTCTGACCAATCAAAAATAGCCAACCAGACCTTCAAGTCAAAGATTGTCCCCAACTTTATTTCCTTTCAGTTGAAAATATTAGAAAATATTTATTTCTTTGCAAGGCCTAAATTTTTGGACCTAATTTTTGTTGGCAGGAACAATCATGTTCATCGGCCAAATATCCTCGACTGCACGCAATCATCTCTACTTTTACACAAAATTGAAGATACATTCAATATAATTGAAGAATACTTGCAATACTACCATAAATAAGTTCCAAATAAATTCTTACAGAAATTTCATATAAATTAGGAAACAAATCTTGTATTAAGAAATGTTTTCCAAACAGGAAAGTTTCCGCAAGTTTTCCCTTATCAAAAAATATTCATTTCGTAACAAAAGAATTTTACCAAATTCCTAAAAAGGTAAAAAGAGTTAAAAACAAACGCACGTCACACCGTAGAAGGATTTCATAGGACCCACTAGAAGTGAGAATTTCTCTCGGACAAGCAAAGTTACAACTAGTACTACTTTCTAATGGCCAATTGGTATGAGTAACTGAGTAATAAAATTCCATCAAACCCCTTCTCTCTCCTCCAAAACTGTTGGTTTCCTAAATCCAACGCCATGTCTGTTTTTTTACCATATCCCAACCATTATTTATGCAATAATTTAATGAACAACCAAATAAAGAAAATAAGAAATTAAGAATTTCGTCACCGTCACGCGCTGTAACCAGCAAATAAGATGCTTCCAGCACTTCACTGCTTCCCCACTTCACCACTCCAACCCTCTCTCTCTCTCTCTCTCTCTCTAGATTTTTGCCTTTGAAGGGCTCAAAGTGAAAACAAAACCAACTTTCTCTCACGCGTCCAAACTCTCAACACATTGCTTCCTTTATTTTTCCACAACTTGTCCCTTTCTTCTTCTTCTTCAACCTTGTCGTCTCAGATCTGTGTATTTCATTGCCCCACTTATAAAGTTTTGATTTTTAACTCTCCCCAGAAGAGATTTAGACAATACAAGACTGAGAAACAAACAACAATGGACTCTGTGCAACGCAGGAAGAGAAAGCGTGCAACTGCTAGTGCTTTATCACTTGCACAATATTTCTCCATGAGGTCCCTTTTTCTCTGCTTCTCCTTCTTCCTCTTCCTCTTCTTGCTATCCTCTGATAGATTCTCTTTCTCTTCCTCACCTTTTCACCCCACCATTATTACCTCTCCCTTGTCACTTTTGTCTTCTTCTGCAAGCCGTTTGGTTCTGGATTCTTCTGGCTCTGAATTCCTTCCCTTTAGAGTTCAAGATAGGATTGTTTTCCCTGACCATGTTGTTTTGATGGTGAGTAGTAAAATTCTATTAGGGAATCCTGATTTGGAGTGTGTGTACTATAAGGTGTTGTCTAATGGTTCCTCTGATGAGGCTGGTGATCAGATTGCTGATGTTATGACTCAAAAGGTGATTTCAAGTGATGAGTATGATGAGTTTAGATCCATTGTGAGGTGCCCAATTCCTCACATGAATTATTCGGCTGCCACCGTGGATTTGCGCCGGCACGGCGAGGTGGGCCGGCCTGATTGGGATTTGGTGGTTAACCAGACTGCTTTGTCATGGGACAAGGTGGCTTATGAGGCTGTTTTGGATGGAAATTCCACGGTTGTGTTTGTGAAAGGGTTGAATCTTAGGCCTCACAAGATATCAGATCCGACCAATTTTCTCTGCCATTTTGGGTTGAAGAATTTGGGCAAAGGAAACAACTTTATGATCACAACAAAAGCAGTTTCTGTTGCTCAAGAAGTGGTGAGGTGTTTGTTGCCACGGAGTATCAGAAATAGCCCTGATAAGGTTCAGGGAATTCGGGTTACCGTCAGCCATTTGACCGGCCATGTAAGGCGCCCGGTTCGCGAGCTTATGCCTTCTGTGGCTAGAGTTCGTAGTTCAAGTCCTAAAGTTCAGAAGAGGAAAGGAAAGACACAGAAACATGAGCTGTGTGCTTGCACTATGGTTTGGAACCAGGCATCTGCACTTAGAGAATGGATTTTGTATCATTCCTGGCTTGGAGTTGATAGATGGTTCATCTATGATAATAACAGTGATGACGATACAGAGAAGGTGATTCGTGATTTTGACCTTCAAGGGTATAATGTTAGTAGACAAAACTGGCCATGGATCAAGACTCAGGAAGCAGGCTTTTCTCACTGTGCCTTGAGGGCAAGGGATGAGTGCAAATGGGTTGGATTCTTTGATGTTGATGAGTTCTTTTATTTCCCCAATGAATTTCATCAGCACCAGTTTGGGAATGATATTCCTGGGGAGAACTCACTTAAATCAATGGTTGCAAACGTGTCAACATCAGACGTTGCAGAGATAAGAACAGCTTGCCATAGCTTTGGTCCTTCTGGGTTGCGTTCTCCTCCCAAAAGAGGAGTGACTATAGGGTACACATGCAGGCTTCAGAGCCCTGAGAGGCACAAGTCAATAGTGAGGCCAGATTTGCTTGACACTAGTCTTCTGAATGTGGTGCACCACTTTCAGCTGAAGAATGGATACACCTATCAAAACATTCCTGAAAGTACTGCTATGATAAACCACTATAAATATCAGGTATGGGATACCTTCAAGGCCAAGTTTTTCAGAAGGGTTGCTACCTATGTGGTTGATTGGCAAGAAGACCAAAACAAAGGATCAAAAGATAGAGCACCAGGGCTTGGAACAGAAGCCATTGAACCACCTAACTGGAGGAGGCAATTTTGTGAGGTTTGGGATACTGGCTTGAAGGACTTCCTTTTGTCAAATTTTGCTGATCCTGCAACAGGGGTTCTACCCTGGGAAAAGTCATTTCTATAAATATGGGGGACACTAATCTATATCAGGGTCACCATGTACCCTTGTAAAGCACAATAATCATAGCTCTAGGCATTCATTCTTTTCATTGTTTTTTTGGGGGAATTTTAGGTGACAGAAATTTTGTTTCTTTATTTCTTTTTCCTGTTCAATGACTTGTGTAAACAGGAAACATACTTCACAGGGCTCACACAGTTGTATATTAGCAGCGATATGAATGGATTCCTTCTTTTTCACTTTTATATTCTTCTCCTCTTGAGTAATTCTTGTTTGTTTCATGTAATCCATCAACGCTGAAAATTTAATGCCGGCTAAATCAAGATTGTTAATCAAAGACTGAACGGACATGTTTATTTGTTACTATGCCTGAAAACATGATAAATACTCATTTGACAAACCTAGAGGCGTCAAAATATTTCTCCAGAAAACAGTAAATACACAAGGTTTTAAGGTGATAACTCATGCACAGAACTTAAATCAAGTTAACTACATTTATAAGAGAGGATGGCCAGGGGGCAAAAAACCAGCAACTGGAGCTATAACATTTTCTAAAATGGGTATATTATCTCCTTTTATCATACTGATTTCAGAACTTGGGTGCCGATGTTCTTCACCAGAAGCAGTGAATTAGTTGAAGGTACATTATTTGTAAATATACTATTCAACGAATTACAACATTCAATTCCAACTTCATTATATTGCAGAGTGCAAGGAAACATGGCAATAGCTAACAGAACATGGGTGTTCTGAATTTTCAGTACACTGAGGAACCGTAACATATTGTAATAGATATAATGGTATCTAGGAAACCATAAACTTTGGATATTACTACACATGCATAATTACAAATCATAGTAGAGCAGCCTGCCCCGTGTGTGACTGTGGTTTTTTATTTTTATTTTTTGGTCCCCTTGGGGCCAGATACATGTATCGGTTGATTTGACCCTCCCTATGGCAAGGAAATCAACTCAAATATTTAGGATATCTAACGCTACAGAATAATTCATTTGAAATATCACAAGTCACAATACATGCTTTCCACCCTTAATTCAACACCTTAAGTGTCTTCAAACCTAACCTCATGGAGTAAGTTGGAGTTGCTTCACATGTTTGGCAAGGGTGGAATCCAGCTTTTCTCCAATACGAGTAATCCATGCCTGTAATCATCTTAGTATTTAAATCATACAGTATTTGACAAATTTATAATGCTCCGAGTCTATCTACAGGAAAAAATTGAAATTTTATCTTTAACTTTAAGTTGTTCCTTATAAATTGATCCGAAGGTATTACTGTGTATCCCTTAAAACGAGGACATGAATGCAAGCAACTAATACCTGGTCAGAAGTAGTGAAACCTCGTATCGTGTCACCACCAATAATTGCAATCCCTTTGTCTCCAAGTGGTTGCAAAATTACTGCCTAGAAATATAACAATTGTGTTGATCAAAAACTAAATAGAGGTTAATATGTAATTTATAATAAGAATAATATAACTATGACATGCAAAATATTTACAATAAATATATTCATAATTGTATATTATACATATTACATACACATGTTTCTAATCCAGTTGTCCACCAGTATTCTTTCCCTAATGCTTAATGTAAAAACTTATGTAAAATACAATTGGTTTGGCCTATTTTACTATCCATTTTTGGGGTTTTAGTCGTTCATAATATGATAGGCTCCACTGATTTTTTTTGGGGGGCGGGGCACCCTTGACCAGACTGGGTCAACTTAGTTTCTCCGTGCTGTATTGAACCAAATACAATGCCAAACACATTTTCCTGCAAAAGCTTTCTTCTCTTTTGGGGCAAATGTGAATATAACTATTCATATAAAACATGAGGAAATTTTGACAACCAAAGAATTTTCTAATACAAAAGTATAGCTGGAGTCATTGAAGTTACTTGATGTACGTTTTATCCAAATCGCCATTTAGGTTGAATATAATCGCCATTTAGGTTGAATATTAAGTATACTTGTCAAACTGTTGGTAAACAGGCAATTATATATACTGTTTACAGAGTCTTTTACTCTTTTGAAAAAGAAAGTCACTTGAGAAATTTCTTGAAGCATTAATTAAACATTTAGACGGGGCACAATTTACAAGGACTCGCATGGAAATCTCTCATTTTAAGACTTAAGAGTTAAGAGGAAGTCAGTGAAGTGTCACACTTAAATATATAAAAATGATACCTGAGTGTTTGGAGGCAAAAATGGCAGCTCAGATTTCCCAGGATAAAGAGATAGGTTAGCCAGGTAACTTTCTGCACATTTCGATAAAATTTAGTTAAACTTCACGTTAACCTGCATCTCTCTGGATAATGATTAACTTATGAAACAGTCAACTATCATATAGTACAAAATTAAAGATGGTTCATTATTAAAAACATACGAGCTCCAGATTTTAGAACACCCTGATATAATGTTCCTTGCGTCAATTTATTGGCATCCACATCAATGGCCTCCCCATCACTTGAAGAAGCTTCTGCCGCACAACCAATTTGAAGCACACAAATGTTTTCATAAACAATTACTAGTGATCTGCAGCGTGTGACATCCAAAAAAGATTCCCACGCCCTGAGAATAGAAGATCAAATAAACCATCAGTAGTGTAAGAACTACAGCATCTTACTTGTGCATAAACTTAAACTCCGGAACATAAACCAAGATGCCTTCTTTTTATTTTGGAAGTCATATAGACACTGCTATCATCATATGTCAAAGACCTTACTACAAGTTATAAAGAAATTAATACAAAGTGTGCACAGTCACTGCACATCAATGTATAAACTACAGTTTTATTATTAATTCATACCTTTTTCAAATTGGAAGTTGGAAAAAATAAGACATGAAGCTAATCCACAATGTTGGATTTAACTTCTCCACAGATGAAGAAAGCAATTGGGTCAATAGGAGGAAGGTCAATGCAAATAAAGTTGACAAGTGAAAATATTGTTCATTACCATAGCAATTCATTGATTGCATAGTCAGGGACGCGATTACACACCCTCTTACATTCAACTCCTTGAGGATCTACCTATGTAAGGATAATAAAGAGTAAAGTTTTGAATAGAAGATCAAGATGCATAAGATTAAAGTCAACAAGAGGGAAGGGAGCATTTGAAGTTTAGATGCAAAGAGCTCACCGTAGCTATAGATTTGGGTCTTATTGACAGCCATACTAGACCAGTTAAGATATTGGTAACAGCCAAAGCTACTGTCAAGAGGTCTGCTCTAGATTGCGAACTGCAAAGTATCAATTACTTGAGTGTAAATTTAAACAAAAGCAACTCAACAATTTCACTATACACATTATCTGTTAGAATACTTCCACCAAAGTAGTTAAGCCTTTCAACCTTTGAAAACAAAACATCCCACAACTCACTAATATATTTATGGCGATGCACATTACACTAACATTAGGAAATAACTTATCTTAGTAAAGATATTCCTTCTTATTCCTTAAAGATTCATACACCAGAAATTCTGAATTTTAACCTCAAGGCATAGATAAAAGTAGTAGGTAAAACCGTGGTTTGTCTTTGATTTATAAAATTCTAACATTGCGGTGTAAAAGTAGATATGCAATATGGCATAAATAGTATACTCCCTCCGGTCTGTAATATAAGAGCCCAAAATTTGAATGATTTGTTTCCAAAATATAAGAGTTCACCCTTACATTGTCTCGTCATGTAATGTGTTTTTTCCTAATTTACCTCTAGCTCCCTTTCATATTTATTAACGCTTGCCCATTTATCTCTTCAACAGTATCATAGAGGGCAAAGTTCGAAAAAAGAATTAACTCCAGTATCTAAGTACCCAACTAACTTTAACATGACTTCTTAAGAAGCGTATTTTCTCAACTAAGCTCTTATATTACGGACTGCAGGGAGTAATCAGCGACTAAATGGAAGATGGGACTAATTGAATGTATAGTTTCAATTGTCAATGTGATAAAGAGAGCAAAACGAAGGGAAGTGGGGTTTATATTACCATTAATCCGAATTGCTCAACGCTTAAATTTGTTTTCTTCTCAAATAAATTTCATGCAGTGAAAGTCTCAGTTAACTAATTCAAAGCAATACACATTTGGCAGGCCAAACATCAATCTTAGATGACAAAGTAAAAAAAAAAAACCAAATGGCCAATAGAATTTGAACTGAATTGTAAGCAAAAATATTAAGCTGCTACAGCTCAACAATGAATCTAGTAGCTCGAAATTCCAGAAAAGAATTTTTTCTTAAAAAATATTTCCTCCGGTCCTAAATATAAGACCTAATTGACTTTTTTTTGGAGATGTTAAGGTTACAAAATATGTTATTAAATTATGACATATTTGATATATTTTTAGATTAGTCATTAGTTTATAGGTTAAATAAATTAGTTTAAGGGGGAAAATTAGGTAAATCAATTTATAATTGACTTATATTTTGCATTTTTAGGATTTTTCAAAAAAGTAAATTAGGTCTTATATTTAGGACCGGAGGGAGTATAAGAAAAAATGTGAATATTAGATATTGTTTCTTAAGAAAAAATGTGAGAGTATGTTTGGTTGTGTGAAAGAAAGAAAAGAATTAGAAATGGAAAAGGTAAAAGATCGAAAGTAGGGGTAATGATGAGAGAGTAAAGTTTGTGGGCTCCACGATAAGTGTGAGATGGAGAGAAAAACTTGTGGGCCACGGGATATATATAAATGACCATATTACCCTTAACTTTTCAAATTATTTTTTTTGGTCGAGATAACTTTTTAAATTATTTACACTCTCATTTATTTACTTTCTTTGAACCAAACATATCCTGAATGTTAGTTGGGTGTCTGGAGTTAATTCTTCTTTTCCAATATTGCTCATATTTAATACTATCTCCGTTAAATATAAGACCTAATTGACTTTTTTTTGGAGAAATTAAGGTTGCAAACTAGGTTATTAAATGATGACATATTTGATATCTTTTTAGATTATCCATTAGTTTATAGGTAAAATAAACTAGTGTAAGAGAAAAAATTAGGTAAATCAATTTATAATTAACTTATTTTGCTTTTTTTTTTAGGATTTTTCAAAAAGTCAATTAGGTCCTATATTTAAGACCGGAGGGAGTACATAAACATTAATAAATATGAGAGAGAGTTAAGGGTAAAATAGGAAAAACTCATTAAATGAGAAATGAGGAGAGAATATTTCAAATTTTGCGCTCTTATATTTATATTAAAGACAAGAGGGATTTTTATCAAAAAAAAAAGACAAGAGGGATTACTAGGTACCTGCTAGCGTCAGCAACAGGAGCGATGCCATAAAAGGAGCGATTGAAGAGAAGGATAAAGAGGGAAGCAGCGCCAATGTAGATAGGTAAGGTGCGGACAGTGTCGTCGTTTTGGGACACCCAGTCGCCCACCCACTCTCCTTTTGGTTTGGAATATGTGATTGCAGAAAAGGAATAAGAAGAAGAGGAAGAGGCAGAGATTGGGAAGTGGAGGGAGAAAGTAGGAGGAAGAGAAGGGAATGATGAGGATGAGGATGAGGATGAGGACTTTGGTGTGGAAATAGTTGTGGGAGTAAGGAATCCATAACTCACTACACTTCCCGCTTCCATTCATTCACCTGCCTAAGCAGCTAAGCTAGCTTCATATTTCCAATATGCTTTTGTTTTTGTTATTGTTATTGGTGGTGGCAACCGCCAACAAGTGGATAAATCATAAACCGCTTCTTCATTTTAAAGTCTCTCCTTTTTCTCTCTTTCTTTCTTTCTTCTTTTTTTAGAAAACTAGTAATAGTACTTGCTTTTATAAATAGGGCAAAAGCGCTGATCTAACAATTAACTATTTTAATTTTGATAAAAATAATAAATGACTTTTTTGCGGTGCATAAATAATAACTAACTTTGTGACCCGGTGAAAAAATAATAAAACTGGTACTAAATGTTAGTTTGTAGTTTTGTGTAACATTTCTGATATTATTTTCTTTAATAAAAATACATCTTTACACCCTCACAATTAAAACTTAACCCTTATTCCTTCCGTCTTTCATCTTCTCATGCTAACTAGTATCAGCAAGTTTTTGATTTGGAGTGGAAAAAATGTATTTTTCACTTTAAAAATAATATCAGAAAAGTTCCACATAACTACAAAATAACATTCAGGACCGGTTTTATCATTTTTGCACTGGGTCAAAAAGTTAGATATTATTTATTCACCGCAAAATAGTCATTTATTAGTTTTGTCCAAACTGAAATAGTTAATTATCAGATCAGCGCTTTTGCCCTTATAAATATGCCCAAAAGAGTGTTGAATAGCTATTTTTTTTTGGCCAAAAAGAGTATTGAATACCTGAATGTATGGAAACTTGGAGGGCATATTATATCCTTTATAAGTGTTCAAATGCTAGAAAACTTACTTATTACTGAATTGGGCCACACGAGTTGGAGAGGCTATAGAAGCTTACTGGGTGCATATTACCATTTTCAATGCACTAGTGTGCTAATTGCAAAAATACTCCCTCCATCCTTGTAAGAGTTTGAGAGGTAAAATCAGGTATATTAAGAAAGTAGTTGAAATTGATAAATGTGTTTGAAATAATTTGTTTCTCTCAATATAAAACCTAATTGACCTTTTTGAAAAATCCTCAAAAAAGGTAAAATAAGTTAATTATAAATTGATTTACCTAATTTTTTCCCTTAAATTAGTTTATTTTACTTATAAACTAATGGATAATCTAAAAATATATTATTAAATTATGATATATTTGATATATTTTTAAATTAGTCATTAGTTTATAGGTTAATTAAACTAGTTTAAGAACAAAATTAGATAAATCAATTTATAATTGACTTATTTTGCTTTTTTAGGATTTTCCAAAAAAGTCAACTAAGTCTTATATTTAGGACCGGAAGGAGTACCATAATATTGAAAAACAAACATTAACGAACAAACAAAAATTTATGTATATCTGATAAGCTTGTTTTTGACTAATGAACTCATATACTTACTAGGGCAAAACATTCGGTTATTCGGTGAAAACCGAAAAAACCGAAAACCGAATTATAACTATTATCAAAACCGAACCGAAACCGATTAGTGTTGAAAACCGAACCGAAATAACCGAAATATTTCGGTTCGGTTTCGGTTTTAACCGAAAAAAACCGAAATTTATTTATTTTATATTAAATTCAATTTTTTATTCATTTTCAACATATAAAACTCCACATTTTATATTGATATATTGCATATCATTTTTAATTTAAAACAAGGAATACAAAAACTATAGATTTAAACTCTAAATTTTTACTTATCTAATGAAAAATATGATAAAATAATAATTTTATTATTATTTTTTTATTAATTCAGTTATTCGGTTAACCGAAATATTTTTTAAAAAAACCGAACACCGAAATAATCGAACTTTAAAACTGAATAAGAACCGAAAACCGAATTAACCGAACCGAAATAACCGAATTCAATTCAGTTTAGTTCGGTTTTCGGTTTGATTTGTTGACCCCTAATACTTACATCCCAATTGTAAATTCCACCGAATTTCAATTTGTCATAGCTAACTGCGAGCATTCAGGTGTGACGGCGAGTGACTCATGTTTGCTCAAAACTCCAGCTTCGCCTTCTCCCCCTCTTGCCTCTTCACACCAAACTAGAGCTTTCACGTCCTCACTTCACCTTCCTACTTCTGCTCCTAAATATTCCATCTTTTCCAAGGTAATAATAGCTACTCCTATTTCACACTCACCAACATCATTCAATTTCTGCTATTCCCTTATTTTCTTCCATCAAGTCTCTCCCTTCCATTATTTGCTTACTGGGTATCACAACTAGATTACTGTGTATGGACCATAGGCTATAAATATTGCTATTTTCACACTCTACCTATTTTTATTTAACAAAATAATCTGAAGTTTCTTTTTGCTGTATAAGATTAGCTCACTTTAGCCAAACTTCAAAAATAGGCATGTGGAATTGGTTGGCAAAGATTACATCTTGTAATGAACCAAGTGATTTCTAAATCAGATAGGACTTTCAGAATACATTGGTTTGGTTTACCTTCAATGCAATGTCATGACATCATTAAGAAGGTTTAGGAGATTCTGTGGCATTCTTCGATTCGGCGTATATTCTAGACGATTGTCGATTATCGCTGAGGCCAAGTCGGAACTCTCAAATGTGGAAGAATCAGTTCATGTGGATGCAGACATTGCTCGTATTTCGAATTTGCATTATCTTATACAGCAATGTGCTAAACCACAGTCATTGATGGAAGGGAGTTCGTGCCATGCTCGGACTATTCGTGTTGGCTTTGAAATAGACATATTGACATCAAATATGCTTATTAATATGTACTCTAAATGTGGTTTAGTGGACAATGCTTTCAGAAAGTTCAGTGAAATGCCAGAGAAAAGCTTAGTTTCATGGAATACAATCATCGGAACTCTTACCCGAAATGGGAAGGAGGCGGAAGCTCTCACGCTTTTCATTGAAATGCTAAGAGACGGAACCTTGTGTAATGAGTTTAGCATTTCTAGTGTACTTTGTGCTTGTGCCACAAAATGTGCTATAGTTGAGTGCATGCAGTTGCATGGTTTTGCCATTAAGGTCTGTATAGATTCAAATGTTTTTGTTGGTACTGCTTTGATTGATGTTTATGGCAAGTGCTCTTCAATAAAAGATGCAACTCATGTATTTCAGAACATGACAGAGAGAAGTCATGTAACATGGAGTTCTATGCTGGCAGGATATGTGCAAAATGGGCTCCATGAGGAAGCCTTGCTATTGTTTCAATGTTATCAGTTAATAGGTTCAGAGCCAGATCAGTTTATGATTTCATCTGCTATTAGTGCCTGTGCAGGTCTCTCAACGTTGATTGAGGGAAAGCAGGTGCATGCTATGTCGTGTAAATTAGGATTTGATATAAACTTGTATATTGTTGTCTCCCTCATAGATATGTATGCCAAATGTGGCTGCATCAAAGAAGCATACCTTGTATTTCAGCTTGTGGAGAAGAGTAGCATTGTTTTATGGAATGCAATGATTTCAGGGTTGGCAAAACATGCTTGTGCACTAGAGGCAATGATTTTGTTTGAGAAACTTCAGCAGATAGGCTTATGCCCTAATGATGTAACATACTTATCTGTATTAAATTCATGTAGTCATATGGGCTTGCATGAAGAAGGACGGAAGTACCTCAATCTGATGGAAAGACAGCACAATCATTCTCCTAATGTCATTCACTATTCATGCATGGTTGACATTCTTGGTCGAGCTGGGCTAGTTCATGAGGCATATGAGTTGATGGAGAGAATGCCATTCAATGCAACTACTTCTATGTGGGGTTCACTTTTGGCTTCTTGTAGGAAATGTGGTGAAATTGAGCTTGCTGAGGTAGCAGCCAAGCACCTTTTTGAAATGGAACCTAACAATGCAGGGAACCATATCTTGCTATCAGACATATATGCAGCAAATAAACAGTGGGAGGAAGTTGCAAGGGCAAGGAAGCTTCTCAGAGAGAGTGATTTGAAGAAAGAGAGAGGAATGAGTTGGATTGAAATCAAGAATAAGATTCATTCTTTTACAGTTTGTGATATAAATCATCCAAAAATGGATGAGATTTATGCATATTTGGATAATTTGATTGAAGACTTAAAGAAGGCTGGTTACAAAGTTGAAACTAATAATGACTTCCATGATCTGGAGGAGGGCAAAAAACAGGTGCTTTTGAGGCATCACAGTGAGAAGCTTGCTCTTACCCTTGGGTTGATGTGTTTACCTTGTGATGTACCCATAAGAATTATGAAAAACCTTAGAATCTGTGGTGATTGCCACAGTTTTATGAAACTTGTGTCAAAGTTTGCAAGAAGGGAAATCATTATCCGAGATATAAATCGTTTTCACCACTTGAAGGATGGCATCTGTTCTTGTGGGGATTTTTGGTGAACGTCTGTGTATTTTCCTGTCTATCCTCTGATCTGACTATTGTTAGATTCACATGTTTTTGTGCTACCTTGACCCATAGTCAAGCCATCAACAGTGAAAGTTTTGGTTATCACATTTTAACTTAACCCATCAATCAATTGGATGTATACAGCAAACTGGGGCAGAGATTAAAGTTCACTCTGATGTCAAATAGTGAGAGACTAGTGGAGTGCAAGTAGTGGATCTAAGTTCCAATGTTTGAGCCGAAATTATTGGTCGTTGGCTGCCTCCATAATCTGTACATTGATGTCCTATGGTCACAAACGATTCAAATCTAAATTTTTTTGGGAAGATCACTCTAAGGTCCCGCTTAAGTTAAATAATTATCAACAATTCCCTTGATATGTTAATGACAAGTGAAATGGGTGCTATTGACAAATGAAAGAGCTCTATTGACAAGTTAAAGAACTTGGATATTATTTAAGAACTTGGATATTATTTGTAGTCTCTCTGGTTCGAAATATAAGAGTACAGCTGCCAAAAAACGTTTTTTAAGAAAATATATAAAACATTAGTTGGGTGTTTGGAGTTAATGTCTTTTTACCGATATTGCTCATATTTTTTATTATATACTTTTAAGAGAGAGAAATACACAAATATATATATATATATATATATATATATATATTATATATATATATATATATATATATATATATATATATATATGAAAGAGTTAGGGGTAAAGTAGGAAAAATTACATTTGAGAAGAAAATGTGAGATGAACTCTTATATTTTGAATCAAATTCATTCAAATTTTGAGTTCTTATATTACTGACCAGAGGGAGTATTAGGTAAGACCTAACTGTGATTTTTACTATTTTTTTTATTGGGCTAGAAAGATTAGTAATGCATATGAATCCATGTTGGAGTGACCTGTTTTATGGCTGTGTTTTTGTTGTCAAGGCATCTAGATAACTTTCTGTCTGCAATTTTATAGATGTTCATGAACGGCCTCTGATGTTGGAGGAGCAGGAACATTTATTTTGTTATTATTCCTCAAAGTCTGTAGCATACACTGCTACACACACTGAAGTCCTAGTGGTAGCATTGGTTTTTCTACTGCTTAATTCCGTGTATAAAACGTACTTATCAGAGAATAGCTCTTCACTCTTGATGATTATGACGATGTTTTCTTCAGATGGTGTTTTCATGAGGCCTGAGAATTGGGTTTTTGATCTTAGTCCTTTCCCTTTCGCTTGGATGATGATGACATTTACTATTTAGAATAAGATTTTTTTTAAAAAAAAAATGCTATACCAATATCTTGAATTTCAAAATCTCATAGAGAAGCTCTCAAATGCTTGAATAATTATATTAACTACTTGACTAACCTTATTAAAAACTGTAAATCCCTGAGACTCTAATATATTTTAATATTTAATAGTTATTTTTCTGTAATTTTCTCTTTTTTCAAGTGAGACGATCCCACATAGTTAGATAAATTTTTGTTATTGTTGTTGTCGTCCACTCTTTTTCATCAATTTATAAGGGTGTTTTATTTTTTGAATAAAAATTATGTTAGAGTCTATGAGTGTGTCGATAATTTTTTTAAAGGTTAAATACTTAATCTACTTTGTAAGTATGCTATCAATCTCAATTTCACCTTAGAAACTTTTTGTGTGTCAATATGACCCGAAAATTTGAAAATGGAGTAAAGTTCTCAAACTCATTAACACTCTTAATTGTAACCATTTAAACGACATGCTAAAGGTCTCACATAAAATTCCATGGACATTTACGGTGTTAATGGATTAGAGCAACATTGCTCCATTATAAAACTTTCGAGGTGAAATTTTTTTTTTATCAGGAAGCATAAATTTTTATTAAACTAGAGAATTAAAATACAAAATAGGTATGCAAAAAAGAAATTAAAATGATAATACATAGAAAACATAAAAAGGTAAACATGGATAGGAGTGAGCTGTCGCCGTCGCAAAAACCTACCATCTTCTTCATCTTTCCTTCATGAGAATTTTTGGGTAGAAAAGAACCGTTACCGGTAGAAACGTCATTGAGTAGTGGTTGTTCAAAGAACCATCCCAAAGGATCCACACCTCTTATCGGCCCAATCAATTTGGTTTTCAAGGAAGCTCCATGAGTAAATCTCACGGAAACAAACGTACTCATAAAACTAATACATAAGATTGAGTAGAAGAAATTCCTCTTGTCGTCGAAACTCCTAGACCAATTTATTTGAAAATGAAAGAAACATAAAAGCAGACCAATGAAAGTGACGGACGTCTCCTTCCCCGGCATTAACCGGGAAGGAGACTCCGATGAAAAAACTCGTACAAAGACGAGAGAAGAGATCCTACCACCACCCAAAAAGTTTGAGAGGAGGGGGAGAGAGGATAGAGCCAACTCAAGAGAAGGTATCCCTCACTCGACAAGTGAGAAACTAAACCCCGCTAACTTTCGGGGTGAAATTGAGACAAAAACTGTTGGGGTGGAATTGAGGTTTGTGAGATGCTTCTAGGGTCTCCATCTTCATGAGAAGTAACATGGAATTGGGCTTGTAAAGATGAGCAATGGCGTGAACGATCAATCTATGGGCTTACATGAGTTAAGGGGAACCATTTTTTTCGGCTCTGCTCATCACAATGATGGACACCACAATGGCCATTAGTGTGATGAGATATTGCACCGTGCATAACTACAAATACAATTTCATTGGTTCTGAATTAATCTCATTTTTCATAAAAACAAATCATTTAATATTTGTAAATTTAAATTAAGATAATTTAACTATTAAGATTTCGATTGAATTTTTAATTAGAAATCATTAGTTAAAAATGTTAAATCTCAATTTTTATAATTGTGTTTAGATTGTGTGACTTTGTTGCAACAATGATAGTTGTGGTGCTCCTCATTTTGATGAGCACTAAATGTAATTTTAAAGCTAAGAGGGTGTACTAGCAATTAATAGCTAAAAGTGATCAATACGCGGATCTAATGAGAAAATTGTTTTTATGGTTAAGCTTGTAACTTTCAGTTTCTAAATCTCTTTAGTTAACCTCTAATTAAACCATGAAAAGGATTTACTTAAAGGCTAATCATGTTAGAAAAATATTTCACTTAATTAGAGAAAAAATGACATGATTAGAAAATTTTTAATTTAAAACCATTTAGACCCAAAAGCACAAACCATGATAGAAAATGAAGCTTTAAAAGATTTTAAAAATTCTATAATAGTTAGAAAGTATTTTTCTTAATTAAACAAATTTAATCTATGTAAATCAAATGTAAGGTGGATAGCTAACATGGATAGTAAAATGCAATTATGATTTCATTTTTATATCCATATTAGAAAAGAATTCAACTAGCGATGTTTCAAAAAAAGAAGCAATAACTATTTGGAGATAGTGAGGTTCCCCATATTCCGGCGAATCATATTAGTTGGTTGCTAATTGCTCCGGTACCGATGGATACATCAAAAAAGAAGAAAAGAATTCAGCTAAATATAAGGTCAAATGTGGATGACAAAATTTACTATGTCAATCACTACAACAAATCCATCCAGGAATTCATCTATCATCAAAACAACTACATTACCATGGCTATTCATCATACAAGAAAATAGTCGAATTGCAAGAAAAACAAAAAGGGTGTGGGAAATACAAGAAAATGCTAACATAAAGTGGAAAAATATGGCTAAAAAGATGAAAATAGTCGTTAACGCAATTTGGGAGAGTAAAAGGGTTTTGGACCTCGAGATAAGGAGACTTGGTGGTGAGATGAAAAAGTACAAGTAAAGGTGCAAAACAAGAAGAATTGTTTCAAAGTCATACATTTGTGTAATAGTGTCAAAAATTAGAAAAGGTTAAAAAGAGTACTAAGAAAACATATATTTAAAAGGATCCTTTCAACTCCTATAATTACCAATTCAATCCTATTTATCCTATCAATATCCTTAAATAAATTTTCGTAAATTTATAAAAAGCATCAACTTTGTTCAAATATACCCATATTCAAAATACTTTCACATATACTTACTAATTCCAATCTTTATTAACCCAAACTTTCTATCCATAGAGAATTTCACCAAAATTATGCCCACTAATCCTTAATTTCTAGGATATAACAAAGATAGGTTAAAAAAGTTAGAATCTCCATTGAACTGGAACTATTTTTAAATATTTAACAGAATTTTGAGTTGACAAAAATAAAAAGCTAAAAAAATGTTCAAATTAACCCTATCATATAATATTCCTTTTGTCCTTAATTTTAACATGTGTTTCATGAAATTAGATTATAGTGTAGTCACGAAAAAAAAAGTAAATGCATATATTTTAAACTTTAAAGTGATTTATTTGCATATTCAATTTCTCATTAAAAGTTAAATTGATCTTATATTTATCATGGAAGGAAGTAATATATTGTCAAATCAATGACGTTATTTCATTAAAAACACATATACAAAATTTTATTACATTTACAATGAAATTTATTAAAAATTAATTCTTTTTTAAATATAATTATATATGCATATACTCCCTCCATTCGGTATGTAAGAAACCAAAGTTTGAATAAGTTTATTTCTTTTCATAAGAGTTTGTCTCAAGTTGTCAAAACATATAATACATTTTTTCCATTTTGCTCATCACTGTTATTTCTATTAACATTTTTTTTCAAAAATAAAGAGAATTTTAAAGGATTAGAATTATTTTGGACATATTTATCATGTTTAAATACTTTTCTTGATATGGGTCAAAATATTTTCTTTTAGCAAAATCAACTTGATCCTGAGACAGATTTATTCTATGTCATGCCAATCTAATTGAATTCTCTCCCCACCGAATTCATACAGTACGAGTTTGGTAAATACTAGCTCTCACTCCGTAAAAGGTTATTCCCATCAGAGAACACGTGCTCTCAACCATCAACGTTATTGTCAACCCGCCACTCCCTTCCTTTCTTTCTTTCTTTTTTGGCCAACACTCCCTTCCTTTCTTTCACTTTACTATTTCCTCGTCATATCATTTTTTAAATTTATTTATCTATAGCTGCAATGCAAAAGAATCTGCTACCTCCAAATAAGGTGGAAATTGTTAAGGCCGACTATCAAGGGCCTATGACCTGGATCATTAAAACCTTAGAATGACTTTTTAAATTTCAGACCAAGTCTAGACCTAGACCTTTTTTGGGCTGTTTTGCTTAACAGACCAAACTGAGACTTGAAAAAAACCTATTAAACTATAAGTTTGGCTGATTAATAAATTAAGTAATATTTATTTGAATAATAAATTATATTATGATAATTAGTTGATGTTAACATACTAATTTTTAATCTAGAATTACAATTATGTCCTCTATTTTAGATTTTATGTTGTCTCTAAACATATTCATCTAAATGATGTCACTCATCATTCACCTCTCTAAGCGTCTTATTGTAATCTATTTAATTTATCAGACCTCCTAACAAACTAATAGTCAAGTCAGTCTAGGTCATATAAGTCTCTTTTCAACAACACAGACCAGACCAATTATGGTACAAGTCTAGAATAAATTAGTTTTGAATAAAAAATTAACTATAAACAATTTAAAATTATTTCTAAAAAATTAAAGTGGTCTTATAATTAGGATCAAAAGTAATATAATTTATTGTTCAACAAAATCAACTTAATCTCATATGAAAGACATGAGAGTATTTTTAAAGGAATAAAGATCCAAAATACCCACCACCTTTTGAAGATGGAAGTAGTATTTTTTGGCTGTGTGTACGAAATGAATTACAATATATTTCAAGAAAATGACCCAAATTTGTTTAAACTCCGTGATGAGGACTCTAAAAATTGACTTTTGGGCTCTGAAGTTTACAGAACAAACAAAGACAGAAACCTTCGAAGCCGTTGATTAGCCTTTCAGAAGCTCTCATCTTTTTTCCTCACAAACCACCGTAGCCACACACAACAAAGTTTGAGGTGTGTGACTGTATGTGGCTCATTTAGGTCCCACCATCTCTTATCCTACACAATGACGCCCACAACTTTTTTATCATTCAATCAAGAAAATCAAATTCCTTTTTAATAAAAAATAAAATCGAATTCTAATATGCTCAGGGCAGCCAAATCTTTATCTATGGGTCCCACAGCACCAATATACGGTGCACAAACATCCATCTTCTCCACCATCTACTTTTCTCCAACTTTCCTTTTATCTTTTTAAAATATTTTAATTTAAAAGTTTTGTTGATTTTCTATTGCTCAGGAATGTGTTATTGTTTATGAATATTTTACCACAATCTCCTTTTCTTCCATATAAATTTGAAAAGTTGGAGAAAAACCTCCCATTGAATATAATTAAATTCATATACCAATTTAATCATAAATCCAATATTGGCAATTACGTATTATCAGTTCATATTGGATCATAGTTTCATCAATTTATTTGCATCCATTATTACACTAATTTCTACAATCACACAATATTATGTTCCATATTTATTTTATATAAATTAATAATCAATGTCAATATTTAAAAACTAACGTGTAACTACATATGGTTAAAAAGCATGATGAAATGAATACGAGAAATTTGACTTAAATTCTTTCCTTAGACATTAGTAATACCTAACAATATTTATGCATTGACACAAACATAAACTATTTTCAATAAATCAATCATAAATAACTTATTTAAATTATTTTAGGATTTTCCAATATTGGCAACTGTGTATCATACTACTTCCGTTCCTAAATATTAGACCTAGATGACTTTTTTTGGAGAGATTAAGGTTGCGAAATAGGTTATTAAATTATGACATATTTGATATATTTTTAAATTATCCATTAGTTTATAGGTAAATATACTAGTCTAAGGGAAAAATTAGGTAAATCATCAATTTATAATTAACTTATTTTGTTTTTTAGGATTTTCCAAAAAATCAATTAGGTCTTATATTTAGGACCGGAGGGAGTATAAAAAAGAAGTTGCATTGTTGTTTTCTCCATAACTAAAACACTTTAATAAAACATTCCTGATTGTAGAATATTGCAAATTGATTGTAGAATATTGCAAATTGCATTGCCTAATTATGATTGGTAGGTTTTGTAGCCTTACTATTATTATTAGCACATGGCTGATTCATGATAGGCTAGTCTATTACCAAACACATTTTATTTTCTGTTTCTGAGACAAATTTCGTTTTTTTCCAAATGAAACACTTCTTTTCGTATATTTCATAAATATTTTATTACTTACATGAAAAAAAAGTAACAAGAGAGTAACACTAACATCTTTATCTCAGGCAAAAAAGAAAATCTTTATCATCCAATAAATGAGTCGGGGTTTCGTGTTTATATTATGAATATATATCTGTTTTAATCAGTATGACAACTTTACAACCATGTTTTTCTTCAGTATATACTCATTCTTATAAAACATAAATTTTTATAGGGAAATTTAATTAGAGATCCCTCACAAGGGAGTTAATACTGGAAAAATCCCAAAATTGAAAATATTAATGTAGGGTCCCAAGGGACCTCACATTAATATATTTGAAAAGTGAAAAGACAATTTTGCCACAACCTTAAAAAAAAATTTACCTCCTCCCCCCACCCACCCCCTCCCCCCTCCTCCTCCCTCACCCACCCCCCTCCCCCCTCCAGCCGCCCCCCACCCTCCCCCCTCCCCTCTCCAGCTGCCCCCACCCCTCTCCCCTCCCCTCGCGAGCTGGAGTGGGGGTGGGGGGCGTGGAGGGAGGAGGGTAGGGGTGGGGGGGCGGGCTCGAGGGGGATGGTGGGGGTGGGGGGGGCGGACTGGAGGAGGGGGAGGGGTGGGGGGGCGGCTGGAGGGGAGGGGGAGGGTGGGGGGCGCTGGAGGGGAGGGGGAGGGGTGGGGGGGCGGCTGGAGGGGCGGGGGGAGGGGTGGGGGCGGCTGGAGGGGGAGGGGGGAGGTGGGGGGCGGCTGGAGGGGAGGGGGAGGGGTAGGGGGCGGCTGAGAGGGGAGGGAGGAGGGTGGGGGCGGCTGGAGGGGGGAGGGGGTGGTGAGGGAGGAGGAGGGGGGAGGGGGTGGGTGGGGGGGGGAGGATGTAAATTTTTTTTAGGCTAGGGGCAAAATTGTCTTTTCACTTTTCAAATATATTAATGTGAGGTCCCTTGGGACCCTACATTAATATTTTCAACTTTTGGGATTTTTCCAGTATTAACTCCCTTGTGAGGGACCTCTAATTAATTATCCCTTTTTTATATTCTTAAACGAGTAGATTACTTAATATATTTCGTTAAAAAAAATATACTATTCCTTTAGCATTTGAACCCTGTTTGTATATTTCTCTTTTAACACAAAAAAGTCTATATATAAATATGCAGGAGACAATTTAGAAAAGTTTCATGCAATAACATAAAGTTCGCAAAATGTTTAAAAATATTTAAAATATTATTTAGTTATAAAATACTACATATTTATATGGATTTCTTATAGGATCAAGTTGGGTTGTTCAAATCAATATACTCTACTTTAAATTCATGTTCTATTTAAATATATCAATGCACATAAAAAGACATATATATATTCTAATAATTGCCTTTAGTAGGCAATCCCTACAAGGGCAAAGAGGACATATATATATATTCTATAACTATGATTTTAATTTTTTTAAATTAGTTAAGCAACACTCGGTAAACCAGGATCTAGTGCCAACTGACTAATCCAGATTCAAGGGATAAAAGTGATACATACATAGTCAGAGTTGCCAGCTCTCTCAATAAGAACGAAGGAACTATGATTTTATTCATAAATCACTTGATGCATTCTCTCGAAATCAAGAAATTTTTTAAAACCTCATAAATAATATATATATATATATTAACTTTTAAACATTATCCTTATTAAATATACCTACATTTTTTTCAAAGAGATATGTTAGTGAAATGTTTATCTCCAGGAATGACTAGGGACATAGCAAAATGACGTCGTGTGATATATGTAGCCGACCCCACTTAAGTGGGATAAAGTTTACGTTGTTGTTTAAATATACCTACATTAAAAGTTAAACAAAAATTTACTAAATTTTAATAAATGGTAAAGGCGAAAAACCAGGGATAGAAAATTAATTACAAATCTTCCAAACACTGACTGAAAAACTTTCTTCTCCGTATCTCATCTGCTATGTTCCTCCAGGAGAGACTAGAGAGTAGAGAGGGATAACGTAATTTTAGTTTTTGAGTTTTTTGTTTTGTTGCCTGTTTTATTTCTACTTTTATAAAAGATAAAACTTTCTTTTTATTGGCCAGAAAAAAAATAAAACTTTCTTCTCCGTCCTTTTAGTAATTAATAATTGGGAGTGGATCCAAGGTGGTCACAACTCACAAAGAACAGAGCGTAATTTCGAACACGGTATACCTAAACTATAATATCCATGTAAGAGGGCCCTTTATATTGATTCCATATAAATTTGAAAAGTTGGAGGACCATTGAATTTTTAAAAAGGATTTGATAAATTATTTTATATATAAATATTAGTACGTTTTAAATATTATTATTTAAATAATACTATTTGAATCCTATTTATAAAGCTCCATATAATATTTTATTGAGTCCAATCTATAAGTAGCATAATTCTTTTTCTTATCCTTCATTTATTATATGTTTGACTTTATTCCTATCTTGCCTAATGGATATTAAATATAGATTAAATTTTTAAAATTTTTTCATTGGTGTGTCAAAAACATTGAAAATAACTAACTTATAAATTCGGTAATTAACATCTGCACCAATATCCGATGTATTTTTTTTTTGCCAGAATATCCGATGTTATTAAACATTCAATTTCAATCAGTCCCATCCTGAGAATAAATCCCTACATGAGAAATAAATAGAGATAATTAATTCAACCAGCACACATAATATAAAAAAGGTACCACCAAATTAAAGTAGGTCTAAAAAAACCTTACTTTAATTATCTTTTATATTAATAAGGTATTTTTTCTCTTCTTTTTTATTCACAAGATAACAAGTGTTTGAGTGGTAAATAATAATGTTTTGACCACGTATAATAAGTTATTGGTGACTGTTACAATGTTTTACGTTTCAACTAATAACATATGTTTGAGATGAGGATAACAATGTTCTTACCACGTAGAACAAATTATTGGATATCACTCACAATGACAACATCTAAACTTAGAATACAAGAAAGACAAAAAAGACTTCTTTACTTGAAAGATAATTAAAATAAGGTTTCTTGGTACTCTACTTTAATTTGATCATTTTATGGATGTTTTTTTTATATTATGTGTGTTGGTGTATTCAAAAAATTTCCACTTTCCACAAGGGTTAACATAACTTTTGGTCCCTCAAGTTTCACTGAATTTTGGTTTATTCCCTCAAGTTTAAACACGTGGTTTTAGTCCCTCAAGTTTACACTGTTTGTACAGTTAGTCCCTCAAGTTTAAAACATTGTTAAGTTGTCATACGTGGCTCTAACACCGTTAATTCGGCTGACTGGACACCTTAGTTGGAATCTGACTGGATATTTAATTAATTAAAAAATGAAAATTAAAAAAAAACTCCCACATCATCTCCACGGGCAGAAATTCATCGAGCCTCAACAATCCCCTTCCACTAGAAATTCATGAAGCAAATATGCAAATCTCTTGCCCATTCCATCTCCTCTTCAGGAAAAGAAAAATCTAACAACGAGAATGATTGTCGCTCAGCTCTCACATTTGATCCAAATCCCTAATTCCCAAATCTCTAATCACACGATGGCGTCGTCTTCGTCTTCTTCTTCGTCGTCGGCGCCTCCACTTTCAATTACTTTCCGGCGACAATCAAGGTGACCCTTATTAAATTCACATCAACTTCCACTCCTGGAATTCATTGATTCCGCCTTTAAAGTTCACAACTTTTCTTCTGGCTTCGTCCTTATTCCCAACCTAGGGCTTCAATTTCTATGGCACTTTCTTCGTTTAATTACTTGTCTCCATATGGTATTCCCTAATATCCCTGCGTAACACCTGCGAAAGCTTCCTTATTTCCAATTTGCAATTACAATGCCAAATATTAATATTTGTTGTCATATGTTATCTTGCTATGGTTATAGAAAGTGATGATGCTCATCAGGTTTCAAAAGCTGTTGAGCTTTTGCGTTGGTTGGAATCTCTCTTTGTGCCTTTATGATGAGATTTGCTTCATGAATTTCCAGTGGAAGGGGATTGTTGAGACTAGATGAATTTCTGCCCGTGGAGATGATGTGGGAGTTTTTTTTTTTTTTTTAATTTTTCATTTTATTAATTAATTAAATATCCAGTCAGATTCCAACTAAAGTGCCCAGTCAGCCGAATTAACGGTGTTAGTGCCACGTATGACAACTTAACAGTGTTTTAAACTTGAGGGACTAACTGTACAAACAGTGTAAACTTGAGGGACTAAAACCACGTGTTTTAAATTTGAGGGACGAAAACCAAAATTCAGTGAAACTTGAGGGACCAAAAGTTATGTTAACCCCTTTCCACAATCTCAATTTGCCACCTCCCACGAACTTTGATTGCGGTAACTTTTCCAAATATATTACAATCAAATGTTGGGACATTAATTAAAATCGATCCATATATCCATCCATACACGTCACTAACTTGCCCACCAAGTAAATGTGAAAAAAGGAAATAAAGAAAGTGTGGACGGTAGTCCTTGAGTCTCCCACAATCCTCAAAGAAATAGGAATATAATACAACAGTACACTGAATCTTTGCCCTTCATATTGAACAACTCAATCATCACATCACATAACTCTTCTCTATATATCACCCAAAACCTCACTCCTCTCATCCTTTTACTTCCCACAACCAAATCTCTCTCTCTCTCTCTCTCTCTCTCTATACATACACACACGAGAATAACAGTGAAGAATCTGTGAGGGAGACTCTGCTTTGTCTTCAATATTTTCACCATGTCTCGTACTTGTTCTCAGTGTGGTTACAATGGCCACAACTCTCGCACTTGCATCCACGGCGGCGGAGACGGCGGCTCTCTGTCTAGCGAGAAGAGTATTATGCTGTTCGGCGTTCGAGTCACTCAACAACAAAGCTCTTTTAGAAAATCTGCCAGCATGACTGATCTCTCGCAGTTGGACGAATCTCAGACTCAAGATTCCAACGCCGCCGCCGTCGATGCCGGATACGCCTCCGACGACGTCGTTCACGCCTCCGTTAGATCTCGCGAGCGCAAGAGAGGTATTAAATATAAATAATTTAATCATGATTACTACTCTCTCGGGTCCTAATATATAGGACCTCTAGTTGACTTTTTTTAAAAATCCTAATGATTTACCTAATTTTCGCTTACACTAGTTTATTTTACTTATAAGCTAATGAATAATCTAAAAAGATAGTCATATTTAATAACCTATTTTGCAACTTTAACCTCTCCAAAGAACAAAGTCAATTAGTTGAACCGAGCTAGTATTTTTTTAAACTTTTAGTTTATTTGAATTGATTTTTTTTTTGGTCTGAGATTTGAATTGATTGATTGAACTATGTTTTTAGGTGTTCCGTGGACTGAGGAAGAACATAGGCTATTTCTGTTAGGGTACAGCAAGTAGGAAAAGGAGACTGGAGAGGAATTTCGAAGAATTTCGTGAAAACTCGAACTCCGACTCAAGTTGCTAGTCATGCTCAGAAGTATTTTCTCCGTCAACATAATCAGAATCGGAGACGCAGAAGATCTAGTCTTTTCGATATCACCACAACTGATACTGTAAATTTAATTCGTTTCAACTTTAATTGATTTTGATTTAGCTCTTAATGAACAGATCTGTCTGGCTTTGATTTGATTATGTTTAGGTGACTGAATCTTCTTCAGTGGAAGAATCACATCCTCGTTTGTACTATGGAGGATTTCCTAGTTCGAATTTTCTGGCCAAGCCGATCTTGCCTGTACCTCCGTCATCAAAAATGGCGAATCTAAATCTGAAGGAGAAGGCTCCGATGGAGCTGCAACTGTTACCATCATCACTGAAGATGTCGGCTTCGCCGTCAACGTCGACGTCGAATGAGCAGTCGCTGGCGATATCCGGCAAGTTCAATGGCCGAGGAGATAGCATAATCAGTGTGGCTTGAAAGGAGAGAGAGGAAATTTTCTTACCAATGAAGCAGTGGTTTTTGGTAATTAGAGGAATTTGTAGGGGTAAAGATGGAAAAAATAGAGGGAGGTTAGGTATATTTTAGTTGGAGAAGGGGTAGGTGTTTAGGTTAATGTAGGTGATTAGTCGATTAATTAATATTTTTCTGATTTGTATAGTTTAGAGGGAGGAATCGAGAAGATGGATTGTTATAGACATAAAAGTTATAATTCAGTATTGGTCATTTGGGGAATTTGATTTCTTATTTTGATGCTTTTAGATTTTGTCCATTTATTTTGCTTTTGGAAGTGGGAGATGAAGAGATGGTGATGGATGGGACACCTATTGACATGTTTGTTATATTCCCCTTATGGAAGATTTGATTAAATATTCATTGAATCACTCCTAATCTGTTCTTAGTTTTCTTATTATGTGTTGCTCTTGACTTGGATTCTCTTATTAAGTAATTATTTCTTACCATCTTAGCATAACATCCGATTAAGTATTAACTCAATCTTTTGAAATAAGTAATTTTGCTAAAAATAATAAAATAGTTAAAACTCTTGGCATTTTAGAAAAAAATCTGACACTTTTTTCAAATATATCATTAGGAAATTTTACTGGAAATTATTTTTTTTCAGACTAAAGGAACAAAACTGACTGAATTCAAAATAGGCAATATTATCTTGCAGCCGTTTGCATGATTTGAATCGAACCATATCATGCTTTTAAAAAAGATTATGTATTATTTATTACCAAAAAAATTGTGCGACAACGTCGTTCATTATAAATGAATTCCGGTCCTAAATATAAGATCTAATTGACTTTTCTGAAAAATACTTAAAAAAGCAAAATAAGTTAATTATAAATTGATTTACCTAATTTTTTCTCTTACACTAGTTTATTTTACCTATAAACTAATGGATAATTTAAAAATATATCAAATATGTCATCATTTAATAATCTATTTCACAACCTTAATCTCTCTAAAAAAAAAGTCAATTAGGTCCTATATTTAGGACCGGAGGTAGTATAAATCAAACACTACATAAAACAGTTGGCCAAAAAATACACTACATAAAACAAAGTCCACAGCTCATCAATGGTCAAAGCTCGCTCGATAGTCTGTTATTTGTAGAACTTCGCTACTAGCAAAATTTACATTCTAATTTTAATTAAGTTTGATTCTTGAGCTAGAATTGAGAAATTTAGCTTATGATGAAGGTTTTATTGAATAAAAAATTTACTTTTTTTGGTTTTTCAATATTTTTTTATTTTTGTGGACTTCCCTAAACATAAATGGACTCCACGTTTAATTTATTATTTAGTAAATAAGTTTGATGTATATACTTATTTCGTATTAGTTAGTGTATTTTTTGAAGTTTATGTACTTCTTTCGTTATTAAATATCAAATTCAGTTGACATTTTTAAGAGATTAAGGAAAATAAATAAATAACTTACTCATGTGTTTTATTTTCTGCATTGTTAGATTATATACTATATAAGTAAAATAAACTTGTTCATTGAAAAAAAAATAAGCAATTTAATTCATAAATATTTATCTTTTTTAGTATTTTCTTAACAGGTCAACTAGATCATATATTTTTGAAGTTACAATCTCTTGGGCATGGGTCTCTCGCCTTCCCCTTCCCTCCACTTGCCTACAAATTTTTGAAGTCGCTTTTTTTTTGTATGACTTTACCTTCAAATATATATAATATTCGTGACATTTCGATATCTTATCCGCAAAAATGATCTGTTTTAATTTTATATGATTTATTAATGATTTATCACTTAAAATTCTGTATTTATTTTAAAGTTAAATCACTAAATCTTTACAAAATAATATAGAATTGAAAACAAAATCATTTTTTGTCCATAAGAGATCAGAATGTCACCAATTTTATACAGAATCTAATGGTAAAATCAAACAAAAAAATATGACCACGAAAATAATTTTTCAAAGAGGAGTGAATGAAGTGGAGGGAAGGAGAAGTGGAGGGGTCTTCTCCCCATATCTTTGACTTAATTTTTTTCCCAACTCCTTTAATTGCTTGATTTATCTCATATTAAGTTATTGACTACTACATCATAATCCCAACGATAACTTTACCAAGTTTAACCTAACTAAAATAAGTCTTGTTCTTAATCTTACGCAAAGTTACCTACATAACTTGAATGATAAAATATTTAAAATATATGTTAATGTTAACTTGATATAGCTAAAATAATAAATTTAAAATTAGGCATGCACTTTTTGACTAGGAAAAAACTCACCCCAGTTCCTTACCTCTATTTCCTCTAGTTCCCAATAAATATTTGACACATGTACACTAAACCCATGTACAACTAACACATGGAGGAGAGAGAAAAGAAGGAGAAACAAGGGTTAGTTATACATGTATCAAATTCTTATTGAAGAACTGGAGGAAATGGAGGTAAGGCGTTAGAGGTAAGTTTTTTCCTTTTGACAAATACTTAATTGATCCAATAGGCTTAATTAATGATTTCTAAATGCTGATAAGCCAAAAGATATAAAATGCCCCTACAATTTAAAAAGAAAACTAAACACATGTGTAAGCCTAATTCGGTTTGAAAAAAAGTTCAAGAGCTTGCCATAAATTTTTTGTGAAGTATAATAAGTTACACTTTTTTCCTGTTTATTTAAGCATATATAAACATATAGAAGCATATTTTTTTGTTACAAAAAATATTTTCTTTAAATTTAATTTTCTCTCTCTTTTATCTTGCTTATTTTATTTCCAATTTTCTTCTATCTCGTTCAAGACTAAATTAAATGAAAATGAGAAATAAATAAAGATGTAAATGTTATCTCTCTAAAGCTTTAGTTTGAAGATTTGTGCATATCATTCTTGAGCAAAGGTCAGGGAAGGAGATGCCCATATTTAGAATCGGCGTGCTTTTAAGTTTCTTTAGGTTTCATATATAGTTTGTGGTTTTTTGTGCTGAATACATCAATTTTGAAGTTTATACAATAATGTGCATTACTTCTTCTCAATTTTCATTTTTTTATTAGTTTTGTGGGTTTATTTGTTTCCGTGAGATTTATTCATTATGGGATTTTTCAAATGCAAATTGGTTGTTTTATTGTCGATAAGAGGTATATCTTTTTTAATGATTTATCGAATATCCACTGCCTAATGATTTTTTTTCTACACCAAAATTATCATGAATGAATGATAAAGGTGATATGGTTCTTCCAGTGGTGATGACTCCTTCTTGCCTATATTTAGTTTTTTTTTTCTAGAGTTTCTATTTGTTTTGTATCCGACTTTTCTAAGTTTGACAGAAAAGAAAAAAGAATGCGGTAGAAATTATGTGGAGTAAGCCAAAGAAACTACAGAGCTAATGCAATCATCAAATGTGATTAGCCAAAATTATTGTGCGGGTAAACTGATAAGTGACGTATTAATCCCAGTTGAACCAAAATGCAGTATTCAAAACAGAAATAAGACGACTTTCAGTAAAAAAAAAAAGAAATAAGATTTCCACATGCTTTAAAATTTTTCTGTTTAACTCTAGAGAAGTATTATGTTCTTTCAAACAATATGTTCGATTTTACTATTCCATAAGGTTTAATTGAATGTTCTAAAGAAAATTTTAATTTGAGTACTATTTTTCAAATAGTTTGAGTGCTTGGGGAGGTAATACATTAAAGTGATTAAACACGTGCAAAATTACCTTTTGAGCTTCTTTTGACTTTGCCTCTACCCTGATCTTTCATCGCTTCAATTCTTTTATGTGATGATGACATGCTAACTTCATTCATTAGTACTTCGTGATATTTCCCCTCATGGTTTTTTCCCAACACATCATTGGTTAGTGGCCTGAACTTAAATGATAGTAATTTGAAAGCAAACTTTGAAATATTTCATCATTTTCTCCCTCGTAAAATTAAAATATAAAGTTAAAGTTCATTTATAAGTTCGTTGTTTAGTTGATTAGTTTCACGCAGAGGTTTTTATTCACAACTTTAATCTATTAGTTGTCTTTATAATACCTTATCAATTCTATAGTACTCCCTCCGTTCCTAAATATAAGATAACTTTAAAGGATTTGATTAGTTTTTAAATATAAGACCACTTTCTATTTTTTCTCAAGTTTTGCCCAAATTACCCCTACTCCTTTGACAAGAGAAAATCACTTCCTCTTTTTCTTTTTTTCAATGAATGCCCTCACTTTACTCAAATACTTTGCCATGCTTGACTGCGCGCGCGGGGAGGGAGGGGGAGGGGGAGGGAGGGAGGGAGGGAGTGAATTTCAGAATCTTCTACCGCAAGTGAATTTCAGAATCTTCACCTTCACGTGCTTCAAATCAACTGAGCTTCCTTGCTGAAGAAATGTAACACCCTAGAAATTTTTTTATAATATGTGTGTGTATTTATTTTAGACCAAGTGTTAGTGATATATAATATAGGGAAAAACTTGCATCAAGTTCATTTCTCCAAGTTCTCAAGTTCTTTTAATACAGGAGTGACATGTGTCCATATATAACAACCACCCATTCAATCTAAAGGTCCTATAATATATGTGTGTGTATGTATTGTGGCATGATTGTATAATAATAATAATAACTAAATAATAAATTACTTATGGAGACAACTAATAATATTTGAGTATAAATTGAATATATGTGTGTATGAGGGATAAGACACATAATTAATTAAAAATCATAAGGTAGTCAATGGTGAGGTCACTAGTGAGGTCATAAGAAAAGGTATGTGAAGGGGTAAAAACTTGTGATAATGACCTGTAAAATTTTGGGATGAGTAAGCAATGGAAAATTTTGTCTAAAGGAAGATAAAGATGAGTCTAACTTGGTGGGTAAGTCAAACAGGATAAGACTAAATTAAATTTAACACTTATGTTGCAATAATTATAACTAGATTTTTTTGCATTTTAGTTTAAGTACTATAAATAGGGACCATTAATGTACCAGAGGGGCACCCTGAAACTAGAAAAACTCTTTAAAATATTACTGTCACCGTCCGTTTGTGAGAAAAGTAAGATTTTTTATTAATGAGTCTACCTTACTGTATTTGCCTTGGTCACTGTTGTTAACGTATTATATTTTTGTACTGCTCTCTTATTACTTTTCTCTAAATTCATATGTAATCATTTGTGTATTCTGAATGGCTCTTACTTATGCTATGTACGTGTTCTGCACACTAGAGAGAGAAAGGTCCGTATAACTTGTTTTCTTATTTTTTTAGTACGATCAGAGACACTCTATCCAGCATGTGTTTGTGTGAAGGCATGGGCCACACTCTATCCTATATTTTTGGGACTTATTATCGTATTCTCAGAGAAACTTTCTGGATAGATTAAAATGATAGGTTAAAATAATAGGATCATTAAAGTAATAAATAAAGCAAAAAAAAGTTGGCTTCCACACCTTTTTTCGATTGTGCTGTGGTTGATGATGGGGTGCAACATGATTGGGAGGGCAAGTAAGGGATCCTTGGGTTTGAGATTTTTATGTGTTAATTTGGGGCTATTATTATATTAAAGGATAAATAAATAAATGATTATTATATTAAAGATAAATAAATAAATGAAAAGATAAAAAAAAGTAATGTACTCTAGAAGGGTATATGTGTGTGTATATGCCATTTATATTTATTAATATCTTATATATAATACATGGTGATTTGACTCGACTGGACATATGCATTGCAAAAGTAAAGCATGTAACTTGAGTTTTCATTATATGACTTCAGAAGAGTGTTTATTTTTATTTAATTATATTTTTTGATTTCCACTTCACTATGTGGGATTACTCCAATTTGTGCATGTGATTAGTCATGTATTCATGACCATGAGAGACCTATCCATTATCACACTCTTAAGCGCTTATTACTGACATATATATCTATAATTCTATAATCATTAAATAAACATCTCCTTTCATTTGTGGTTTGTGTGTATTGGAAAACCATCTATATACACTACTACAAATTAAGCCTATACCAGCGCAGTTTTACATGCGCTCATATATGCAGAGCAAAAAACGCATGTACAAAGGGCCTCTACATGCGCTTAAAGCGCATGTAGATGTCTCCTCCTCTACATGCGCTTAAAGCGCATGTAGAAGGCAACGTCTACATGCGCTTTAAGCGCATGTAGACGTACATGCGCTTAAAGCGCATGTAGAGGTATTATCATCTACATGCGCTTTAAGCGCATGTAGAGACTCTAGTGAAGGGCAACACATTAAAATTTTTATAAGAGATCCTCCTCAGAGCTCATAAGGTGTTCCTGCACGGTAACTTAGTGTTCCCAAGCCCCATTACAACTTTTTGGTGTTCTAATATTGCTTCAACACCCTCTACATGCGCTTAAAGCGCATGTAGAGGGTTTTTATTTTGTGTAGGAGCCTTTACATGCGCTTTAAGCGCATGTACAGGCTCTAGTGAAGGGCAACACATTAAAACTTTCATAAGAGATCCTCCTCAGAGCTCATAAGGTGTTCCTGCACGGTAACTTAGTGTTCCAAAGCCCCATTACAACTTTTTGGTGTTCTAATATTGCTTAAACACCCTCTACATGCGCTTAAAGCGCATGTAGAGGGTTTTTATTTGTATAAGAGCCTTTACATGCGCTTTAAGCGCATGCACAGGCTCTAGTGAAGGGCAACACATTAAAACATGCATAAGAGATCCTCCTCAGAGCTCATATGGTGTTCCTGCACGGTAACTTAGTGTTCCAAAGCCCCATTAACACTTTTTGTTGTTATGATATTGCTTAAACACCCTCTACATGCGCTTAAAGCGCATGTAGAGGGTTTTATTTGTGTAAGAGCCTTTACATGCGCTTTAAGCGCATGTACAGGCTCTAGTGAAGGGCAACACATTAAAACATGCATAAGAGATCCTCCTCAGAGCTCATATGGTGTTCCTGCAAAGGTAACTTAGTGTTCCAAAGCCCCATTAACACTTTTTGTTGTTATGATATTGCTTAAACACCCTCTACATGCGCTTAAAGCGCATGTAGAGGGTTTTTATTTGTGTGTAACAGCCTTTACATGCGCTTTAAGCGCATGTACAGACTCTAGTGAAGGGCAACACATTAAAACATGCATAAGTGATCCTCCTCAGAGCTCATAAGGTGTTTTTGCACGTGAACTTAGTGTTTCAAGGCCCCATTAACACTTTTTGTTGTTATGATATTGCTTTAAGACCCTGTACATGCACTTAAAGCTCATGTAGAGGCTCTACTGAAGGCCATAACATTAAAACATGCATAAGTGGTCCTCCTCAGAGCTCATAATGTGTTCCTGCACGTCAACGTAGTGTTGCAAAGATAAATTAAAACATGTAGAGGCTTTTTATTTGAGAAAAAGACTTTACATGCGCTTAAAGGGCATGTAGAGGCTCAAACACCCTCTACATGCGCTTTAAGCGCATGTAGAGGCTGCTCTAGAGGAAAATTATTCTACAAAACATGGTAAAGTGCTTGATTTATACAATATAAATAATATTGATGAAGAAAGTTGATTCAATTTATAAAATGATGAAAAACTTTATAATTCTTAGAAAATTAATTTTTAAAACATTATATAACTCAGTGCTCTATATCCCTGATTAATCAGATTATTCAATCTAAATGCTATGATTTAAAATAATATTCAACAGAAACAATTTCACAAATGTGAGGTGTTAATATTATTTTGATGTGAACTATTTATATATATATAGAACAAAAATTTAGTCTAAGTTCTATGATGTGTTAGTTATTGTTTTATTTAAAATTAATATTATCCCCTTCACATTAAAACTTGCATAAGGGATCCTCCTCAAAGCTTATAAGGTGTTCCTGCACGTTAACTTAGTGTTTCAAAGCTCCAACCACTTTTGGGTGCTATCAAAATTTTGATAGCACCCTTTACATGCGCTTAAAGCGCATGTAGACGCATGTAGAGCCTTATAGGTCTAATAATCAAATAAAAGTTTATTCATTTGATTTTATTTAATGATGAAAAACTTAATATCACTCATTATTTGATTAATTTAAAATAAAAGATGATATGATGAAAAACTTAATGATTAATAAAATAAAAAATTATTCAATTTAAACACTATGATTAATTTAAAATAATTTTCAACAGAAACAATATCACAAATGTGAGATGTTATTATGATTTTGATGTGAACTATATATATATATATATATATATATATATATATACATTTATAGAACAAAAATTTAGTCTAAGTTCTTTGATGTGTAATTGTTTTATTAAAAATTAATTTTAGCCCCTGTACATGCGCTTAAAGCGCATGTATTGAATAGAAATTATAAATTTCCCGCGCCTTTGTCTTATGAGTTCCCTCCCTCCCTATATCTGATCACTCTATAGCGCGCTCACAGAGCATGTCTTATGAGCATTCTTCATTCTCATTCTCATTCTCTTTTATAAAATGCAAACCTAATGTCATCTCTCATTTCTCATTCTCATTCACATTCCCTTTCCTCTTGACGTCCCCACAAACACCTCCGCCGACTTCCATAAACACCAGCTTCTTCCTCTTCCCTCACTCGAACCTCCCTCCCTCCATAAACCTCCACCGAACCTCCAAGCTCACTTCGCCGTCATCTTCCCTCACTCGAAATCGCCTCTTTCCTCTCTTCTTCATCATCACTCGAAATCGCCTCTTTCATCTCTTCTTCATCATCACTCGAAGTCGCCGTTTGGTTGCGAGACGAACGGCGGTTTGTTGGTTGCGAGAATGGGTAAAAGCTTCAACCTTTTTAGTGTTTCTCGGGCTATGCTTTCATTCTAAAGCATTTCTCATTGTTCCCATTCTTTTTCTGGTTTCTTTTTCTTTTTCCGGCGGTGGTATGCGATTTCCGGCGGGCGACGTGGCGGCCGGCGGCGGGCGACGTGTGCGATTTCCCTTTTCCTCAGATCTCGCATTTCGGTGAGTTCTTTGCTTCACTTCTTTCTTTTTTTTTGTTTTGTTTTTTTCTCTGCATTTTCATGTCATCAAAACCAACCAGCTCGCTATGTTTTTTTTTATTTTGTAGAAAGTTTTATTTTTTTTTCTGGGTTCAAAATGATGGTGACTTATCTAAACCTGGGTATCTTAGTATTTACTTTTGTGATTTCTTAGTACCTGAATCCTTATGAGATTGAAGTAAGAGATTGAAGTACTTGCATGTTATTGCATAGTGGCAGAAGTAGAGGATTAACTTGATGTTTATAACTGTGTGAAGCAAGAGTGAAGCATTTCAATTTTTATGAAAAATTAGTTCAATTAACTAAGCAACTTACAGTACATAATAATTGATTCCAGCACTGCTTTAAATGGCATTGAAGTGCTGCTAGGTGCACATTTACTCATATACTGAGCTAGATTGCACGAGTCAAAATTAGTCCTACAAGTTTTAATGAAGCTTCATAATTAATTAATAATGTTTTTGAGGCTTGAATATAACATAAAGATTTTTTTCAAAGGCTTTGGCATGATATCCAGGCTTTGGTTTGATCATGGTTTGTTTTTGTTTTTGTTGAGGCTGATATTTAGGCATGGGTTTGTTTTTTGTTGAGGCTTTGGACGAAGGAGAATTGATTTTTTTTTGGTTGGTTGTTTCAATAGTTATCTTCGGTGTGGAAGTACAAAAGAAAGTTGAGGGAGCACAAACCTTGTCCAAATATCACTGCAGTGCAACGTGAACATTTTGGTATGTGCTTAGATAATCTGTTATTTATTTTTTGATAGCCTTTGGTTTAAAAATGGGATATGGACTAGACTAAGCTTGGTGTATGAGATTAAATTAATGTTGCTTTTAATGTTGCTCAATTAGTGATAATTCAGATGGATTAGTGATAATTTCCCAAACTGTTTGAAGTTGAAAAATTAGTGATAATTCAGATGGGTTAAGATTTTTGCATAATTGAGCTATTGTGGATTATTTGTGATGTGAGAATTTGGTTTAATTGGTATGGTATCTAGGAGGAAAGCACTAGTTGATGGGAAAACTCTAGTTCTCTAGAATTCCAAGAATTAAGGTATGTAACATGAGTAAATCTTACCCTTTTCTCATTATGTTTTGATGATTATTTATTATTTCAATGAAGTTGTTTGATTGTCTAGAGTGATTTTTTGCTTTTCTAGAATTACAAGAATTAAGGTATGTAACATGAATTAAGGTTCCTTTTTTGTCTAGAGTAGTGATTGTCTAGGTATGTTTATTTTGCCATTATTTTGGCAAAAGGTTTAGACAATGTGTTTTCCATGCATAGCAGTTGCATAGAGTGTAATTTACCATCTCACTGGTACTCTCCTTTAGTAGGTCATGGACCGAAAATGGATGCGTTGTGACCGAACTTCAAGTGAATATATAGATGGAGTAAAGGAGTTTGTTGAATTTGCAGCTGCTCATGCATGCGATGTTAACAACATTCTGTGCCCTTGTATCCGCTGTTTGAACGGAAAGCGTGTCGATCCCATGGACCTGTTGAATCATTTAATATGTAATGGGATTGATCAATCTTATACAAGATGGACAAAGCACGGTGAGACCGATGAGGTTGAATGTCGTGATCGTGAACATGATGTTAGTAGTGCTTCGAATGATGTCACTGATCAGAGTGACGAGGATTGTCTTGAAGAAATGGTGAGGGTTGTGGGTGAGGAGAACCCAGAAATATTTGAAGAGTTGAAGAGTGATGCAGAGACACCGTTGTATGTCGGATGTAAATACTCAAGATTGCGCGCAGTGGTTAAATTGTACAACTTAAAGGCTCGTTATGGTTGAAGTGATGCAAGTTTCACCGCACTGCTTACCTTTCTGCGGGATGTTTTGCCAAAGGATAATGTACTCCCTTCAAAAACATACGATGCAAAGCAAATTCTCCTCGCTACCGGTTTGAAATATGAGAAGATACATGCATGTCCCAACGATTGCATCTTATACCGGAATGAGTATGCGTCGTTGGATAAGTGTCCGAAGTGCGAAGTCTCTCGATATGGGGAGAATGGCAAAAGTCCTGCCAAGGTCTTGTGGTACTTTCCGATAATTCCAAGACTGAAGCGCATGTATAGTAATAAGGACACAGCGAAACGTTTGACATGGCACGAGGATGAGAGGATCAAAGACAACAAGCTTAGACACCCTGCGGATAGCCCTCAATGGAAGAAAATTGATTACATGTACCCAGAGTTTAGTGAAGATCCAAGAAACCTGCGATTTGCACTGGCAAGTGATGGAATCAATCCGCATGGGGTTCAACGTACTACTTACAGCACATGGCCTGTCATTCTGGTGAATTACAACCTCCCCCCAAATTTGATTATGAAACGCAAGTTTATGATGCTTTCGATGCTTATTGGTGGGCCCAGTCAGCCCGGCAATGATATAGATGTGTACTTGGCTCCATTAATAGAAGACTTGAATCATTTGTGGCACACAGGTGAAAATGTGTTTGATGCTTACAGTGAAGAAAACTTTACGTTGAGAGCCCTGTTGTTTGGAACAATAAATGATTTCCCAGCTTATGGTAATTTGTCTGGATATAAGGTCAAAGGGTATGGTGCATGCCCTATATGTGAAGCTGGTACCCATTCAATTCGGCTGGCTCGGTGTAAGAAAAATGTTTACATGGGGCATCGAAGGTTCTTACCGAGAAACCATCCTTGGAGAAGGTGGAAAAAGGCTTTCAATGGTAACTCAGAAGAAAGTACTTCACCTCTGATTTTAACAGGGGATGAATTGTTTGAGAAGGTACAACTGTTGGAGAACAATTTTGGCAAGCCTAACGCTACAAATGTGGCAGAGAGTGGTTGGAAGAAGAGGTCCATATTCTTCGAACTCCCGTATTGGAAGTCATTATATGTTCGGCATTTTCTTGATGTGATGCATGTGGAGAAAAATATATTTGATAACTTAATTGGCACGATCTTGAATGTTAGGGGAATGACTAAGGATAGTGTTAAATCGAGATTAGACATGCAAGAGATGGGGATCAGGAAAGAGTTAGCACCTGTTCAAAAGTTAAACTTCACATATTTACCTCCAGCGGCCTACACCCTTTCTAGAAAGGAGAAAAAAGTGTTCTTTGAGTTTCTCAATGGAATCAAAGTGCCAGAAGGTTATTCCTCAAATGTTAAGAATCTTGTGTCCATGAAAGAGCTGAAGTTGAAAAACCTCAAAACACATGATTGTCACGTCATACTGCAAAATTTCTTACCAGTTGACATACGAAACATTTTGCCGAAGAAATTGCGGGGCACGATCACTAAGTTGTGTTTGTTTTTTAAGGCCATTTGTAGTAAAGTCGTTGATGTCGAAATGTTGCGTGATTTGCAAAAGCAGATTGTGCTCATCTTGTGTGAACTCGAAATGTACTTCCCCCCTTCGTTTTTCGATGTTATGGTTCATCTTGCAATACATTTGGTCAGGGAGGTTCAACTGTGTAGCCCAGTATATTTGAGATGGATGTACCCGGTTGAGCGTTTCATGAAAGTGTTGAAGGGGTATGTCAAAAATAGATATCGACCGGAGGGTTGTGTCGCTGAGAGGTACATCGTGGACGAATCAATTGATTTGTGTGCTGATTACTTATCTAGTGTTGAACCTGTTGGTATGTCAAAGTCTCGTCATGATGGTCGATCAAAGGGAAAAGGGATTGGTGCAAGCATATTAGTTAACATTTCAAATGTGGACAGAGAGTTAGCTCATTTACATGTTCTCCACAATAGTAGCGAGGTAGAACCTTTTGTTGAAGAGCACAAAAATCTTCTTCGACTCGCACACGGTGATAGAAATGAAAGTTTGATCACAAGAGAGCACAACAAACATTTCATTGATTGGTTTGATGGACGGATTCGCCGTCAGTTAGAGCTAGACGATGGGTCAGTGTGTGAGAAATTGTACTGGTTGTCACGGAGACCGTCTTTAAAAGCATTTTCTTATACGAGCTATGCAATCAATGGTTACACATTCTACACTAAAGCTCATGATGATAAGAGCCGAATGCAGAATAGTGGAGTCACAGTGGTTGGTGAGGGATGTCATGTATCCAGTGCAAAAGATACAAATCCAATATATGCGGAGATGGCATATTTTGGGGTGATTGAAAGCATCTTGGAGTTGGATTACTCTGGTTTAAGATTCCCTGTCTTCAAATGTCAATGGGTTAACAACTCTGGTGGACGGCGGATCGATGAGTTTGGATTTGTGTCGGTTGACCTTTCCAAAACTGGATATAAGGACGACCCCTACATTTTACCATCTCTTGTTACACAGGTGTTTTACATTGCAGATCCTTCGAAAAAGAATTGGTCGATAGTCATGCAATCGAACAGAAATCATGTTGATCCTGTTGATGATGAAAGTACTGAAATAGATATGAATTATTTGATTGAGAGCGAACCTTCATTCTTCACATCAATCTTACAAGAATTTGATGAGCCAGAAAATGGTCTTAACGATGAACCTTTTTATTTAAGACGTGATCATAGAGAAGGCACTTTCATTAACACACCCAAAAAGCGAAAGCGAGTAGCTGTTATTCGTTATCAGCAGAGAAAAAGAATACGGGCCACAAAAAAATGATTTCTCATGTATGCAATTTTTTGTTTTATTATCATTTTATCATTGTATTCATATTATTGAATTTTTTCTGGTTTTTCTTTCTTACAGGATAATGGAGGAACAAGATCATGACCGGGAAGAGGTGGCACAACCCAATGAGGGACAAGATGAGCATATTGCAGACTACAATAATGAGAGGGAGAGAGCAAAGAAATTGGTGAAACGTGGTAGGACGGTGATGAAAGAAGTTATTTCACAAAGACATAAGGGGATTAAGTTCAAAGTAAGATGGAATGAGGAGAATCAACCAATTGGAAGAGAAAGTAAGTTATTGATCGCCTATATCGGAGTGGTTGTTCGGAACACCGTCCCAATCACATTAAAAGATTGGAGATATTTGTCCCCTGACATACCAAAAGCTATTTGGAGAGAAATATTGGTAAGCAACTTTTCTTGCAATTATGTTTAATACAATCTTTTTTGGATGAGTTATTATGATTACAAGTTTATACTTCATTTGTTACAGACTGCCTTTGACTTATCGGACTGTGAGGATGCCAAAAGTTATGTGCTGAAGAAAGCAGCGTCAATGGCCCGATGGTGGCGATCCCATCTAGGCATATACTTTTTGCGCAATGTTGAAGGTGATATTGTTCCCAAGCGTCCAGTAGATTTCTATGATGTGATTACGCAGCAGCAATGGGATGAGTTTGTTGATATACGATGCTCAGAGGAGTTTCGCGCGGTTAGCGAAAAGAATAGCCAGTCAGCAGGAAGCAATCCATACCCGTATATGCGTGGTAGAAATAAGTATGCTGATTTAGAGCATGAAATGGTACGTTAACATCTTCATTAATGATATAAATGAATGTTCCTATACTTAATTCATGTTAACCTATTTTTCGGTTACAGTTGACTGCTGACCCTAATCGCAAAGTAGATCGCTGCGACTTGTGGTTGGAAGGTCATACAAAGAAGGACGGGACTATACACCATGATTCCGTCAAAGCGGCTCGTGATCGTGCAGTAAGTCATTTTCTTTGTTATATTCTCAGTTTCTTATATTGCTTGTTACATAACCAACAATTATCATTTCCTTCCTACAGATTGAACTAAAGCAAGGTGCATCAGGAGAAATCCCGTCCCATGGCCAAGATGACTTGCTTGGCCGAACACTTGGCCGCCCAGAAAGTACAGGTCGTGTCAGGGGCAAGGGGTTTGGTGTTTTGCCCTCACAGTTTTTTAAGGAGAAGCTGAAAAGCCACCAAACGTCCGCAATTGAGAAGCAGTACAAGGTCTTGTGGGAATTGTATGCAGACTTGCAAGAACAAGTTAATGAGATTTGATCAGGGCGAGGTCAGGGATCAGGCCATCAATCTCATGCTCCATCGGCTCATGAAAGCCCGGTCATGGAGAACCATAGTTGTACAATGGAAAGTGTCCCCATTCCAGAGGTAATCGTTATGCTTTTCACTTTTAAATATTAATGTTCTTATGAATTGTTACTTCATAATTGATGGTGTTTCATTCATTTGTAGGGTGAGTCTTATTGTCAACTATATTCTGATCTGTCCTTAAATACCCTGGTTGCTCTGGCTTATGTCTTCAATGATGGGAGCAAAACATTGCACAATTCGCCTCTCCCTGCAGGCACGGTGAGGGTGTCCATCCACATCTCTCTTAGAAATAATTCACCGTTGCCGTATCCCATTGATGGAATGAACGTGGTCGTTGACGCAATAGGCTCTTTTGTGGCATGGCCCATAAAGTGGATGGTTCCCCAATCAGAGGTGATTACTTAGTTAGTTATACTTAATATATAATAGATAACGAGATTTAATTAGTATGTCTAATTGCTTATTTACTATGTTTTACAGCCCGAAAAAGGACAAAGAAAGGAATTGGGGAAAACAAACCGCCATGATGTCCAACCACGTTCTTCTATTCCGACTAAACCTCGGAAAAAGAGTTTGAAGGTAACTATTTACTAATGGATTCACATTAGCTAGCACTCATTTTGTAGAAAGAATTATTGACATATTTCTTGAACAGGCAACTCCTACTCCTCGTGACACCCAACCGCATCAGCCGACTCTTACTCGTGTCACCCAACCACATCCCTCTGAATCATTCCGTGTTAAACTAAAGAACTTGACAAAACAACTACCTGATTTTCAACAAATTGAAGTTAAATTGACAAGAACAATTTATTACAAGAGTGTCAGTGAGCACCTAGGTAGTGAAGTAATTATGGATGTGGTTAATCAGGAATGGATTAGTGCGTCAGCGATCAACATATGGATCAAGTATGTAATGTTGAATTTATCTTTATGTTATTGTGGTTTCTTACATTGTCATTTAGTATTTAAATTACAATAATTGTATGTGATGATGTCTTTTTGTATAGGTATTTGCATGATGAAATAATTGTGCCAGGGGAAAATGTCAATTTCGCATTCATAGATCCAAATACAACCTCAATGGTGACTGAAACAACTACATATTGGGATGAGGGTGACGTGAAAGCACGTCTGGGGAGCTCTTCTTCAGATAAAACATTGTTTCTAGCCCCAGTGAATGTAGGGTAAGTTCTTACTTGTCGTCATTAACTATTTTTTTTATTTTCCCAAATTTTACATGTATATAACTGTACTGTTCATCACATTTTAGGAATCATTGGGTTCTCCTTGCATTCAATCCCGTTGCACCAAAGCCTGTGGTGTACTATTTGGATCCTATTAGGTCGGGTAAACCTGAAAATAGACATTCGTATATGATGTTTATCAATGGGTAATGATTTAACCTTACTAAATTATGTTAACTCATTTATAAATGTCACTCTTACTAATTTTGTTTGTCTCGACTTTAGTGTGATCACTTCTTGTAGGTCTAGTAAAAAAATGAAATACTCCAAAGCATATGACTGGCTCAAAATTCAGGTTAATTATACATGCTAAAACAATGATTTGAATTATGGACTGTAATCATATAAAAGTCTTTTGACAGATTTGTGGTATTTTGTTGTAGTGCCCATTCCAACCGAATGATAATGATTGCGGGTATTATGTCATGAAATTTATGAAGGATATTGTCACTCATGATCAACTGGTGGTCCCAGAAAAGGTAAGTTCTGAAATTTTCCATTAATTTAAAAGTCTTTTAATTTGTTCACATATTTGCTTGTATGTGTGGATTACTTTTAACTAACTTAAATTTAATTGCTACTTACATGTTTCTGTCCATCCAGTATTATGAAGACTGTCGTTTCGACAGCCTCTCTATGGCGCAAGTTGGAGAAGTTATTGAAGAATGGAGCAAATTTGTATACCCCATTGTTGAACCTGTTGTTCTTAATCAGCCACCTGTTACTTATTAGGTTTTACTAAGGTATCTATCTTCATATATTACTTGAATAAAAATTTGTGGATTTGTCTTATGAAATTTTGTTATGTAACATGCTTGTTTATTCTATGTAATGCTATTTTGTCATGTAGGTTGATGATATCCCTTTTGGTGTTTTACTTGAGATCATCTTCATTTTTGGCGTTGAGGTACATATGATCTTTGTTGCATGTAGTCTTACTTAGGAGGAATTGGTAGTTTTATATTATGACTACTTGAAGGAATTTTCGTTTTGACTCATGATCAATTGTGGATTCTGGTATATTTTGGTTAAATGATTCTGTTGAATGTAAATGATTCTGGTATATATTATTTGTATACACCATTGGTGCAGGGCAGAAAGTACGTGTAGCAAATGTAAAAAAAAGAATATAATATATATAAAAAAAAAATAGCTCTACATGCGCTTAAAGCGCATGTAGAGGTGCTTAAAGCGCATGTACATGTACATGCGCTTAAAGCGCATGTAGAGGTATATCCGCTACATGCGCTTAAAGCGCATGTAGATGTGCCTCTACATGCGCTTTAAGCGCATGTAGATGTACATGCGCTTAAAGCGCATGTAGAGGTATATCCTCTACATGCGCTTTAAGCGCATGTAGAGCCCCCCTCTACATGCGCTTTATAAAAGCGCATGTAGAGCCTTTACCAGCGCCCCCCTCTACATGCGCTTTATAAGCGTATGTAGAAGCCAAAATAAGCGCATGTAGAGGGGGTAATCTGTGGTAGTGATAGGATTAATTATCAAGATATTATCTTGGGTCTTATCACTGCGGATATAAGTTCAGATATATTTTTATAGATATTGTACCCTTCCTCACTGCACCTTCTCATGTATGATATATCTATTTTATAGGAGTATTTGATTTTGAGTAGTATATATATATATATATATATATATATATATATATATATATATATATATATATATATATATATATATATTTCTTTTATTATTCTTGGCATGACACACAAATAAGAGATTGCAATTTGTCCACTTATTACATGTACACATGCATTCTCTAGGAGTAACTTTATCTTGAGTATATGCACATATACAGAATCATTTCCTTGGCATATAATCTTCTCTTATACTACTTGTGAACTGTCATATTTAATGTTATATAAAAAATATATAAATATATATACACACACACATATGTATAAATAGGGTGAAAAAAATATTTGTTTATGTATTTTCTTTTACTACACAAAAAGAGTAGTTTTATGGAAATTGCAAGGGCTGTGTGGCTGCTATATGCATATATGAAATATTATTTGAGCTGTGTGGTATGATAATTGTGGATCCACACTAGGGGACGCCCTAGTTATTTTCATGTTAAGGATGAATTCCTTAATTTGTATTTCATTTGTAATTGTTCATAAAAAGTTCATTTTTGGGAGTAAACACATATTTTTCTGCTTAATTAAATTAAGCAGTTGAAACATTATTTGTTCAAAATTTGGTAGTACTCATATTTCGTAATGTTTCAGATGTCCATCGCTGAAATAAGGATAGTTTTTGAGTGGTACTGGATGGGAGCTTTTCCGGTCATATTCAATGTTCAAGTATTCAGTAACATACCAGACTTTCCCCCGCCACAGCCCCCTCCGGAAGCAATACACGCCGACCTATATGACATGTATAATAATCATGTAGCCAACTTAAATGCGATGGAACCTTCATCCTCCTCCTCCATTAGTTCTAGCACCGTCGCATCCGAGATTAACATAGGAACCGGGACTACGAGCACCTCATATGAATAGTGTTTTATGTAGTCTAGTTAGGAGAAACAAAGAAAGCCTCTATGAAGGCTGTAGTTTATGTTTATAAACCTTTATGTTATAAAAAGTTATGTTATGACATGAATAAAATTACTAGTTATTTCTCAAGTTATTCTATTTATCTTTCCAATTATTTACTTGCATTTTTAAATTTTTTTTAAAAAAATTATTTAAATTGTGTACATAAAATAGTTCACATATACAAAATCTATATGGTGGTAGCCCCCCTGAGAAGTGCTCATTTGCCTACACAAAGGCAGAGCCATACTGAATTGTTCTACTGAAATTGTGCAAAGAAGTTGTAGATCTACGGTTTTTTGAGGGTGTTTTTGGAGTAGGAGCAATTATTAGGAATGATGAGGAGGATGGAGGTGGAGGGGAGGAAGAAATGCCGTCGAGGGAGGGGAGAGTTGAGGAGGGAGGAGAAATTTTTTTTTCAATTTTAAAAGGGGTATTTTAGTATTTCCAATGGCCTATTGGCCAAAATGAACCATTTTATTTGTTCATTGGCCAGAATGATACCGTTTATTGTTTGTTGGCCAAATTGATACATTGAAAATAGTTCATTGGCCAAAATGACCTTTAACCCAATATAAAATTGCAAACAAAAAATATAGTGGTTCATTAGCAGCATAGGCTGATTTTGTAAACAAATCAACAATCAACATGTCCTTATTTGGGAGTAAAAATGACAACACAAAATACGATACATTAATCGAAAAAGACGACGACGACGACAACAACAACAACAACAAAGTCTTATCCCACTACGTGAGTTCGGCTACATGATCTGACAGAAACTATCAATCTGACAGACTTTAACCTAGTAAGGTGGGTTTTATAGTGAGCAAAGAAAAAAGGGTCAACCCAGTTCTAATCCCCACTTGGTGAGGGTGCTGGGGAAGGGAAATACTATAAACAGATTAAACTCTTCTAACCTAAAACATAGGTAAAGAGATTAAATGCCCACTTTGGCTATATGGCAGAATGATGGGGGATAATAGAAGGACTCAAGATGGCATGGGAAGCTGGATTTAAGCAAGTGGAAGTGGAGTGTGATGCTGCGGACCTGATACAGAATATTCACAATTTGACAAGCACTATGGGTCTATCTAATACCATAACTCACATCAAAAAGCTACTCACGCAGGATTGGCAAGTTCAAATTAGGCATACATATAGAGAAAGCAATATGTGTTCTGATGCTTTGGCAAGGTTGAGTGAGAGGACGAATATGGAAGAATGCTTCCAAGATTTGTAACAATATTCTAAATTTGGCCTTAGCCTTTTCTTTCACCAAAAAAAAATTAGAGGTAAAGAGACTATATGTTAAAAACCACTCACACACACATAAACCCACTAACATAAAATAACTAAATTTCAAGCAAAAGCAAAACAAATCCACAATCCACTTCTCCAAAGTCATAATTCATTGCCCACAACTAAATAGCAAAATTCAATTAAAAATAAAAAAAATCCCAGAATATAAAGCTCACATACTATAAAGAGATAAAGGGAAAGTGCAGAATTACCTCTTGGGGGTAAATCACTTCTGCTTCTTCTTATATGATCATCACTAGGCTCACCGATTGCCTGTATCATCGCCTTTCTTTTGGATGAAAACAGCCACTATGAGAGCGAAGATCAAGGAGAGTTTCAAGCATAAGGGAATGGGAATGAGAAGGGTTTGTGAATTGGAAAAATAAAAGGAATCTTGTAAAATGAAGTATCACAAATCAAAATTGTGCAGATCTGAATTAAATTAAAAACGCACTAAAACCCACTTAACCCATGCGAATAGAAAATCGAAGCAATCTGAATTGAAATGAGGAGGGAATCAAAGAAAGTATCAAAGCAATAAGTATCATTAATGTTGGAGAATGAATCGGGTGACATTGAAGAAACCGAAATCATGGAATGCGATTTGGGAGAGAACCGAAGAAGACTAAAACTGTAATAATGAAGAACATTAATGTAACATTCTGTTACTAATTACCAAATTAACCAATAATATCTATTTCAATTCATTAATCTCTTACTAACTATGATACAAAAAAGAATTTCCATAATATTAATATCTCTATCATAGTTAGAAAAAAACCATTCTAATCCTTTTATATTTTATCCATGATAGAAAAGAATTTCCTAATATAATATGAATACTATCATGGATAATTAACAGCTAACCATGTTAGAAAAAGATTCACCTAACATGGTTAGAAAGGGAAAACCTAATATTAAAATATAGTAACTTGTCATTATCACTGATTAATCAATAGTAGTAATTTTAGCCGTTAATACTTATCTAACTATGATAGAAAAGACTTTCCATATTAATACAACCCTATTATAGTTAGAAAAGTATTTTCCTTATATCACCGTCCATAATATTAACCATCATCCTAATTCTATTCTTCTGTTCCATAAGAAAATATGCGGAAGCAGATGCAGACCTATAACAACTTGGCAATATACAATTCAAAATAGTCTATATAGCTTCTAATACCTAATTCCCTTTCCTGTTGTTTGTGCCTGTGCATGAATACCTGCAAAAATGTCAGTAATCGTGGGATGAGACAATTTGTCCCAGTAATCACCGCTTAACTCACTATAACAATGAGATGTGCGGTAGTGAGGGCGTCTAAAGGGTACCAAAGTTTTAAAAACAATAATAATATAAATAATATATATAACCAGATCTTCTTTCATTCCTTACTCAAGTCCCTCTGTCATATCCAAATCAACTCAAATTCATCATCTCTACTTTTCCAATTTAACCATCCTACTGCCCCAACTCTCACATTCACCTATACATGCAACGTGCCATCATGGATTATCTGTCGCCCTTAGCACACTGTTGCTCTTCCTTACCATTTCCTTGTAGGTCTTCTTCAAATACTATCCTCTCAGATCATCCTATTATTACATAAGGTAATAATAGTTATAAACAATCCTTGTGTATATATATGTATAATGAATAATGTCTCTCTCTCGGTTTTGATGTTACTACCCAACCCTTTACTGATTTTTGATATACTATAAAACCATTATATAAGTGATCAAAACATGAAGTTCAGCCATAATAATGAAATGCACACATTTATACATAAACCTACGACAGTAATTACCGTCCACATTGAAATTCATTGTCTATTCATACATTTGATTCTATTACCGTCCACATTAACAAGGAACTCAATTAAATTTTCAAGATAAAGATACATGAATAAAAAGAATGATGTATTTATACATCTATCATCATTAAAATCTTTTCAAATTAAAATCCACATTGCCCATATCAAACACACATATATACCCGCAATGTTGCCTAACAATCAAACAGAAAATGATCAAGAACTTATGAACCTAAACCCCAGATTTGGAATCCAATGTAATTAGGCAGAAACTTACACCAATCACACACAACAGCAATTTATCATACACTCTCCTACTAATCATTCAATTAGCTTACATCAAAACATTAAATGCTCTATTATTCCTATGCATTCTGCCATAACAATAAGAAGAAGAGGAAAAACAAACATGCAGATTTCATACTACATTTGTAGCAATGCTATTCAACTATCATTAGGTATTAAGCCTTCTTGCATTTATTTTATTCTTCCTAATCATTGTTCAAAACCAATTATAATTAAGAAGCAATCAGCCAATGCACTTATAACAGCAAAAATTCCAATTAAACTTGTAAACACCAACATGCATTATCATTCATTTACCAATCATAGCTAAAATAAAACTACCAATAACATATGACAACTTCCATTCATTCCTCAACACAAATCATGAGCAAAACATCATGCTAATACTAAAGTAAAGCAAGCATATTTCCTTTTGATTCTATTATATAACACAATCTTCTTCATCAAGATCCTAATTTCAAATCTGCAACCAAGCAGCCCCTCACTCGGCATTTCTCAAATTCAGTCTACTTGGATATAATCCTATATTATATTATATATAACCAACACCATGCAAATTCCTCTTGAATAAAACTATACAAGTTTTGTCGAAAATAAAGATAATCAAGATTAAAAATCAGATTCAATTTACCACCCTTCAAACTTGCAAATTTCTACAAACTAGTGCAAATTCCCATCTCAAACATCCACAAAATCAGAATTAAAGGTTGGGTTACAAAACACAGTAATACTCATGCAAAAGAGCAACATCTTTTATGTACATTCAAACAAAATTTAATCAAACAATACAAGGAAGAAAAGAACAGAACCTGAAGCTTAATACACAAGCATATAAAACACCAAAATCACCACAACACCATTTCCCAACTTGCAAAACCATTTCTTAAATTTATTCTACTCATGTCCAACTTCATACATCAACCAACAACCACCTAAGCCAGAAAAATCAAGCAAAATCAAAGACAAACATAAGGAATTTCGAAACTCCCAAACACTTGAGCATATAAATAAATTTTCTAACTCTATTTACCTAAATCCATGCTTAACCAAACTGTACACAAATTTTCAGTCCCAAACAAAGATAACACCTAAATCCTTTTCACAATAACGAAAATTGAAGTTTAATCTTCATTTCACACAAATTCCTAACTTAAAATCCCAAACCCTAGATTTGGAAATCCCTCTCAAACTCGCCAAAACCGAATAAAAAGGTTCTGAATTTGAAGAGCAAAGTTACCTAAGTTTGATTTCGGTGTTTTATGAAACGTGGGAGTCCGGCGCCGCCGTGAAACTCGCCGGGCCGCCACTGAATCTTGTAGAAACGAAGGAACCAAAATGAAATATAAGAAACCCACATGGAAAAGAAGCAAAGCTCAAGAAATACAAGCCATGGCCGAAGCTTACCATCCTCGTCGTAGTCCGCTGCCCTTCGAGCTCCGTCGAGGCTTGTGGCCGAAGGAGGCCGCCGGAAATGGCTTCGTTACTGTGGTGGCTGGACGAAGTAGGGAGCTAGGCGTGAGAAAGGAACGAAATCGCGAGGGAGGGGAGGAAGGAAGAAAGATCTAGTGATGATGATGCTGATGAAGTTGAGAAGTGTAGAAGTGAGGATGTGAGAATGAAGAAGAAGAGGAAAGGCTAGATGTGTGAGTTTTGTCGGCTGGAAAAAGGGAAGGAGGGAAGAGTGTACAATTAGGGTTTGGTGCGAAAATTACCAAAATGCCCTTGTTTCTTTATTCCTTTACTTTTCCATTTTTAAATTCCTACTTTAAAACCAATCATCAAATTATTCTATATACCAACTTACATATTTTCTCCCACTATAATATCATTCATACCCTAGAGTACTTTTCATAAAAGTTTTAATTTAAAATTCAACCTCTAACTATTTTTCTTTAATTTCTAAAGAAAATAGGCATATTATTTACTTAACAATATATTTATCTTCATTTATCTATTCACAGGGCTTTTTAATTTAATAATGATATCCCACTACCTTAATTAACTCCCTATGATCTCTAATTAAAATTTTGGGATGTTACAATTAAAAACCCATAATCATTCCCAAACAGTGTTGCAAGCAAATGAGTTCAGATCAATTAATCAAATTGTCTAAGATAAGTATAAGCAAAACTTAGAAAACCCACATTAAAAATGGAATCTCAGTGTGAGTATGCGGAAGATGTCGTACGGCTAATTATATTATAGTATGGATGTGGATAAACACTCTTGTGAAGTCATATAATGAAAACTCAAGTTACATGATTTACTTTTGCAGTGCATATGTCCAATCGAGTCAAATCACCATGTATTATATATAAGATATTAATAAATATGAATGACATATATACACACACATACAAAATAATGTAAAAGGATTACCGTGAAGAGTGTCTCTGACCGTACCAAAAAAAAATAAGAAAACAAGTTATATGGACTTTTCTCTCTATAGTGTGCAGAACACGTACAAAGCATAAGTCAGAGCCATTCAGAATAAACAAATGATTACATATGAATTTAGGGAAAGGTAATAAGAGAGCAGTATAAAGATATAAATATACGTTAAAAAAAGTGACAAAGGCAAATACAGTAAGGTAGACTTTGTAAGAAAATATCCTACTTTTCTCACAAATGGACGGTGACAATAATATTTTAAAGAGTTTTTCTAGTTTCAGGGTGTCCCTCTGGTACATTACGGGTCCCTATTTATAGTTCGTAAACTTAAACTGTAAAAAAATCTAGTTATAATTATTGCAACATAAGTGTTTAATTTAATTTACTCTTGTTTGACTTACTCACCAAGTTTGACTCATCTTTATCTTCATTTAGACAAAATTTTCCACTGCTTACTCATCCCAAAATTTTACACGTCGTTATCAAAAGTTTTTACCCCTTCACATACATTTTCTTATGACCTCATCAATGACCTCATCATTGACTACTTTATAATTTTTAATTAATTATGGGTCTTATCCCTCACACACACATATAATCGATTTATACTCAAATATTAGTTGTCTCCATAAGTAATTTATTATTTAATTATTATTATTGTTTTAACAATCATGCCACAACACACGATCGCGCACACACACATCACTAACACTTGGTCTATATATATATATATACACATATATACACAATATATATTATTAATAAAATTTCTAAGGTGTTACAAAGAATAACAATCAGAGAAGCTTAGCAAAATAGCAAATCAACAAATCCCTCACAATCCACCAAGAACTCCAAATTCTCGTCCGATTCCTCAGCGAAAGACGAAATTCCAGCGAGTGAGCTCACGCAATTGACACTATTTCGTAGATGCCGTTTTTCTATCACTGACAGGTCCTACTACAGTACTACTATTTGTAAATAAGTGAGGGGTATTTTGGTAAAATCAAGTAATCATAACTAATTGAAATGTCTTCCTTAATCTCCCCAAATTAATTGAAATGATCTTATATTTAGGAATAGAGGGAGTATTAAAAAATGTGTTTGCACTTAAATTATAAATCTTCAAAAATCATCTCAAATGTTTTTATATGTTGAGTGTATTATTTTTTGAAAAATAACAATGGTTTACGAAACAAGTTATCATAAAATATTAATGTTGTTAAAGTTAGAAAAACTGGAAATATACTTTAATTAAAATTATATATACTTGTTTCTATATTTAATTAGAAATTAATATTTTAGTTTTTATAGTTTTGATTAAAGGAGAAAACTTAACTCAAGTTCTCAATCTCAAGTTCTCTCAAGTTCTCTACCATTTATTTGATCTAATGGCTCACAACCAACACACTCTCATACACCCCACTGTACCATATCCTCTCTTCTCTTTCTCTCATCCTACTTCTCCATTCACACTTCGTGTAATAGTATTTGTGTCTCTCTCTTCTCTCTCCTACTTCTCCTCCTCCCACCTTCACCGGCGACCACCCAAGGTGGCGGCGGCTTGCTTTCCGCCGCCCTTCTTCCCCAACCATTTCCTCCTCCTTCCCTCTCCCCCCACCACACCGAAGTCGCCGTACGGACTTTAGCGGTGAATTTTCCTGCTTGTTTCTCCGGAAAACGGTAAGCATGACAGTGCTGGTGGCTCTTCCGCCGCTGCCGCCACTCCGATTTCGTCGGAGGATTCTGAACGGGGAGCGCGAAGGCGAGGTTCTCCATTGAATTCTTTTTCCGGTGCCTCCTCATGGCGCGGCGGGGACCTTGTAGAAGGCGCAGTGGCATACACCGGCGAAATCCGCCGTGAATTTCCCGATGAGCTCGTCGGCGCCAGCGCCGACGAAGCTAAGGCTACTGCTAGTGGTGGTAGAGGAGGGTCGTCGGAGACTATGGAGAGGGAGGGCGGTCAGAGGGAAGATGGAGGTGTGCCTCCGCCTTGGTTGGGTGGTGGCTGGTGAAGGTAGGAGATGAAGGATGGATGGAGGTGAGTTGTGAGAGATATGAGATATGGAGGAGTGAGGTAGGGTGTAGGAGTGTGTGTTTAGTGTGGGCCATTAGATTGAATGGATGGTGAGATTAAGAGAACTTGATGGAAGTTGAGATTGGGAACTTGAGGTAAGTAAGGTCCTTGATTTAACTATAATTCAGTCATTAGTTTAGTTCTTTTTTAATTTGATTGAAATTCAGTTTAGACAGCCACAAAGTCTTGGCTCACTGCAATATGGCCTTTATGGTTCTAACTGTTTAAAACTTTTCTAATGGACTAATATTATAAATGGTTAAAAACCGGATTTACAATAGATTAAAGGTTAATAATTGAATCCAGAAAACACTTTTATCAATTGACTATGGATTGTTCTGGCATAAAGCGTCAAAAAATTATTATTAATTAAATCACAATCAAATAAAAGTCATAGGATCTAGGTATTTCAGAGGGTGAAATTCATTTAGATCAAAATTATTCATTCAAGTAAAAAAATGTAAGAGAAGATATTAATTTTCCATTTAATTATTCAAATTCTCAATATATTATTACCATGCCTTTTAAGTGAGATAGTGTCAAATCAATATTATTCAATTATTAGGTCAACATTAAAAGCATAAATATTAGTTTTGTCATTGAATTATTCAAATTCTCTATATACTTTTGATGCTCTCAAATTCTTTATATGCATGCTACCATGCTTTTTTTGTCAGATATGCTACCATGCTTTTTAATTCTCTTGTTATGAGTGAACGTTGGTGGACAATTCTTTAAGATGATCATCGTTGATTAATCATGATTTAAAAAAGTATATATTAATTTTATCTTTTTGGTGGGGATGACCATTCGTTCAATGTGCTTGAACTCGCGTGCGCCTTTTAATTCTTCATTTATTTTTTTTGGAATGAATCGCCTTATAATTTAGTAGGGTTCATAGATAATTGTGTTCCATAATTTATATCCCACATTTTATTTAATACTGCTAAAGAAAAAACTTAATACTCTAGATTTAATAATCACTTGAATTGTTAAAAAATACTTATTGTTATGAAAATAAGAAAATATAGAAGCTTGAGAAGAAGAAGAAGAATAAGTAGCAAATGTTAGTGATAAAGAAGAGAGAAAATTGGAAGAGGAATTTGGAGAGAAATGAGAGAAATCTTTATTCATCTATGGGTCCATCACATGTAGTACAATGTCTCTTATTTATAGGCCACCAACCTCAACTAAGTTACAAGAAAGTAAATGACAAATTCAATCCTCATAAAGTGTTAATATTGTAACCCTTGAATTATGACAATAACAACTCTTCAAGACACTTCATTAGAGAGGTTATTGAGAAAAGGAAAAGTCAAGAGTTTGTGGAGGTATGGACATCCATATAATCACAATATTCATAACACTCCCCCTTGGATGTCCATAACAAATATTATTGTGCCTCATTAAAACCTTACTAAGAAAAACTCATTGGGATAAAAACTCAGTGAAGGAAAAAGAGTACACAATAATTATCAATGTTCCCTCGTTAAAAACCTTACCAGGACAACCCAGTGGGACAAAACCTTGGTTAAGGAAAAAAGAGTACAACATGATACTATCTCCCCTTGAAAATAGAATCACTTTCACTTTCTCGCATAATAAGGTCAATTTTACTCCCCCTCATGACAACATCACTTTTGTCTCCATTGAGTAATCGATCGTGTTCCTTCCAAAGCTATTTAAACATATCTTCATTTGAGTGAATCATATTATCATCACAAATCCTGCAAAAATGTATTCCTCTAACATATCTCCATGATATACTTTTCATCCACATATTTATATAAAGTCATTGTCAATTTGTGAACCTGCAAATTGTGATATGTAAGAGCAATAAGACTATGAGTCCTCTATATATAACTCATATATTTTCTAAATGACAAAACATTTTGTTTGATTTCTAATATATGCTTCTGGCATTTTTTCTATAATTCAAGAATTTCATGTAAATTTCATCATCGAGTGGGATATATGCTAATATTGATGCACTTTTTCTTTTCATATATTGCCAGACAAATAAAATTTGTAGCATACTTGTATCCACCACAAAATAATACGTCTTATGACAATCTTTATAAGCTTTGTTATAAGCTATATTTCACACAAATATTTATATCCCACAATAACTATATATTTCTTAATTTGGAACTTCCGAGCTTCCGGCCCATAATTTTCGTATTTTGAAACATATTCAAAGTTTCACTTCTTTTCATTTTCTTTTGGCCAATCATGTTTATGTCTACTTCTCATGACATATTTATGTGTAAGATTCTCATTCAATCACGTGATATCATTATTAAAATTCTTGTCGATTACTTTATTCCTTTCGATTCCATTTGTGACATAACTTATTGAGATCTCCTTGTTTTTTTAGGTACCTATACCCCCTTTGAGGTTTTTCAATTAGTTATGTCTTGACACTCTTCTGGAATGTCTGCCTCCCCAATATGATCATCATACTTATAAACTCCTATTTATATAAAGTATTTACATTTGGAATCAATTGATTTTATTATGCTTCAGGCATGTCACATTTATAGGAGCATTTTTTGCTGGAATATATGAGATTCAATAATTCTCATTTGGGTCAGTAATTATATCTGGCATACACTTTGTAATATTTCATGAATTCAAAATCTGATGAACTTCTGTTCATACACTTTGTACTATATTAGAAATGCAAAATTTGATGAACTTCTGGTTCATACTGCTACATTTGAGAATCTACATTTCATAATCATAATGCATTCAATGAATTTTCTTTCCAGCTACACACTTTCTCCCCCCTCATATTTGCATAACTTTAGTTAAATGTTAAATAACAAATAATCATGTGGTATAAGTCTCCTAAATTGATTTGTTTTTGTTTGAAACATCATTCATTTAGAAACATGAAGGAGTCACTTATCCAACAATTTTATCAACTTTGTATAATTATCCATCTATGCACATTGTGACATTGTGGTGGATTATTATGCATTTGCATAGCACATTCAAACTCTATTATGCATTTGCAAAGCACATTCAAACTCTTTAGATGGAAATTATCTGGCTCCTGACCAAAAACCGATTTTAATGGGAGAATTTCGTTGGCTTTAAGTTAATAAGTGCTGCAACATAATAATGAAATAAAAACAATGTTCTCATAAGCATTGATGTAGCTATTCATGGAGGCTTTAAACTACGATTGCTTGATCATATAATCTGGAAATTGTGCACTCAATATAATGTCTTATTTAGACAATGCTGCAAACTTCAGGTTGCAAGCAAATATATATTATCACACATAACCATCTTGTAGATGCATCTATCAAATTTATTGTATATATACTTATTTGGTTTGCAAGTTATTTGGATGAGCCCATCAGTATGATATATTTCCAGAAATATAGATCTATTCCAAATCACAACCAGTGATATTTTCAAAATAAATATTTGAAAACAAGCAGCACAACAAAACTCTTTTGGAAGAATCTTCTGGTTCTTCTATGGATGTCAATATTTGATATCAATATTTAATAGTTCATATATTTGACTTGGATGATCAAACAAGTCAAGCCAACAATAAATTTATTCATATTAGTAAACTTCTGGTTTACTGTATCATATTTCTTAACCAACATTGAAATTTTCAACTTTCATATTGTAAAGTATCATAGTATGACATCCATTGTTCCATATTTTGGGAGATTTGACTATGTAAGTGTTGAACATTTAACTCACACTTATACTCTAATAATCTCCCCCTCAAGTGTGAATAGTCATACCAATAAACAACATATTCATGTAATTCAAAGACAACTTTAATATAATAACCTATATTTCATGTGGAAGATAACAATTAATCTCCCCCACAATTGTGAGTAGTCATACAAAAAAAAACAACATATTCATGTAATTTAAAGATTACTTTAGTAATATAATAACCTACATTTCATGTAGAAGATAACAAATTTACTTACTCACATACAAATTTGGATTTCAATCCAATTGAAATTTTTATTTCTCTTTCATAGTTTTGATGAACCAAAGTTCTTTTTCTTTTTCTCTTATGCATATGGACTAAAGTTCTAAGCTAGTATCAAAATATGAGTCTTGATTTTCATCAAAAACTATCCAAGAACTACATGAGATTATTGCATTCATCTATATTTCATTACCAATAATTCTCATCAAATTGCTTCATTTGATGGTTGAAGTATGAATTGTTCAAAATTTTTCTCTATATAAATAAATATGTAGAGATCTAATCAAAACTCATAATGATCACAAAAATGAAGGGTTATAATATAATAAATATCATTAATTCAATAGAAACTCAAAAACAAATTATAATGCTAAAGAATCAATGACTATAAGAAATTTTCAATTTTCATTCTAATTAAATACCCATACTTCTATTAAGCACCCATAAATTCTACTTTCATCACATAAACTAATATCACCACCACCTTCCTTAGTGAGCTTTTGCATAAAATAATTTTTTTTCACTCAATTACAATATGAGATAATCATAATCATATAACATTCACAAAATTTCATATAACTTTTAATCATATAACTTTTACTCAACAAAATTTCACATAAAATCAATTTATCCTAATACTCATATCAACATCATAAGTAAATGTATAAAATAATAAAATAAAATTAATTATTTTATAAGAGATAAAATTGTTGGAGAAATTCAATAATAAAATTAAACACTTTATCAATCATAAACTATTGAAAAATAAGTCATAAAATTTTCAAAACCTGGTCAATAAATTATAGTGGAAAAGGTCTGCCATAGCATCGCTTATCTCCAATGCAAACTCAATTATACTTTTAGTATTTGATTTCATATATAATTTTCACACTTATTACTATAACAATATCAAATAATAATTTTAGTTATTTCTCTTTTACAAATTAATCACAACAAATTTCAACAACAATAAATTTAAACATTAATAGTAAAGAGCATTCTTATTGGAAATCCACAAATCATTATCACCATATTTCTCACATTCATTTTTCATATTATTAATATTCCAAATATTGATTAGTCTTCAAGACCATACCATTGTGTTATTGACTATAACTTCTTAGTCATATAAACTTACCATCAAAATCTTATATTTTTATATCACCAAATGTTGGTGTCCTTAATTCACAACATGGTCATTCTCATGTGTGATTATAGCAAAATATGCTAATCAGTCTTCAGGACTTTTTTTTAACGTATTTCTCCCACAAATTAATCATATCAAATGAAACAACAATAATAATGTCATCAAATGAACATATTATGAAAATATAATATTGGATATAATGTCATCAAATTATATATGCAATATGTAAATATCCTTATATATATGAAATAACAAGATAATTAATTTACATAAATAATGAAATAAATATCAACATTAAATTATAACTAAAAATAAACATCAATGACCCTTCGGGGGTTATCAATTTTTCTTATGCCTTACAACAATGACCCTTCGAGGGTTATCAATATTTTTTATGCTTTATAACAGTGACCCTTCGGGGTTTATCAATATTTCATTTATTTGTATCATAATCATAAATTGGTACATACTTATTCATATGTCATCTAGTCATTGTGTAAATTTTTTATATGACTTCTGGTCATATACTTATTCTAATGGCATCTTTTTATTTTGTAAAATTTTCTCTTTTCTATATGACTTGTCATATTTTCATATTTTCTCATAATATTTGTCTTCAAGACCACATCAAATATCTTTCAAAGATATAAAGCTATTTTATGTCACTTGATGCTTAAGTCATTTGTCACTTAAGTCATTTCTCATCATTGGCCTTCAAGGCTAGATAATAATATTTTGAGCATCAAATTTTCACTCCTCTTTTTCATGCCCCCTTTTAAATGAAAATCCATAATATGGTTTTATACCAACAAACTTTATCAAAGCGATGAAACTTTAAGTCATCTAATAAAACAAATTTGAGAGTGTCATGGCTTCAAGCCATTGGATAAAGTGACATTATAATATATCATGAATTTTTATCCCATAATGATTGAATATAATTATAATAATATAAGAGTAAATAATATAAAAAATTATAATTAGAATAATATGAATCTCAATATAAAATAATAAACATAAATAACAAAATAATAAATGACAAAATAAAGGGAAATAATGAATGACATAATATAAACAAAATAAAATACATAATATAAAATGAAAAATAATAATAAATAAATTTGAATATTAAATGGCATAATATTGTAATAATACTAAATATATGATATTATATATATAACTTATATTATATATATGAATTACAGGCTGTGGACCGACTAATCGAATTCATATATATAAATGCAAAACATTAAAATTAAATATGCACAACGGGAATTTTCGTGAGAAATTAAAGGGCTTATGAATTACATGCGGTGAACCGACCATTCAAATTCATTGTGACAACCTCTCTAACCCTCCGAATGGGGTAAGGATATGATGCGAGGAAACAAATAAATAAATAAACATAAATAGTATTATATATATAATATAATTAATAATAATAAATAATAAATGACATAATATAATATATGAGTAGTATATGTGTGCGTATTATCAACAACACTAAAAACAAATGTAAAGAACATACCTTAATATTTTAGAGCAAACTCGTGCTAATAACGTGTTATGAAAATAAGAAAATATAGAAGCTTGAGAAGAAGAAGAATAAGTAGCAAATGTTAGTGATGAAGAAGAGAGAGAATTGGAAGAGGAATTTGGAGAGAAATGAGAGAAATCTTTATTCATCTATGGGTACATCACATGTAGTACAATGTCTCTTATTTATAGGCCACCAACCTCAACTAAGTTACAAGAAAGTAAATGACAAATTCAATCCTCATAAAGTGTTAATATTGTAACCCTTGAATTATGACAATAACAACTCTTCAAGACACTTCATTAGAGAGGTTATTGAGAAAAGGAAAAGTCAAGAGTTTGTGGAGGTATGGACATCCATATAATCACAATATTCATAACACTTATAAACTTTAGGTGGACATCATAAAATAAAGTTATTTACTTATTTTTCTTTAATTTATGCCAACAAAGTGTATTTACGTACTCATTTCGCCCATATTTACTTGAAAAGTGTACCCCATATTTACTAAAATAAATAAATCAAAAAATTAAAAAATAGTTTGTGAAAAGATTTCCTGTAAAACATCAAAATACATGTACGTGTGCTCCAAATTTTATTCAAAGCTAATATGTCCTAAACATAAAATATTTATAATATTTTTCCAATAATAACATATTGAGCAGAGGTGCAAATGTGATACTAAACTTTGCTTATAGAAGTGTTTCTAATATTCAACTTTCGCAAGGTGCACCAATGATGCCCAACTATTTGACATAGAACAAATGTAACACTGCCATTAAATTTGCATGGTTTCCGATAAAATTTTATTACTAAGAGATCCCTTAAAAATATCTAATTATTACCACGTTCCAAGAGACTTGAAGGAATTAAATTTAATCGAGAAAAGAATACAATGCCTTTTATTGAAACAAATAATTCCTACACCAGACTAGTAATGAATGGTTGTTGTAATATTTTCTTAATTAAATTTTATTACCCTCAAGTATCTTGGGATAAGACAATAATTAGATGATTTTCTAGGGACTTAATAGTAATTAAATTTTAATGAAAGTCATCCAAATTTCACAACATTATTACATTTTCTCTATATTCAATAAATGAATATTGGTGCACCTCGTGAAACTTAAGCATTAAAAACGCTCCTAGGGGTAAATGTTAGTATCAGATTTGCACTTTTGTCCTAAAATACTTACAATAAGATAATAACATATTATAAAAATTCAAGAAAAGAATAGAAAAAAGGAGAAGAGAGAAAATAATAACAAAAAAAATATGAGAAGAAGATGGAGAGAAAAAAGATAAAAGAATATATGAATAACATATCACTTTTACTTGTGATTCAATTTTGCAATATGTCTCGCACATGACTTCTTTTTATATGTCCTAAGTCATTTAGTACTGTGCATGTAATTAAGAAAGAACTAGGGATTGACCTGGTGCGATGCACGGGGATAATTTGTTTTTATCATTGTGATAAATATAAGGTACATTTACTTTAAGTTGAATGCATGTGGGACATTTGCAAGTATTATATGTGAAAATATCAATACAAGTAGTTGTCAGCCCCATGCGTTGTACAGATAGATAAATTGAAAAAATTATATGTATATATTTATGTAATAGTAAAAAATTTAGATTAAAGTATATATTACTACCCCTGGACCTAAATATAAATCCTAATTGACTTTTTTTTGAAGAGATTATGGTTACGAAATAGGCTATTAAATCATGACGTATTTGATATATTTTTAGATTTAGATTATATATTAGTTTGTAGGTAAAATAAACTAATCTAAGGGAAAAAAATTAGGTAAATTAATTTATATTGATATTTTGTATATAATTTTTGTGTATTGCTTTGCAATGTTGAATTCGAAGAAAACGATTTTCAAATAAATAATTAGTTGTACTATTTGTGTTTATTTGAGAAATTAGTTGACCATTAATTAATTTTTTTGAAATGAATTATAAAAGTAAAATTTATAACTATGTTTCTTTTCTTAATTAAGAACATATTTACAACATGTTATACTATATATAATATTTAAATCACTATGAAAAAAACCCCAACCCCTTTTGACCAAAATGTATTTTGTTAGAGCACCTAAAAGTGGTATTCAACATGCTATTTGACCTTTATTACGTAAATTCCCCTCTTACGCAATATTTACTTCAAATGTCAACAAACCCCTTTTGTTAACTGAATTATATTTTCTTAGAACACCTAAAAATGATATTCAACATGTTATCTGACTGTTGCTACATAAATCCTTTTTTCATGCAATATTTATTATAACTGCCAATGAATTGTTCAAAAGAAAATATCAATTTAGATTACATGTAATATTTTATCTTGGTCAAGAATCAAACTCTCACATATATAAAAACAAAAGACGCAAACTCCATCTCTCAACCCCTTAATTTAAATTCATAGGGAAATATTGTTTAAATTAGTTCATTGATATTCTTGGTTATGAGAAACATATATTTTACTTGGGTAATAATGATAATCCATTGGACTACCTATTAAATATCAAAAATATAATTTAACAAATCAACCATTAGCAATGATAATGATTTCTTGAATTCAAATTTTTAAAATTCAATCTCATTAACAATTTAGAAATAGTAATATTTCTATTTTAGATCTCATCTTATGATCTATTCACCAATTTACTGGGCAATTATGATAATTGTTAGGTCTACCATTGAATATAAAACATACTTTTGTAGAGAATCATTGGTTTACTAATCTGAATGTTTATGGAAAATACGAGATAACAATGATTAATCTTTACAGATAATATATAAATCTTAAATCTCATCCCATGATTTATGCGTCGATTTACTTGGGCAATAGTGATAATGCTCAAAAACAGTAACAAAATTCAATTTTCAACAATAACAAAATTCAATTTTCAGCAAATGAAGCAAATAGGAATAGATACAAATGATTGGTTTGCCCTTACCCCTATATTACAGTAGTATATCAAAGAACTACAACCTTTATCCCATATGTTTTTGATCGGGCTACTACCCCTTGATACATAATAATCACCCTTACCCCTATATTACAGTAGTATATCAAAAAGGGAAGAGTAAGAAATCAACTTCAAAAAGAGAAATAGCTTGAAGAATACCAAAAATGACAAAGCTTACCGAATTTTCTTGCCGGAAAGCACAAAGAAGAAGAAGAACTCGTGGGTATGGTTGTGGCCGTGAGAGTGGCTGTCGGCGAAGCTGAAACCCTAAACCGAACGAAGAAGAAAAAAAGATGAAGGAAGAAGAAGAACTTGTGGGTATGGTTGTGGTCGTGGGAGTGGCTGGCGATGAAGGAGGGAAGTGGGAGAGGCGGGCGACATCATGTGGCTATGGGGGCAGGGGGTGGACGACGGTTGAAGAGTGAAATTGATGGAGTGAAGAGTGAAAATGGAGAGAAAATCCGTAGTCAAATGAAAAAATACACTTTGTGATGAGAGATACAACTTGTACATTCAAATTAGAACACACTCCCAAATGCAATATACATTGAACTTTTCTCTTTGAAAAGAGAGACATTGGGAAGACAAAACAACAATAATTAAAACCCACTACTTTTCTCTTTGAAAAGAGAGACATTGATAAGACAAAACAAGAGTAATTAAAACCCACTACTCAGAAGACTGTTGACACTTGGAATATATGCAGGAGGACACAGTACAACATACTTCACTATGGCAAAAAAACTTTTGTACAACCCCTATATTACACTAGTATATCAAAGAACTACAACCTCCATCCCATATGTTTTTATCGGGCTACTACCCCTTGATACATAATAATCAAGGGCTAAACTTTGATCAAGCATCAATCATCTTTTGCTTCAAGATGCCAAAAAGATAACAACTTTAGTATAAGAAAGAACAAAGCATTGAACCCCAAATTCTATTTTCATACAAATGCTTAGTTCAATTACTGAAATAGAAAATTAGAGTCAACAAAGGACTGACATGTAACTAATCCCATAACTAATCCAAATCAAATCAAATTACTAGACCACTCTTCATTCAGTGTTATGCTAAGTAGCAAGATCTTGAAGAAACCATGTATCACTTCCATTATCAGCATCATCTTCTTGAATTCTAAAAGTTAAAAGATCAAATGTTCATCTAGGCTAGGGTGAGCAAATGCCTTCTGTTAAGGACCATCAATAAAAAATCAATAGAAGCACTAACATTTAATTAAGGGAACAAATGACTTGCATGTATGCTTGTGAAAAACAAAAAGAAAACAAAAAACTTGATGATTGTGAAGAAAACCCAAAACCTAACATGATCAAAGGAAAAAACACTTGACATATAAGAATAAACAGATTTCACTTTAAATTGATTTACCTATCAGAATTTATCATCAATGTGATAAAACGTCCCACACCATTAAAAATTCTTTCAATCTTACACTATATCATTACATAAAAATATGGCATTGTTAAGAGGCACTATCATTAATTTGATAGGGTTGATAAAATGAAATGTTGAAGAAATACATCTTTCTCTGCTTTTTGTACGTGACAATACAAACTTTCACTCCTTCCAATGCTTCCCATGATGGAGCTGGCTGTAGGACAATCTATGAGAGCCTGTAAATCACAAATGAAATATGAATATTATTAACATGGAAAAAACATTGTGTGGATATTTGCATAAAAATTAATGAGAAACACTGGACATATATAAATTTTATAGAGTCGTTTCAAGAGATACATGTCATCCTTAGTAACTTTTAGCCCTCTAAAGAGATACAAGCCATATATTTAAATATTAGGAATATTTTTAAGTTCTAAACCTAAAAGACATAGCCATCAATGCATCAATATTTGAAGAAAAAGAACTCACTAAAGTATAATAAAACCTCAACTGTACCAACAAAAATACCTTAGTTGTCATAGAGCGCTTAAGCACTGGTGCACTGGTGGGCATATCAAATATCATTCCAAACTGGTCTTCTACACTTGTTTCTCTAGTTTGCAAGGAGGTCCTAGAACTCTCTCCACCTAAAAGGCATATCAAAAGATACAAAAATAAGTAAAATAGAACACAAAAGCTAAACTAAGTTGAAAGGTATGATTTTTTCCAATTCCACATGCTGTAGCAAAGTCATAAACAAAGGTTTCAACTTTGCTAAAATTGATAAACCATAAGATATCAGTGTCGTAAAACAAAGACAACTTACACGAAGTTTTAAAGAACACAAAAAGTAGGTTCACAACATTGTACCCTTCAAAGAATGTACAGACAAACAATCATTAATAATTAATTAGATCCTCATATCCCCGCCTAAAAGATGTTTCCAACCCAATCTGGATACCATGAAATTGACATATCCAATACTGAAGTATACATTAAGTTTGGGGGACACACCCATTCAGCCACTAAGAAAGCAAATGAAACAACATTAAAAGGGTTATATTTTAGAGTCATAAAGCACCACAAAGATTAACCAAATATGATGGCAAAAGAACATACATATTGTAGTGATGATCACAGAGCCCGCATATTGCCTTCTTTCCCCACTGCCCTTTGTTTTTTCTCAGCATCCAAAGTTTCAGCTATTCTCTATCAAAATCAAATGAAATTCTGCAATAAGAAAATTCAGCAATAAAAAAATGGGATGGGAAATAGGAGAATGGAATGCATTAATAACAACCCACCCCACAAAAAATGGAATTGAACAATACCAATAATCTAGCAATAATGAAATTAAGACAATGACACCATTTCATCCTTAGGAATTAAAATTTGTTCGAGTAAAACACTGTAGAAACTTACACGTCTCTTTTCTTGCTCCATTGCGGTTTGAAGATTCAGCTGCTTCATATGTAGGCAAACTTAGGTTCACCTGGGAATATGATCAGTAAACATGAGCCAATATACACAATCTTGAATCCAGCCAATTAGTCATGCAGCAAAATAAGTGTGGCATTCCTTATCGTTCACGTAGTAATCAAGGGGAAAAGATGAACTCTGTTTCTTAAAGCTAATTGAGTCATGAGCATTATAACCATACATCAAAAACTGAAAAGCCACAGCAATGCAGTCTTCTTTTCCGATCCATAGATACTTGTTTTGGTTCAAACACTTCCTGAAAATTTTCTCCTAACCATTCAAGTGAAATTAGGTCCAGCCATAGGCTAAATATTCTTCAGAGAGCTTTCAAACAGTCATAAACATATAAAAAAGGCAATATCATAGAGAATTCAACCATATCCAATAAACCTAATTCACAAAATCGGACTAATGTTATGGCATAACATGTACTACTCGAAAAACAAAATGAAAAATATATCAGACAACATGCATAACCAAATTTGCTGCGGAACAAAAGGCCAAAAAAATAGAAGAAAATTGAATAACCTTAACCATTTCCAGTAATTATCCCTATCGTTCTTGAATTTGAAAAGCCTCTTGAATTAGCCCTTGAAATCAAAGTTCAAGAATTGAACAATTTCTGAAACTCTAAACAAACGACCCTAATCGAAGTGTAGGAATGAGAAAAGAAGAGTAACCTGAAGCTGACTCAGATATAGGAAGCGTCGTCGGAGCCATCTTCTCTGGTAATCATCACCGTTGTAGATGAAACGCCGGTGAGCAGAAATAGAGAGGAGCGATGGTGAAGATGAAGATGATGGAGGATGACACTATCAGATATGGAGTTGGAATTGTGAACGGTGATTTGGTGATTGTATAATAAAAAGGAAAAAAGGAATTGTGAAAGGTAAAGAAATAAATGTAGTCATTAATTAACAATAAAGCACACTTAAAAACAGAAACAGAAACGCACATTTTCCATAATTTTCCATAAATTAGGAAAAATCACATCCCAAATTGGCTGAAGTGTGAACACACCCGAAGATTCCGTACAGAAAATTATATGTTATATTATACTACCTCCGGTCCTAAATATAAGACCTAGATAATTTTTTTTTTGAAAGATTAAGGTTGCGAAATAGGTTATTAAATCATGACATATTTGATATCTTTTTAGATTATCCATTAGCTTATAGGTAAAATAAACTAGTTTAAGAGAAAAAATTAGGTAAATCAATTTATAATTAACTTATTTTTTGCTTTTTTTAGGATTTTTCAAAAAAGTCATCTAGGTCCTATATTTAGGACCGCAGGGAGTATTAGATAGATTGTAGAGTTTATGACCTTAGAAACTTCTCACAAGCATTTTATTGAAAAGTTATAAAGTTGACATTTAGAAAAAATAAAATCTAATAAAATGATAGCATATTTCAAGAAAGGCTAGAGAGAAAGAACAATTGAGAAGTAGAGAGAAAATTGTTTTGGTGGTTATTGATGAAAAGAGTGAGGAGGTGACAGAGTATGAGTCACTGTCACATCAGGGGAGGCTCATGCTTTAGATTGGAGCAAGAAAAAGGTTTGGTGGGGTGAAAGGAACACTATAGAAAAACTCGTTGTAAAGAGACGTTTATTTTCGCCACTTACTAGCATTTATAAATGCCAAAAAAACACTACGGTGTTTTTAATAAACACCGAAAAATACACCGTGGCAAAGCGATTTTGTGGCATTTATATTAATGTTGTAGTGTTCAACAAAACATCAAAACATTTGGGGGATTTATTACAAGTGTTTTTGATCGCCGCCAAGTATGGGTCAAAATAATAGGGGAAATTTCAAGTTTTCAATGTTTCTGTGGTTGTAAAATGCCGCTAAGAACAAATGCTATTAAAATAATATTTTCCGCCGCTTAGCACAAAGAATTTATTAGAAAAAAACTTCTGTTTAGCTCATTTATTTAATGTTGTAAAACTTAACTAAAAGCACTAAATAGAAACACATAACTTTAATCTCTCACTTGTCGAGTGAGGAATACCTTGATCGCCGATAAAAAAGAGACACATAACTTTAATATATCATTGCTCATTAGAGTGAACAAAACAAATTGAGGAAGAACAGATTTGTACACATCTGCATCAAAAGAGAGTAATACAAAAATAGATGACGAGCTTTTGATAAAAAAGAGATGATTAATGATAAAACAATAATTAGAAAAGAACAAACCCATAAAACAAATAATTAAAGAGAATAATTAAGGGCAAAAGTGCTGATATGATAATTAACTATTTTAATTTGAGCAAAATAATAAAGGACTATTTCGCGGTGCATAAATAATATTCAACTTTAAATTTGTGATCTGGTGCAAAAATAATAAAACCAGTGCTGAATGTTAATTTGTAGTTTTGTGGAACCTTCATGATATTATTTTTTAAAATAAAAAAATACTTTTTACCCTCTCAATTAAAACCTTGCTGATATTAGTTAGCATGAGAAGATGAACAGGAGAAGGAAGAATGATTAAGTTTTAGTTTTGAGCAGTAAAAATATATTTTTACTTTAGAAAATAATTTCAACAAAGTTTTACAAAATTACAAATTTATATTTAGTAACGATTTTATCATTTTTGCACCGGGCCACAAAGTTGATTATTATTTTTTTTGATCAAAAAAAGTTGATTATTATTGATGCACCACGAAATAGTCATTTATAATTTTTGCCTAAATTGAAATAGTTAATTATTATATCAACGTTTTTGCCCAATAATTAATAAACAAACTAAATTGAAGAAAGACAAGAAACGGCAAAGACATAAAAGAAGAGAAGAGAGAATCCAACTTATTATTTGCCACGATAAAAGGGCATAATGACAGAGAGCGGTTGTTCAAAGACTTGCTTTGCTGAGCTCACCCTCTTTTATGACACCAGTGCATAAACCAACACAACTCCAAACACTCCTTCCTATTGAGAAGGGTGCAATATCATTGGGTTTGAAAACAAACACCAAAAAAGAAAAGATCATAATGATTACTATAATCTAGCTATCAACATAACCAAAACTTAAAAACGAATAACCACATAGGTAACCACACAAGAAAAAAATGCATAACACCTAAGAATAACTGCAACGGGTAACAAAGACTCAAAAAGTACCATTAGAGCCCGTTAGTACCAAGCCAGAGCAGTCATGTTGCTTGGGTGGTTATGAGCTAGCCACCCATCCCTCCATATTATATCTTTAGTGCCATAGAAGTCCATTGTCCCTCCATCTTGTTCTTCAACCTAGCGTCACAATACACAAATTCAATTCCCCTTGAAAAACCATATATGAGGTTTGAAGTCTGTCCTTCCTCCCTTGAGCCACCACCATGCACAACTTCACCATAGTCGATGGATGATTCTCGTTCAACTTCCTCACCACAAAATACACTTCGTCATGCCCATAGCCGCGTCTCCAAACATGCAATCACAAAAAAGCTTCTAGATCTGGCCTTCGATTCCGCCTTTCACCTTCTTCGCTGAAGCTGTAAGATTTGCTACACCTTTAAGATGACAAACGAATCCCCACTATTGGAGGAGAGAACCCGCGCTCGAGGCAAGGAAAAGCTTAGGAGCGCTCAAAACCCTAGCGGCGCTAAGTGATGGTGTTTTTGAAGAGATAGAGTAAGGGTTTGTTTTTTCGTAAAACGTTAAAACAAGATGTTTACATGTCTTTTAAAAATGTGTAAAGTAAGAGAAATCCGGACTAATAACAACTAAAACATGTAAGGTAGGTGGAACATCTTATTTGACTTATTATGCTAAAAAATCTAGCTAACACAAAAATTTAAATGACATGTTTTCAATGTTATTCATATTAGTATTACAAATTGAAAAACATATTGCTAATAGTTAATTAATAATTTTTAGGGCAAAAGTGTAAAAATAGTCATCGTAAATTTAAAAATGTGCAACTATAACTCTGGTAAATTGAAGGGGGTAAAACTGTACACTGTAAATCAAAATAGGGGAAAATTGGGTAAATGTGCAAAAATAGTCATCGTTTATTTAAACGTACCTTTTCCAGACGTGGCCCCACTATCAGTAAATGATGTGTCATACATTTAAAGAGTGCAATATGTTGATGAAACTTTAATTTTTTGATGAGACTTTATTTTTTCACATGATTACGTAGAAGTAAGGTGAATTTCACATGATTTGAGGTTCTATTTGGTTTCTTATCGAAATGATTTGGGGGTTTAGAGTTCGTTTTTAGTGATTTAGGGTTCAACTGGATGCATTTTAGTTTTCACGTTAGATTTTGGAATTGACATGTCATTTGCTGATGGTGGAGCCCACGTCTGGAAAATGCCTGTTTAACTCGGCCTAATAGAAATGTTACTTTTGCCTCATTTTGGTTTACAATGTATGGTTTTTGCCTCATTTTAGTTTACAGTGTACAGTTTTGCCCCCTTCAATTTACCAGAGTTATAATTGCCCATTTTTAAATTTACGGTGGTTATTTTTGCACCTTTGCTCTATTTTTTATGACGCCATGTCAGATTAAAAATTATACGTAAGACCTAACATAATGACATGATGCACCGAATTTACGCAAGAATTTCTAATAAAGTAATTATTTGAACACAATTTTCTTAATAAGCATCTTGTCTCAATTTTTGTCATACCAAAAACAAATTTTACTATAAACCCATTTCAATTCTTAATTATTTATATATATCAACATACTCCATCATCATCAACATAAACCTTATTCCAATTAGATGGGGTCGGCTACATGGTCATTGTGCTCTATCAATAGTCATGCCTGGAGGTAAACATTTCATCAAAAGATCTCTTTGGTCTTCCTCTCCTTCTTGTGCAGTGATTCCATACTCTTTCTTCAATTATTCTTACTGCTCATCCACTTCTCTTCTTTGAACCTTTTGTTTCTTTATATGCCTTTTCCCATGATAGTATGATAGCCTTTGTGAAGAACCAAACAATGACATATTGATAGAAACAATGTGTATTTCCATGCTCAATAGATTCGACATATTTTTACGTTGGCTGCCGAAGCCTAACACAACTCTACTCCTTTATTCAGACTAGGGACCGTCTATAAATATAGGCGGAATATTCCGTGGACACACAGTCACACGGGGGTAAATAACCAAGCATGACACGAAGTCACAAAAAACAAACTCCTAAAAAATATAAGACCTAGTTGACTTTTTTGGAAAATCCTAAAAAATCAAAATAAATTAATTATAATTTGATTTACCTAATTTTCCCCCTTAAACTAATTTATTTTACTTATAAACTAATAGATAATTTAAAAATATAGGAGTATCAAATATGTCATGATTTAATAACTTATTTTGCAACTTTAATCTCTGCAATAAAAAAAAGTCAACTAGACCAAAGGTATTATTACATATTGCAAGATTTTTTTTGGGTTCCCTTCTCCTTGGAATAAGTTAGATCCATAAAACATCATTTAAAGAAAAAGAAAACAATAACCAAGTTATTTAGAGTTCTTGTACTTGTAAAGCCCAAGAACTGAAATTGTAGACATCCACACTAATCAATCGAACGTTACTTAAATTTGGTGAAGTGAAGAAGAAGAAGAAGAAGGAAATCCAAAGTAAAAGACAATGAATTTCGCAAATTCGCAGTTGGTTTGTCCAATCCTCATATTCCTAATCACCGCCCTTTTCTCTCAATCCATCCTTCCTACTTTAGGTTACCAAATGTGGGCTTTACTCTTTCTCTATCAATTTTCATTCTGATTCATGAGATCCATGTGAATTGTGATAATTCAATTTAAACCTTTTCTTAATTTTAATTTTTTTTTTTTTGTTGCGTTTGAATTTTGGGCAGAGATTTGGGAAGCGAGGAATCTGAAAATGGATTCCAAGGCAGAGTTCTTATGAGCTTTAAGGAAAAGCCTGCTGGTAGTAATGTCACATTTCAATGTTCTCCTTCTGGGCCATGTGTCCCCTGCCTTTATTCAGAGAAGGTCTTTTTTTTCTGTTCTTTTGTGATTGGAGATTTGATCTTTTTTTTTTTTAAATTCTTTTTGTTCTTTCATTATGTTTAGTGTAAGTTTTAGTTTATGTTGTACTTGCTATTTCTTTTGAATTGATCTCTTAGACTGTAGAAGGGTCTGTTTGGCTCAACGGTAAGCTCTCTTTCCGTGGCGTTTGAGGTTGTAGGATCGAATGTGTCCCCTTCATAAAGCAGATAACCCTCACCAAGTGGGGACTAGAATTGGGTTTAACCTTTTGATCTCTTAGATTGTGAAGTTATTGATGACTATGTTTCAGATGAATTTTGTAGAATATATGTTTTTTCCTTCATTGGTCAAAGTAAACTATGTGGTATTCCTGAGTAGATATGGTGGATTAGCTAGGAAACACCCAATACTATACTTTTGTCTTTTTTTGCCTCTATAACTGCAGCAAGCATTTTTCTTTGGTGCAAGATGTTATGTGAATGGATTCAGGTGTACCTGGATTGCCGGTGAATTTGGTTGGGTACCCACATGAATTCGGAGCACCGATTAGGACTCTGAATACGTTATACGGAAGATGCACCATAGAGTGGAATAGAGATAAGGGACAGGAGAGACTTTATGTTTTTCCAAAACTGAATTCTTCTTTCCCATTCATCGTATATATAAAGTGGGAAAAACACGTCTCTTTAATTTCTAACAGAAGAAACATGTCTTTTTAATTCAATGAAATTAAGGGGAAAATTACTCATTTTACCCTAAATCTCTCCTAAATCAATTATTACAATTTGACCCTAATTCTCATTATATTTTGGGTTTGGGCCCTAATCCACCAAGTGTGGACGCAGTATTTCCTTGCATTATGGATTGTTTCTAGAGACGCTGATTCAATGATTCATGCTGAGCTGTGATAAAATGAACTCATTAGAAGTTTTGTCATGTGAATGGAGATGGATATTTACATTTAGTTTGAATTGGAAGTTACAATTTCACATTATTTACATTTCAAATATTGCTGGAATATTTGAAATGTTTTTAATTGTCTTGTTGTTTGATGTGGATGCTGTCATACCTTATGTATGTCTGCATTGGTATTTCATAGCTGTTGAGACTTGTGATATATGGACTCCTCACTATTGAAGGACTGTTTATTGCTCTGTTTGATATTTTTGAGTTAGTTTATGTGCATTTCAAAATAGGAAGTGCATTCATGCATACTTCCCTACAGCTTTCTTCAATGTAATATATGAGGGATGAGAAATGTGATAAGCTAAAGAATGAAGTGTGCAGTTCCACTTTTTTAGTCTTTCGCACCCAAAAGGAGTCATTTGAGGCATAGAAAATTTTTGAACGTCTTTGTATATTTGCATCTATATTTATTCTTATAGATGTGTTTGTTTGGGTTTGAAGGGTGATGAAAAATATCGCTGCAGTGAAACTGGCTACCGAATTCCATTGAAATGTATAGAAAGTGAAGATTCCGTGAAAAGTTCAAAGAAAAAAGATTCTCAAAATTCTCAGTCTACTCAGGATAGTTCATCTACTTCAGTTAATGAATCGCAAGCGTACATCACTTACAGAAGCTGCATACCTTCAACAACTGAAGACAAGCTGTCCGTACTTAGTTTTGAGGTACTTAACATTTGTATGCATAACTTCTATTTGCAGCTTTTTATTAGCTTCGCTTGATAAATCTCAGATCATATAAGTGTTTTGTTATTGAATTTGACATGTCATCAATTAGCTTACAATTTGCTGCTGAGATTTTTTCCCTCTCAATTTCATTGGCCACTGGCAAAAAGGTGCATGTGATATCAAAATGATAGTATGTATTATGAGTTATAAACATGATCTTGACTTGGGCTGTTGAAATTGCTTAAAGTCATCAACCATTTTTAAGAGGAGTGTTTGGAGTTAAATGTTTGAAGAAAAATGGAGTGATAATAAATGATTAATAGCCATTAGCCCATTAGCATTGATATATTTGGATCCTTTAAGAGTGGGGACATTTCATGTGCTGTATATTCTTGTATAATCCTAGTCCCACTTCAAGAGGCATACGTATTATTTGAAATGTGATGATAAGTGATAAATAGAACATATTATTGGTCCATCCATCTACAGTCTACCTTATGCTATAAATTGTTTTATCTGCTAGCAGTAGAACTCGCCCCAATGACTCATTGGTTATTTTAGTTATGCTTACCACATGTTTCCTGTCAAAGAACCTTTTCTATTGTATTGGGCATCAAGTTTTACCTTCATATAAAGCCCATATCCATCTTGTGGAAGATTAACGTACAATTCGGTTGAAACTTGAGGAGCAATTTAAATTTCCATGCTCATATTTGCGTGGAAATGCAAATTGAGATTCTGTTATTCATTATATTTAATTCTCTACTCATTCGTATATAATCCATTCAGTAATACTCCCTCCGATCTTGAATATATGACCCATTTAATTAATTTGGTTGTATTAAGAATGTTAGTTAAGTTAGTTTATATATCATACCCCCTAAAAGACGATAGTCATCTTCCTTAAATCTCTCCTTTGATCTGATTTTTGCTGATGGAATACCAATAAAGGGGGGTAATTTAGAAAATAAAAAATTGACAAAAAATGTAATTTAGAAAATAAAAAATTGACAAAAAATAGAAATAAGTCCTACATTTTGCATTGGAGGAGGCAGTATCTAAAAAGATTTGTCACGTTGCCCGTTATCCTTATCAATGGAGTAGCATTTCTGTGCCCGTCAAACTATTAAGTACTAACCACTGATATTGATGATTGACGTTAATTGACAATTAATATAGTTTTATGCTGAAATCATTGCCTGCTAGTGCAAGTCTTTGAGGAGTTAACTCTCAACCTGTTATTTTAATCGATTATTGTATATTCTGTAAGCATCACTATCATAATGAGCATTTTAGTGTTACAGTGTGTTATGAAAGTAAGCACTCAAACTGAAATTCTTCTGCGAAAATGTTTTTAATTCTATCAGAGAAAACTTAAAGGTGAAGATTTTTATGTATGAATGGAAGGTGTAAAGAAGGCTTGTTTTCATTTAAAGGATATTAGCTTTTATTTCCTATCTATTTTCATTTTTTTAATCGATGTTGATGAGTATGGATCTGTAGTTATGAATTATATTTACATTTAGTATTCTGCAATTTGATTGTTAAAATATAGATGAGCATGTGTATTGACGTGTTTGGACAGGGAATTGTGATTTTGCTGTTGCTCGTGAGTGGATCAATCATATATATGAGAAAAAGGAAAGCAGTTTCAGTGTCAGGTTATGCAGCAGTAAGATCATAAAACAAACTCTTAGTTGACAAACAAGTTTCTTGTAATTGTACGATGAGATCTACTCCAAACGAAGCATTGTTTTATTGTTACCATTGAAGCATCGGTATCCTGATCCTACTATTACCAGAAACCTGGCTGAACCTGTCAAAGAGACAGACTTGGTTGAGGTCTCCTTGCGAGGGGCCACGGTACCTACCACTTTGTTCAACCCCATGTTGGTGATTTATTTTGATTTAATATTAATTGGGTTGACCCTTTTTTTTATTAAAATTCAACTAATTCCTGGTTGGCCTCCAAAAAAATGTTACTAACTATTCTGGCTCACCGGACACACCTCTCTATATCTATAATTGTTTTGTGTATTGTAAAGTTAAATTGGTTTCTCCTGATAAAAAAAAAGTTAAATTGGTTCCTTTGCATTCTCTATAATAGTTTTATTTCAATGCTATGCCCTTTTTGCTCCGGGAAATGTTTTAATATTTGAAGTATGGATTTGCCCCAAAAGAAATATTTGAAGTTTGGAATTGTTTTGTAGATTTTGTGTTATTTGTTCTAATGTTTTTCTTAGACGCTTAATCCCTCTGTTTTCATGTTTTGGGTTTTATTGAAACTGTGGTTAACTTTGTCTGTGTCGGTTCGGTTTTTAATGCTGAAATATGAATAAATACATAGACATATGCATTGAAATCAGTAAATAAAGAAAGAACTGATAAAAAAAACTGATTCTATAGCTTTGTGAATTGACGTCGTTTCGTTTGGCTGAAGACCATTAGACCAAGTCAAGTCGACTGAACGTTTGTTTTTTCGTTGTCATTGGGAAAGGACAATCTGGTGGTCTGGTTTACCTTTGACCTGGCGAGATGTAACATAGGCTAATTGATTCTATTGATTGCATAATGTCTGATCTTGATCGAGAAGCCTTGGTTTAAGAGCTATGGGCATTGGTAAGATTTCGTTGCAATTAGAAGTATTCAAAGTAATATGGGTTCGTTTGGTTCAATTGCTTTGTAAGCATGTTAAGTTGCTCTTAAGTATGGTAATGACTAATGATGACCAAAAAATTGGTAATGTTCATTCTCAGCTGGCCCTATGAATCTTCATTAACACCATCGTCTCTATTAATTGCTATCAACTTTTAAAGTTGCAATTGCATTCCATCTCCTGTTCAGAATTGATGAACACACGAGGCTGTGAACACTTTCCATTTCAGATATTTTTCCCTTGAATATTCAGACCAGCTTTGGTTGCAACAAGCTCTAGATTTATGTGTTTATGTGGTTTCAATCTATATCGATCTGATTTATGTGTTTTTACTTTTAATTCATTGAACACCTTTGCTGCTAATTAGAAACTCCTCAAGATTGTTTTTTATTCAATTTCCTGATTCTCTTTAATATTCTCTTTTGACGATTGTGTTTATGGTTTGTAATGGCTTTAGCAAAGGAAGGAAGAGGTGGGAGACAATTGGGATAGGGATTTTTTAGGTGCAATATTGAAGTTTCATAAATTTGATCAAATATAGTAATCACATCACAACTTGGTACTACCTCCGTTCCTAAATATAATATCACTTTGGCTAATTTGGAGAGATTAAGGAAGGCTTTCCAATGAATTAGGATTACATGATCTTCCCAAAATACCCCTCACTTAAATTTAAAAGACAAATAGGGATTTGAGAGAGAAGTGAGGGAGCTAAGAAGTATAGGGGTAATTTGGACCAAAATTGAGACAAAATAGAAAGTGATCTTATATTTAGGAATTTATCAACTTCTCCAAAGTGATCTTATATTTAGGAACGGAGGGAGTAATAACTAACCAACACATTGATAGTAATCATCAATGCATTGCAATCCCTCCATTGCAACGCAATAAATTGCATTATCAAGGAGTTTGTAATTGAACCAAATGGGCCCTAAGTTCACCATAACCATTGAAAAGTAAAATAGTATATTTGTTCATAAATGTAAAAACTAATTGACTTTTTTGGAGAATCTTAAGCAATCTAGACTAAAAATGTGGTTTTCTAATTTTTTCTCTAAAATAGTTTTTTGAATTATAAGTTAACATTTGATCTGATAATATATAAAATATATTAAGATAAGTGGTTCATTTCACTTAATTAATTTCTCAAAAAAAATGTCAACTAGTCCTTTCATTTTGCTTCATTTAGGAACAATGTACATATAATGTAAACAAAAGTTGACATTAATTGTTAACCATATGTGACATTTTAAAACGCTCCCCACATAAAATTGGCATAACACAACCTTTTGGATGCCAATAGTGAAAGTAATGGATGCACAAGAGGGGGGGTGAATTGTGCTATCAAAATAAAAATCAAATAATAACAACACAAGGGTTTATACTGGTTCGGTCTTCCTGACCTACGTCCAGTTCTCAACCACCCAGGTTGAGTTCCACTATCCCCAGGTTTTACAACGGGTTCACCTGAAACCTTTACAACCGCAAGTTTTGGACGGGATTACTTGCAACCTTACAACCACAAGTTTTACTCAAGGCTCACTTGCAACCTTTCTAACTAGCTCCCCCTTACAACCAGCAAGGGTTCAACCTTTACAAATAAAGGATTTTCTGACTTAGTTCTCTTTAAGAACAGATAATGATACACACTTAAGTACAATGAATACTCTTAATACAAGAAGAGACTTAACTACAAAGAGTACAAGATAAGTAGATGATAAGATCTCTCAATGAGTTAAATGATCTTTCTCTTTTCTGGGCAGCTTTGAATGCTTGAAGGATTTCTCGGTTTCTCTCTCTAGCTTTCTTCAAGATGTCAAAGATATTAGATGTCTTCATAAATGAAGGTGAGCTCCTTTATATAGTCTTCAAGTATTCTCACTCTTGGTAGGTGGGTTAGCCGTTTGAATATGACCGTTTTTCCCATGTTACCGTTTGCCCAATTAATGCTTCATTAATGCTTAGCAGGGTTGACTTGCTTTATCTCTGAAAAGTAGTTCTGACAACTCTGCTCTGCCAAAAGCATTCTAACACTGCACTGTACTGAACGTTCTAACATTCTGATTGCTTGCGGAAGCGGATTCACATCCGGAAGCAACTTTACTTAGTGTGCTGCACTTTGAACGTTAGTCTAACAATATAAGCACATAGTCACATGCAGTGAGAATTTATTTAGTCTAAGAAGGCTTTCTTGCATCCGGAAGCAATTCCACATCCGGAAGCACTATCACTGGTCGAAGGGTTATGTTCACATTTACTCACTCTCGCTCAGTGTCCTTCAATCCAATAGTCAGCGCTAGTCACTAAGCAATCGGAAGCAATTCTACTGGACGTTGGGTCACTGGCGCTCAGATGTAGGAGATGCAGAAGTTTGCCCAGAAGGAATTGGTTTAGCAATAACTATGGGAGGATGGTTAATCTTCTTCAGCCCATACTTCATCATGATTTCCTCAACAATATTCTTGCTTTGCTCAGATGAAGGGGGCTCTGAAGATGAAGATTCTGGCTGTGGGATGTCTTCACTTTGCTCATATACAACCATATCCCATTTGGACCTTTGCTTATCCGTTCGCTGCTGTTGCATAAAACGGATGGCTTCCCCTCTGATCAGACTCTCAGCACCACCCAATCTCTGAGACTCCATGGCTCGGCGGAGGGCAGCAGTGATATCTTCATCCAGCCAGAGGGATGACTGAGTCAGAACATCCCTTGTCTCCATGGTATGGCGGAGGGCGATAGCAGCATCTCTCCCCCTTTTGTCATCATCAAGGAGGGCAAGGGCCAGGGAGGACGAACTGGGTGAAGAGGAGGGTGGAGGTTCAGGGCCAAAGTGTTTAGGTGGTGAAGGGTTGGGTGAGGATGTGGGGGAGGGTTGTTGGGGTGAATTAGGAGGGTTGGGAAAGAGGATTGAGTTTCTTTCGAAGAAGGAGGGGTGGGTAAATAGGTCATCAAAGGGGTAGGTGGAGTAGTAGACATCGGGTTGTCTAACTTTCCACGGAATAGGGGATTGTTCGCAGAGGTAGTAGGTGTGAAGTGGGTCATCAGGAGAGGTAAAAACAAGGTTTTGGGCTGTGGTGGGTTGAGGTGTGGTAGGATTAGGATTGGAAGGTCCGGCGGAAGTGGGGGATGGTGAATGGTTAGGGGAGTTATGTGGAGATGGGGAGTTATTGGAGTTTAGTGGTGATTGGCGAGGGGATTGTTGGGGTGAGTCTTGTGTGGAGTGTTGAGGTGATGTTTGATGGTCATTGTTGGGTGAGTCTTGAGGTTGTTGGTCGTGGTTGGGTGAGGTCTGGGGTTGTTGGTCGTGGTTGGGTGAGGTCTGGGGTTGTTGGTTGGCTGTGGCTGTTGAGTGTTGGGGGGAGGAGGGGGAGGAAGTAATGGTTGATTAGGTGGAGGAGGAGGAGGTGGGTTAGGAGGAGGTGGTGGTGGTAAATTACCTTGTGGTTGAGGGATTTGAAGATGTTGGAGGATGAGATCTAGCTTGGCATCCACTCTAGCAAGTTGAGTCTCAACCTGACCCACTCGATCCTCGAGCCTCTGGATGCGCTCCCCCTGCTGCTGGAAGCCAGTATCACAGTCATTTCGGAGAGGAGCCACCAAGGAGTCAGAAAGCTTAAGGAGAATCTCTTCCTTCATCTCCTGGGCAAAGGCTTTAACAGTAGCTGGCACCCTCACAACTCGGCTAGGTCCGGGATGAGAGTCAACCTCTTGATCCCTTGCGCCAGATACAGAGGGGGCTGAGGTATGAGAGGCACTGCCTGCCTGAGACCCTGAGCGAGTGGGCTTGGCCTTCTTAAGATACTTAATCCCCATCTTACTTATGTTAATTGCACTCACAGGAAGGCACTTAACATTTTCTTCCTCCACAGTGGATGTAGCCTTGATCAGATTCTTCTCAAGGAGGAAGGCGATGATAGTGGGGTAGGGAAGATATCCAGCCTTATGATTTACCATCCATCTATGCAGTTCAAGACAGATCAACTGCCCGGGGTTGATTGGCTGCTGGGAGAGAAGTCTGGGAAACCAAGGGTTATACAGGAGAGTGAACTCGTTGAAGTTCCCCCCTTTGTGTGTCATCATGCGGAAGTAGACGTAGTATAAGAGCCTGTTGGAGTCAGACATCCCGGATACCTTCTTCCCTTGGGTGTCATAAATCTTCTCAAGTTCTTCCTTGCTGAGTTTGAGTGACTCAGGGTATAGCCACTCATTCATTCCTTCCTCAGTAATCCCCATTAGGGCGTTGATGTCCCTCCAAGTGAAACTGAAGGTTCTCCCCCTTACTGTGGCTGTGAAGGTGAGTCTCCGAATCTGTTCCTTCCCATCCACTTTCTTATGCTTAACCTTCCCAGTGAGAGATTCACAGAACACCCGCAGGACGTTGATATTGTACTCCTGGTTGATCCCCAGCCAGGGCATGTACTTTTCCAGAAATGGCCGCAAGTGTGGAAACCCTAGATCATCTATCTTGGCCAGATCTATGAACATTCCGGTGTTGAAGTAGGGCTTGATGGTTTCAAACTTGGAGGAAACAGCCTCCAAAGGCCCATCTCGATACACACGTGGATCATCCTCCTCTATTCTCTGTCTTTTGGAATAGGGCTCTTCGCTAAATTGGACCTTCTTTTTCCCTTTCCTCTTGGATTGTTCTTGTTGACGCTCAGAATGCCCAGGTTGTTCTTGGACTTGCTCATTCTGCCCTTGGCTTTGCCCAGATTTTTCTTGGACTCGCTCATGTTGCCCTTGGTTTTGCCCAGATTGTTCTTGACGTTCATGGTGTTCATGTGTTTTTCCAGAATGTGACTGCCCAGATTTGCCTGTTTTGGACTTCGATTTCTTGGAGGTGGTGGCTTTCTTTGTGTTGGGGTTAGATTCATGTGAGCCGGCCATTTTTGTGTGGGTTTAAGGTTTATATGAGATGAAATGCGAAGAAGAAGATGAAGAAAATGAAGAACAGGATGAAGATGAAGAGATGTATGATGAACTCGATGAATACTTTCAGAGAGTTTTGTTGGTAAGAAATTTGTGTAAGTGAAAAAGTGAAAGTGAAAGTGACTTCCTATTTATATGCAAAGTTACAACGGGTAAAATGAGTAATGACTCTTCATGAAAGCATTCGTTTATTCATTGGGTAACGTAAACATTTAATTGAAATGACGCATCTTTTGACATGTGTCGCTTCACCTTATCAGAGAAGGCACAACTTCTCATGGAGGAAGATGAAGCGTTTTCTGAAGTGACGTGTCCCTTGGTTCAGGCACTGGCGCTCTTGCTTGCTTTAGTTCAACACTCAGTGCCAGCAAATGATCATCCGGAAGTGGTTTTGCTTCCGGTTGCACTTGCTTAAGATTTAACATTGGGGACCTGCAAAAACAAGGATTGGCACTCCGATGCCTAAGTTAGTATTGTTGCAGGTTTTAATCAATTTAAGCACATGGTTATTTGAAGGATTAAACTTCATTTGGGTTTACCATTCCCAAATCACCTCTTATGAATGTAAATTGATCAACCCCCAGAGGCTTGGTGAAAATATCAGCAAGCTGATGCTGAGTGGGGACAAATTGCACTTTGACATCTTTCTTTTGAACATGATCTCTGATGAAGTGATGTCTGACATCAATGTGCTTTGTCCTTGTGTGCTGAACCGGATTCTTGGCGAGGCTGATCGTGCTTGTATTATCACAGAGGATGGGTGCCTCAGGGAACTCCAAGCCAAGATCTCTCAGTTGGTTCTTCAGCCACAACACTTGGGCACAACAGCTTGCTGCAGCAATGTATTCTGCCTCTGTGGATGATAGTGACACGCAGGTTTGCTTTTTGCTAGCCCAGGAGACCAGACAACCACCAAGGAAGGCACATTGTCCACTAGTGCTCTTCCTATCAGTTTTATAACCTGCATGGTCAGAGTCAGAGTAAGCCCACAAAAACTCTTGGTTACCTCTGGGGTACCAAAGACCAAGCTCTTGTGTTCCCTCAAGGTATCTTAGGATACGTTTAACACATGTTAGATGTGACTCCTTGGGGTTGGCTTGAAACCTAGCACACATGCCTACATTAAATTGAATGTCAGGCCTGCTTGCTGTTAAGTATAGCAGGGAACCTATCATTCCCCTGTACATGGGCAGGCTGACAGATTTACCCTTTGCGTCAGCATCGAGTGCGGCAGTGGTACTCATGGGAGTGTCATACTCCTTGCATTTATCCATCCCAAACTTCTTGAGTAGCTCTCTGCAGTATTTAGTTTGGGAAATGAAGATGTCATTCTTCTTTTGTTTAATTTGCAGGCCTAGGAAGAACGTTAGTTCTCCCATCATTGACATTTCAAACTCACCCTGCATAGTCTTAGAGAATTCTTCACAAAGCTTTTCATTAGTTGCCCCAAAAATAATATCATCAACATAAATCTGGACAATTAACATATTTCTATCTTTGTGAAGAATAAACAGTGTATTATCTAATTTGCCTCTTGAGAAACCCTTGCCCAGCAAAAAACTGCTGAGTCTCTCATACCAAGCTCGAGGAGCTTGTTTCAGGCCATACAAAGCTTTCTTTAGCCTATACACATGTTTAGGACGCTTGTGGTCCTCAAAGCCAGGAGGTTGTTCTACATAAACCTCTTCTTTGATGTAACCATTAAGAAATGCACTCTTTACATCCATTTGATATAATCTAAAGCCTTTCATGGATGCAAAGGCTAGAAGAATTCTTATTGCTTCGAGTCTAACGACTGGAGCAAAAGTTTCTTCATAGTCTATGTCTTCTTCTTGGTTATACCCTTTGGCTACCAATCTGGCTTTGTTCCTTGTTATTTGACCTGTCTCATCCAGTTTGTTTTTGAAGACCCATTTGGTCCCAACTATGGATTGGTGAGACGGCCTTGGGACTAGTTCCCAAACTTGGCTTCTTTCAAATTGATTTAGCTCTTCCTGCATGGCAATAATCCAGTCGCACTCCTCAAGAGCTTGTTCAACTGAAGTTGGTTCGATTTGAGATAAAAATGCTCCAAACTCAACTTCATTTTGAACCTGCCTTCTGATTCTGACACCAGAAGAAACATCACCAAGCACTTGATCAAGAGGATGATCCCTGTGATGTCTCCTAGCTGTTGGCAACTGTGCCTCATTAGGCACGGTCTGCACTCTAGGCTCATCACTGGGTTCATCTTCTTCTTTGGGATTGCTTGCTGGTGTTTCTTTTGGTGGTGAAGAAGATGATGGTGGTTTTGGAAAGTTGAGTATTTCATCATCTTCTCTGGATTGTCCCCATGTAGGAGTTTCATCAAATACAACATGCATTGATTCTTCTACGATTCTAGTTCTCATGTTGTATATTCTATATGCCTTACTCCTAAGGGAATACCCTATGAATACACCTATATCAGCTTTTGGATCAAACTTACCCAGATTTACCTTTCCATTGTTATGCACATAGCATTTTGATCCAAAGATTCTGAGTTCTGACACCAGAAGAAACATCACCAAGCACTTGATCAAGAGGATGATCCCTGTGATGTCTCCTAGCTGTTGGCAACTGTGCCTCATCAGGCACGGTCTGCATTCTAGGCTCATCACTGGGTTCATCTTCTTCTTTGGGATTGCTTGCTGGTGTTTCTTTTGGTGGTGAAGAAGATGATGGTGGTTTTGGAAAGTTCAGTATTTCATCATCTTCTCTGGATTGTCCCCATGTAGGAGTTTCATCAAATACAACATGCATTGATTCTTCTACGATTCTAGTTCTCATGTTGTATATTCTATATGTCTTACTCCTAAGGGAATACCCTATGAATACACCTATATCAGCTTTTGGATCAAACTTACCCAGATTTACCTTTCCATTGTTATGCACATAGCATTTTGATCCAAAGATTCTGAGTTCGATAATGATACACACTTAAGTACAATGAATGCTCTTAATACAAGAAGAGACTTAACTACAAAGAGTACAAGATAAGTAGATGATAAGATCTCTCAATGAGTTAAATGCTCTTTCTCTTTTCTGGGCAGCTTTGAATGCTTGAAGGATTTCTCGGTTTTTCTCTCTAGCTTTCTTCAAGATGTCAAAAATATTAGATGTCTTCATAAATGAAGGTGAGCTCCTTTATATAGTCTTCAAGTATTCTCACTCTTGGTAGGTGGGTTAGCCGTTTGAATATGACCGTTTTTCCCATGTTACCGTTTGCCCAATTAATGCTTAGCAGGGTTGACTTGCTTTATCTCTGAAAAGTAGTTCTGACAACTCTGCTCTGCCAAAAGCATTCTAACACTGCACTGTACTGAACGTTCTAACATTCTGATTGCTTGCGGAAGCGGATTCACATCCGGAAGCAACTTTACTTAGTGTGCTGCACTTTGAACGTTAGTCTAACAATATAAGCACATAGTCACATGCAGTGGGAATTTATTTAGTCTAAGAAGGCTTTCTTGCATCCGGAAGCAATTCCACATCCGGAAGCACTATCACTGGTCGAAGGGTTATGTTCACATTTACTCACTCTCGCTCAGTGTCCTTCAATCCAATAGTCAGCGCTAGTCACTAAGCAATCGGAAGCAATTCTACTGGACGTTGGGTCACTGGCGCTCAGTGTTATCTATACCAACAGCCAGCGCTAGTCTTAATACAATCGGAAGCAAATCCACATCCGGTTGCATCTTAGCTTAGTCTTAAGGTTTTGTATATCTAATGCTCCTAGACTAAGTTATTTACTTAGTGAAGTGCTTGTTGTTGCTGGGGGATGAGACATTCATCCGCGAGCGCTAGTCTTAGTCCATCCGGAAGTAAATCCACATTCGGTTGTATTCTTACTTGGGGTTCTATATTAACCTAATATTTTCTAAGTGTTTGGCTCGTTCTTTCATATTTTAGTCTTCATCAAAACTTAAGATTCTAACAAATAGCTTTTATGTGAAAACATTTGGACAAAATTTGACATTAACCCATCAAAATAAAATTAAATGGGTCATTTAATTATAACATATCATTTGTTTATAAGTTAAATTATAAATCAAATAATTATTTTATAGAGAAAAATTAAACAAATCAATTTATATGTAATTTATTTAGTTTTTTTACAATCTTTCAATAAAATCGAGTAAATCATATATTTAAGAATAGAGTACAAAAGAACTATTGCAAGTCTAATTGACAGTAATTACACCACAATATATGAAGTTTTCAGTGAAATAACATTTGAAATGAAAATTTATAATAAGTTTTGATACGGTCAATTTTTTGAATTTTCTTAGGATTTTTTGTCAAGCTCTAAATAATATCCATATCCTCAAAATGTGTCCCTCTTTCTAGGATGAATATATAGACTAAAAGAAAGTAAGATCATATGAAAAGGGAAGGTTGCATCATAATTGGATTGGACTGATCTAGCTGGGTATTAGGCTCAAAGTTTTGGCCCAAGGAGCAGTCCAATTTTATTAGGTTCTAGACCAAGACAGAGTTAAAGTTGGACTTGGTCCACAAAGTTACAGATCAAACTAATAATGATATGAAGAAATTGTTGAATAAAAATTTTAGGGAAAATTAATTTGAGGTCCCCACAAGGGACTTAATACTAGAAAAGTCCCAAAAGTTGAGAAAATTAATGTAGGGTCCCAAGGGACCTCACTTTAATATACTTGAAAAGTGAAAAGACAATTTTGCCCATAACCTATCAACACTTGTCACATGTGCCCAGTAACTTGTCACGGTTTGTCCAAAGAGTTGTCAAGTGTGCCCAGTAACTTGTCATTTTGCCCTGCCATTAACTTAAAGAGTAGTGGCCATTAACTTGTTACACATGTCCAACTAGTTGTCACATGTGCCTAGTAACTTATCAAGGTTTGCACAAAGAGTTGTCAAGCGTGCCCAGTAACTTGTCATTTTGCCCTACCCATTAACTTAAAGAGTATTGTCCATTAAGTTATTACACATGTCCAACTAGTTGTCACATGTGCCCAGTAACTTGTCATGGTTTGCCCAAAGAGTTGTCAAGTGTGCCCAGTAAGTTGTTACACCTTGACAAGTTACTGGGCACATGTGACAAGTGTTAATAGGCTAGGGGCAAAACTGTCTTTTCACTTTTCAAGTATATTAAAGTGAGGTCCCTGAGGACCCTACATTAATTTTTCCCAACTTTTGGGACTTTTCTAGTATTAAGTCCCTCGTGAGGGACCTCAAATTAATTTTCCCAAAATTTTATAACTTTTATATCCGAATTTTAGAAAAATATATAAACTAATGGTTTTCAAATTATAGATATAATAAAAATATAATTCAAAAATTATAACTTACACCGGGCCAGGATCCCATATGGATGCTTTCAATTCACTCTTGAGTTTGATGGATATGTGTTGACTAGTGTTTATAGTGGGTTGTAGTGGCATTATTCCAGACCTGGAAGGGGATGGGTGTCAGGCTACAGTTGCAAATTGATATCGGTTCTCTTTACCCATTGCAAAGGTGTTTTTGATTTTCTATAGTCTCAATATTTGCTGGTCCAAAGGTTGTAAAAGAGTGCTAATCAAATCTGATTGTATTGAAGCAATATTATATTGTCAATCATCCCCTTAAGGGTTATTGTTACTATTTTTTTGGTCAAGCCCTTTAGGGTTATTATTAAGAAGACTAGTTCAGCCTTGTATATAATTGGGTGTTTTTTTTTCTTTTTACCTTGAATTGGGAGGTTAGTACTTAGTATAGAGTATAGACCATGTTAGTAGATGTATATAGGAATATCCGTGCTGATTTTTTGTCCAAGAGCTCCAAATCTTTGAGACTAATATTGTGTTCTTGATCAACCACCACCTTCATATGTTGAGTTGGTGGTTGATGAAGAAGCCTAGCAGAATCTGCTTTGTAACATTGTCCGAGTAAAATTCATTGCACTGGACAGTTAAAATCAAACTTATTTTCCCTTTTAATTCCGAATTGATTGCACTGGACAGTTAAAATCAAACTTCTTTTCCTTTTAAATTCTAAATTCACTGCACTGGACAGTCTTTGCTTTTTAATTCCAAAATATTTTAGAGTACTATCTTTCCATGACCACTCAATAGAACAGGATAAGTGGGCCAGCACAAAGAAATCCTTAAGCCAATCAAATTCGTTGATGTACGTACCCAGAAATATTTATCGCTTGTGCCTGAACATTATCTCAACATCTTATGGTGGACACTTTTACCTCATACCTGTTATTTTCTTAGAAAGAATTAAGTGCTTTTAAGTTTTAACTTGTATATTACACATTTTTGCTCTATATCAAATAGAGACGTGTCTTTTTCTATTTATTATTTATTTTTTAATTATTCATTTTCAATTTGTCTTTTTCTATTACCCATGTAATACTAAGGTCAAGATCCCACAAGATCTATCAACCAAGACTAGCTATGTCTTATCTATAATTTTGACAAGAAGCATTGCCTTATTTTCTCTACAATTTAGATTTAATTATTTTAAAAAGTTAGATCTATCAACCAAGACATCAACCATAAATGCAAAATAAAATTGAACCAAATCTATTACTTTTTTGGCACATGTCCCAGAATGTGTTTGAATTATTCTTTTAAAGTAATGTTACGGTGTATGATTTATAAAGTAGTTACATGAGATGAGGTTTGTGTGTATTTATGTAAAAACAGAGTTTTCTAAGTTCAAACGAACAGGGCTACTAGTAGTTTCACCGACCAAAACCTCTCATCAGTCTCTCATGTGAGTTTCAGAGAAGAATGGGGAAGATAATGCCATTTGTGGGAATGGTGGTGGCTATTCTGATCCAAATGGTAGGTCAAGAGATAACCAAGAGTGCTTTGAATAATGGCATCAACAAATACATCTTGATTTTCTACTCCTACGCTCTCTCCTCCTTCATCCTCCTTCCCTACATCATCTTACTTCTTTACAGGTTCCGCTCTCTCCCTCTCCCTCCCTCTCCCTCCCTCTCCCTCTCTCTCTCTCTCTCTCTCTCTCTCTCTCTGTATGTACGTACGTACTTACCATTAGTTTTGTTTGATTTATCTCTGAATTGTATCTTATGTTCTTCTCCCTATACTTTATTGTGAAGTCATTTACCGCATCAAGCAAAACTTATATTTATTGGTTACCAAGTTTTAAAAGTAGTTGTTTTCTTGTTTCTCAGGTCTCAAGCTCCTCCTATTAAGTTCTGTTCCATTTGCAGATTCTGTATACTTGCCATCTTAGGGTTCGTACTATATAACTCTGCATTTTTCTTCACTTATCTTGTTATAACTATATGTTAATATGTAAGTTGACATTGATGATAGAAAAATCAGCTAATTATGTATTAATATTGCAGAAGCTTAGGGACTGTATTGGCTTATGTTGGCATAGATTTAAGCTCACCCACAATGGCTGCGGCCATGTTGAACCTCATTCCTGCTTTCACTTTTGTGCTTGCCCTCATCTTCAGGTTCTAATTTTTTCTTTAATTTATTTTTCATGCATTCATCTGTGCTAATTGTGACATCTTGAAACAGAAAGTTAGTATGCAAATAGTGTAAATTTATCCGATATTTAATTAAGCTTTTGTAGTTATTTTATTGGATCTTTTTAATTCTTTTAATTCTAGGTATTTGTTAATATACTCATAATTTTTTAGAGAAACAAGTCCATATATAGGTGATGGATTGACATTCATTAAGCATACAGCTGGATTAAATAAAACCAAAATAAACCCGATTGCACATACATTATATACAGATGTAAAGACATGATTTTCAAGCATAACAATTTAATTTTGTGTTGATAGAAAGACATAAGATTTGAATGTAAATAATAATGTTAGTGAAAAAAGTATAATCAATTAGAGTTAGAGACTCAAAATAAGAAAAACAGAATATGCAAGTCTTCTAAATCTTGAAGTATCCCTATAAAGAAAAATCTCAAAACAAGGGGATATTTTAACCCATTTTATTTATCCTCTTATACTTTGTAATTGAGATATTTTTAGTCAATATTTATATTCTTATCGGCAAGCAATGAGTATCAAGACTCATAGCTATTAATATTGGGAAATCTATAAAGACTACTATAATGAACAAAAATTAATCAACAGTAAAAATTTAGCAAAATCATAAGGATTGACTAGCAGTATTATATGGGCGTTAGGGATATGTAAAATGAAATGTTGGGATGGATGGATGGATGGATGGATGTTGTTGGAGTAACACTTGTTAGCGATGAGAAAATGGTGGAAAAGAATTTGAAGTTGTTTGGATATATCCAACTAATTGAAAGTCATTAGTTGCACAAGTGAGGACGATGGTAGATGAAGTAAGGTTTGAGTCTGAAACAAACACCTAGTGAAATTGTAGAATGGTATATTTTAGTTAGCAATGTACCTAAAAGTTTAGTTATTGATAGAGCATAATATATAATACCACATGATCTATGTAACTGACTGGCCACACTTAATACAATAAGCTTTAATTTATTATTGTTGTATAAAGATTGACAGCTAATAATTTATTTTTTTCATCTAATACATCTCTATTGAAGCTTGCTTAAGGGAGAAAAATGGATGTCACAAGAACGATACATCATGATTACGTCAGTGATAGGTCAGAGATTTTGAGTTAAGTTGCCTATAACAATAAGGACTAAAAGTTGGAAAAGAAAGAGAGAAAACAAAAAGGACTAAAAAGTAAAAAACTGTTTCCTTTTAAAATTTTATTATGCTAATTTTATTTGTCAATATTGATGTTGAGCAAGGAAGATCATTGAAGCTCTTCCTCACTTGAGTTGGTTTTTTCTCTGGGGGGATGGACCACTAAATTTTGGTAAAATGACAATTCATGCAAACACAATAATTGAGCACGAAAAAGTTGTGCAAATAAAATAACTTTAAAGAACTTTGAATTTCATTTTTTATTAAGGAAAAATGACAAAAAAATATCTATTGAATTTTAAAATTCCAATTATATATAATTTAGAGTCTTTAATATACCTTTATTCAAAAACTTTTATCTAAAATGAAAAAACTTAGAAAAAAAGATGTCATTTATTAAACGATTGCATGTCCATGTAAATTTGTAAACAGCAATGTGTTTCCATGACCACGTCACATCTTATGTTTAGTTGATGTCACGAGCTTGAGCTTGACGATAGCATATTTGTATGCATATACTAAAATATTTTTTTTGCCATTGAACTTTTAAATCAAATGATGACACCAATCTCACCCCATCATAGAGTTGGTGGTGGGATTAATTCTCAAGTTGAGATTCTGCGTATGGTGTTTTGATGTTTAAGTATGCAGGTTGTGAGTATTCCCTCTCATGGGGAGAATTAGAATAGGGGTAACTTTTTTTTTTTTTAAAGAAAAGGGTTGTAAAATATTTTTAGTGATCATTACTTTTGAATTGGATACCCTACGTAAAATTTATATAATGTGTTTTAAATGTTACTCTTCAAAAATAAAATACGCAATAATTCTCATATTTTATAAAAGGTTTTATTTTACTTCCTTAATTTTATTAAATGTCTTTTCAGTCCTCCAATGTAACACCTATTATTTTCACCAGCAAAAATGTTGACAATGAAATTTGAAACATTGACAACATTTGTAAATATTGGTATGATATGTTTATTTATTGTTTTTTTTTAAAAAAAATGAATGATACAAGTAATATTATTTGGGGCTAAAGATGTTAAAGATTGCAAATTCAAAGTGAGTTTTATAAAATTAAATAATCAAACTTAAGCCTTCTATAAAGTTTGTGAATTCAATGATAATATAATAGTCTTGATTATGATTAACCCTGAAATTAGACCAAATTTGAGTCCCCTAATTGGATTCTAAGGACAATATAGATTATGCTAAATATAGTCACATTCTTACACCTGTGCTAGTAAATGGCGCAATAAATTTGTAACACGCCCCTAAAGTTTTAATTGTAGCTAGCATGAGAATTGAGCTTGTACTATCTCAATTTTTTAATGGTTCAGGATGGAAGTACTACATTTCAGAGAATACACCAGCCAAGCTAAAGTTTTAGGGACTATAGTCACGATTAGTGGAGCATTTGTTGTGATATTCTACAAGGGCCCACCAATCTTCAAGAATTATTTGTCAGTATCTTCTTATAAGCAGATTTTCTCATCAGCCCAATCCAACTGGGTCCTTGGAGGCTTTTATTTAACCATTGAATCTATCGCTGCTTCACTTTGGTACATTTATCAGGTTGTGTCAGTTTTGTTTTTTTGAAACTAGAAGAAAATAACTTATGTTTATATTGTGTGTATAAGTAGACAAAATAATTGACTTGTTTTTGCTTATTCTCTTTTGCAAAATGTTTCAGGCATCAGTCATCGAGAGCTACCCTTGTGTAGTGGTGATAGTCTTCTTCCAAATTCTCTTTTCCACAATTCTGTGTGCAGTATTTGCCATATTTGTAGTTCCAGATCTATCATCATGGGTCTTAAGACTTGATGTGGGTCTGGTTTGCATTATCTTCCAGGTAATCCTTATTTCAGATTACTAATGAAGTTTACTACTCCATTAATTTTTAGACACAAACAGTATAGGTATTTAAATGAGAAAAAGTAGAGGGTCATTGAATAAAAAAGAGGTAGAAGGATAAAATAATGAAATAATATGACTGAAAATATAGTATTTAAACAAATAAGTATCATAAATTATATACCTGGTAGACAAATTGAATAGTGAGATAGAAAATAAAGACAATTAGTTAACCTTAAAAAAATTAAAGACAATAATTTCACCAAAAAAATTAAAGACAATTAGTTAAATAAGAAATGTGAAGAATAAAAATGGAGAGGTCAGAAAGAAGAAAGTAGAGAGGGAGGAAAAATTAAAGTAGGGGAGGGGAAATTTAGGATGAGTGAAACATATATAGATGATTCTCGTGTCGCGTCTCACTTATCATATGTCGCGCCCTTAAAAGAGACATCATTAAAAACATGTTTTTATAATTTTTTCTGCATATGTATGTTGCCCCAGGGCTCAACATACATATTGTATGTCACACCATGTGGGGTGCGACATACATATACTATTAAATTGAACTGATAAATATTGCAATATATGGTTGTTCAATAATTTTCCTTGAATCAGCCCAAAATAAATAATTTTCCTTGTGAAAGAAAAGTTAAAATGCGAGTGAAAAAAATGCTTTTCTTTAAATTGTAATCAACTAATCATGTCGGAAGGTAAAAAAAACTAATCATGTCGGGCGGGTCCTGAGTTCAAAAGAATAGGTAGAGATGTTTGTCATTACATATCCTTAATATTGTTTTGATAGGAGATATCAATTTATTCAATACTATGCCATCACATGACTTTTCATATGGTTGTTTGAAAATGCACTTGGTATAAAGTATGCATTATGGTGGAAAAGAAACGGAAATTGTGAAGCTACAAATTAAAGAAAATAAAACTTAGGTGTTTTAAGTTATTCGTAATGGTGCTAACTTGTCGTTCATCACGTAGGCAGTGGCTGCAATAGTGATTCGCTTCATTATATATGCATGGTGTGTAAAGAAAGCTGGACCACTTTTTTGTACAATGTTCAAGCCAGTGGGAATTATTTTCACTGTTATCATGGGTGCAGTTTTTCTGGGAGAAGATTTTTACCTTGGAAGGTAAGGTTTTAATACCAATATATCATTTGCTATCTTCTATGAGATCTTCATCATTGGTCCTTCATGCGAGATTCTTTTTGGAATTTAATAAACATCCAGAGCACATTTTGTTTTTAAATTACCCTTGTCTCTTTCTTCACCCCTTCATTTTCATCCTTCATATTTCTCCTCACCTATTAACTTATACCACAAATAATCGAATTATGTAGATTAAAAGGTTAATTGATATTAGTTAAAAGTAATAAATGTGGAAAAAAATATTTTTGCAAATATAACTTTAATTATGCAAAGGGTAAGTGAGAAAGAAAATTAGTGGGTAAAGAAAGGCTGAGAGAACTAGCAGAAAAAACAGAGAGAAGACATTATCTATTAAAAGCAGAGAATGAACGATTAATTCTTGGCAAAATGTGTGACAATTGAAGCAAAGACATAATCAATCGGAGGTAAAATTTTAAAAATTGATTCAATTTTTAGATCAAATTAAATATTTAGAGCACCAAAGGAAGTCCCAGTCAAAGGATTGTTTTGGAAAGGTTTTAATCAAAAAAACAATTGAGCTGATTAAACTAATTTTCCTAATTTCATGAAAATTGCTCATAGGGTCTTGTAAAAAAGAACTGGAGGGAGTAGCATGTATTCTTTTTTTTTTTTTAACTTACTTTTAAGGTGTGTATACACACATATTTGTGACTGATTAACTTGACATTGTTTTGAATGAATTGAGCTTATGGATGTGCTTCTCATTGTGTCATTGATAGTGAAAGAGTTTAATTGAATGTATTGCAGTTTGTTGGGTTCAATTATAATTGTGTTGGGATTTTATGCTGTGATCTGGGGAAAAGCTAGAGAGGAGGAAAAGGTTGAAGCAAGCCTTAAACATTTGGAAAAATCTTGCCATAGTGCTCCTCTGCTGCAAAGCAATGCTTAACATATTTCTACTGTATCATATCTCTTTCCCTCTCCCTCTCTGTACAAACAAACATACATATATAAGCACATTAGTTTTGAGGTTCTATGCCTGGAAATGGAATGCACAACAGGTGGAATCTTCCTCAGAAGACAATATTGAGGATCTGCAACTGCAAGTTGCTGATGGTATGGAATCAATTATAATTCTCTTAGTTTAGAAGAATGGGATTGTGCTTAGGTAACAAAAAAACTATTTTAATGTACTCTTGAAATCTTGTAAATAATAATTAATTTGGGTGTGAAAGGTTTGAGGAAGTCATTTGAAAGATGAAAAATAACTCTCATAATAGTTCTACTTTGTATTATTTTCTATGTTAAGTAATCGAGTTTAGGTTGGTATTCTTGTTTTGTCTAGCTAGGCAATCGAGTTGATCTATTGGATCACAAGCATGCCCCTGAATTTTACAACTATTATCTAATTAACTTTTTAAGCATGGATAAGAATTTCTCATATGAGACTATCAAGAGCTTACATTATCAAAAAAAAGAGCTTACATAATTCTCAAATACAAGTCCATCAATAGAAGAATCATGACTAACAAAGGGAACAAGGCAGCACATAAGCAAAGCAAATTATAACTAAAATCAGAACAACATACACCTTTCAGGTTTCATAAGACATATTGATGATGATTGATGGGAAATGATAGCTTGAAAAAAGCATCTTTCATCATTATTTAAACAAGCATTATGATATCATTATATTTGACTAGCACTTGAGCTGCATCATCAGAACGTTCTCTCTCTCTTTCTCTCTAAGCCTTCTGAAGATAATCATCAACCTCCTTAAAGTTCTTGACAACAAAATCCTTAATGACATGTGGATCAGGGACCTCTTCACTTGCCTTCTCATACTCAGAAGCCCACTTCACAAGGCTGCCTTCCCCTTTTGGGGTCACACTGATGTGTCCTTTGAAGCTCTTGAAGTATTTGAGTAGGTCACCATCAATTACACTGTATGTCACTGTCTTCTTTTCATCATCAGCTGCTTCTATCTTCTCCTTTGATACCTTCACTATTGGAGACCCTATAACATTTTGTTTACACCGTTAAATCTTCAGATTTTAAGAAAATGATGATTTGAACCCTCCACTAGTCACTTTTGTTTTTCTTTTTCTTCTCATCATCCCACATTTTTGGATTGATAAATGAATAGTTAAGATTCAATTCAATATTTCATAAAATTATTTCTTTATTATTTCTGGGGTTAAGGTGCATTTTTAGTACTGTAGAATATAGCAAAGTGCACCTAACATAATACACAATATTGTGGTCCATTTGTGGTAACCAAGAATTATTTTCGTGGCTTATTTAGTAACGACGTTAAATAAGTTAAGTTTGACCTTTATGTGTCAAATTTTGACCGTTAAATTGTGGGTAAAGGAGCATTTTCAGTACTCTAGAATATAGAAGGAGCACCAAACATAATATACAATATTTTGGTCCATTTGTGATAACTAAGAATTACTTTCATTGCTTATCTAATAATTCGTTAGCTAAAACTCACTTTTGAAAAATAAAATCTAATTTGACATAATGATGTAATATATGTATATTGAAATGACAATTTAACGAACATTATTTTAAGTTTATAACTATGTAATCAGTTAGAAGTAACTCTTCTTCTATTACAACATAAGATCATTAATTTGGGTCAAGCCAGTATGACCAACCCGTTTTAATTTGTGTCGAGCCAATATGACCAACCCGTTTTAACTCAGTAAGGCCAACCTGTTTAGTTTATGATTCTTTGCTTACATTTTTTATATATGTAAAATACTAATGACTTATTAGTTTATACATGCATGATACTAGGATAGTCTATGGATCTTTATAACTTTGTAGTGTTTAATTATTTGACACTTTGAATAAATTGTGACTTAGTTGTTTATGGTGTTTAAATATTGTATATTATGTTTGGTGCTCCTTCTATATTCTAGAGTACTGAAAATGCTCCTTTACCCACAATTTAACGGTCAAAATTTGACACATAACGGTCAAACTTAACTTATTTAACGTCGTTACTAAATAAGCCACGAAAATAATTCTTGGTTACCACAAATAGACCACAATATTGTGTATTATGTTAGGTGCACTTTGCTATATTCTACAGTACTAAATATGCACCTTAACCCTTATTTCTGTTTTCTGGTAATCAACAATAATTAACCAAATTTTGATTATTTATGTCATGTGGGGCCCATATATAAAAAAACCAATTCCCTCTGGGGGGTGGGGCGGTGGTTGTGTTGGGGGATGAGGTGGAGCTGTTTGGAAGTGATGAAAAGAGATAGAGAATCGTATTTTTATTATATGTGGGCCTCACTTGAGAAATCTTACATAGAAAAAATTTAACCCATGCGGCGGCCATATGGAAAGATTAACGGTCAAACGTGATTGACCGTCCACTGAGGGTATTTTTTAACCACTTTGGTTACTTCGAGTGCAAATATGGGCCTGTTATTAGTTTAGGGTGCCCAATGCTCTTGAGTGGTTACTTGGAGGGTAGATTAAGTCAATTACCCTTATCCTACGTGGCAAACATTTAACCCACGTGGCAGCCACATGGTTAGACTAACGGTCAAACGTGATTGACCGTCCACTCGGGGTATTTTTTAACCATTTTAGTTACTTCGAGTACAAATAAGGGTCTGTTGTTAATTCAGGGTGTCTAGTGCTCCTGGGTGGTTACTTAGATTAGGTCCATTATCCTTTGGAATATTATGGAAGTTAAATGAGACACTTAATTATAACATATTTTGTTTATTAGTAAATTATATATTAGCTTATGAGTGAAATAAAATATTTTAAAGAAAAAATACAATAAAATCAACTTATAACCTATACCTACTTATTTAGCTTTTAGAAACTCAGGGAGTAGTAATTAATTTCTTTAATTTCTGCTTATTAATTACATAACTGGATCAGGGGAAGAATGAATATAAATAGCTGGCAACATAGGATGTTATTATTAATGCAAAAAAAAAATCGTATCTTTTCGAGTTATACCAAAAGAAATAAGGAACTAGCTAAAATATATGTACCTTCAGCATAAACAATGTAACGAACAGAACCAGGAGCTTTGCCATCACCCTCAAGAACTTCAATGCTTTTGTAGTCATGAGAAAGTGCCTTGGGAAAGATGGTAGTTGATTCCCTAAGAGTTCCCCAGAACTTGCCTGCTTCAGACTTCACCTCTACTTCTACCTCAAGCTTTCCAGTGGTAGCCATGGCTTAATTTAATCAACACAGACAATGAATGTATATGGAATATGAATCTATAATTTGAGATGAGAGTACATGGGAAGAAGATATAAGTGTGTATATATAGAGATTAGATCTATTGGTACAGGACAAAATATGCCAAGTATAAATGAATTAGGAGCCTGCTCAACCACCACTTTATGAAGCGGCATGAAAGAGCTTTCATAAAACTTATTACCCTCACTCACATGTCTCTCCATATAAATTTTGGACCCACTCACACATCTGAAATCTGCTCTTCCATCCTGTTCATTTAAAACCAAGTCACGATTTTTCGAAAAGTTGATAAAATTAGTTGAAGAGAGTAAAATATAAGAAAATTGTAACTTTTGTCTCTCAAAGTATCCTCTCTCTGTTTTTTTTTGGCCAAGGTTTCGAAGTATCATCCTCTTCACCATTTATGAGAAAAAAAGAGAGGATGCTCCATTCAGTCCTATCTATAAGTACTATGTCATATATACTCTTCAGTACCAAATATAACATTTATATTTGATAAAGATTTTTATTTTTATTTTAAATCTCACCTCATTCCATCATTAATACCCCTTGGTACCTTATAAATAAGAGTCTAAAATGTTACAGCATTATAAAAGTTTGACTAAATTTGTCAAATCATTTAACGAGTTTTTTCCACTTTATCCATCATTATTCTCTCTATTTATATTATTTATTTCACTATTATCACATTTCTTTCTCTTACATACTGAATCATAGATAAGAGAGAACTTGAGAAACAAAATGATTTTAAACATATTTACCATTTTCAACCATTTTCTTAATATACGTGATTTGGTTAATTAAACTCTTTTATATAGGGTAATACGGAATATGCAAGAGTAGAAATAAAAAAATGTATTTATTTATTTTGACTACTTTTACATTTGCTTTTTACACTTTAGACCAAAACATTTGTAAATGATACCTCTATTATTTTGAACAAAATGAAGTATATCAACAATAATTTGGCTTTATCAAAAAATTATCTCTTCTTCTGCCAGTCACCTTCTTTCACACTCACCACATCTTCGTAGATCATATATAGCATATTTGGGAAATAATTTCATCTCTTATGCATTTATCGTTTTTAACCAACTTTAACTAAAAATTAATTTGTTTTGGATGTTTTTTTTATCAGAAAATTTGTTTTGGATGATTTGGGTAGTTATTGCTTATAAAAAAGATCTCAGCTAAAATTGCTTTTTATAAAAAGGGAATAGAGGGAATATTATAAGACATTTCTAATTACCTCAGTAAAAGCAAGAAGATGTTACTAAATTGTCATATTTATCTGAAAATCCAAAGTTATAGTAAATATGATTAATACCTACTGGATGACTTTTCCACAACAAACTTTCGGTTTGCCACGTGATTTATTGATGAACCAATCACAAGTAAACATATATAATATAATGCAAAAATTTTAATAGGATTGAACACTCATTTAACCTTTAAATCATTTTGGTGTTAAATACAAGTTCTTTATAAACCAAGGATTGTAACAAGTGGTAACAACCCCGGATCGTTTTGAAAGAGCCTTCTAAACTACCTTAAGATTGACTAAATGCAATTAAAGTGACAAAAGTGTAGGAGGTTTTGGTTTGGTTTAAGAAATTATCTAATTAAACTATCCATAAAATATAAGAGATTACTTTTGGTATTTTAAAATAAGGAAAGTGACAGGTTTTAAGATGAAAAAGGGGATTTGGAGGTTGAAAAGTTCAAATGCTTCATTTGAAGGATATGGGAGTTAAGATGTTTTCCAAGTCAAATAATGAATCACAAAGCAACCACTAAGACTTATTTAGCACTAATTAATAGCTAGTCAAGCAACTACTTAAAACTAGTCACCTGGCCTAGGGTTAGAGTTAAGTTCCATTTCGTTTTGTGAAATGCTTTAAAATAATGAAATTGAGCTCTCATGAATTCCAACCACAACAACATCAATGGAAGAAAATTGAGCTTAATCAATAGCAACCACTAAATTAATTAATTCCAATAATCAATCACAAGTAGATAAACAATTCATAATTAATTACATTAAATCCAAAGCATCCACAAGATATTCTCAAACATAGATAGCAAAATACATATCCAAGTCTCAAAATCCAAGTATCAAACAAATACAAAGGTTTATAGTCAAATACAAAGAAATCGAGAAATTGAGAACTTAAAAGACTCTCCTATGAACCCATTAAAGCACTCCCAAAATTTAACCACTTATGGAGGAGGATTTTCGCTCAAGAGCACCCATGAGAGTTTCTGTTATGGTGAAAAATGAAATGGGGAAGAAAAAGTTGGTGAAAATAGAAGAGAGAATAAAGACGAAGAAGAAAATATGAAAAATTTGAGGTGAAATGTGATGGGAATGAAAGAGAGATGAGTGAATTTAGAGATTTTGAGTGAATTATAGAAAAACCACCTTGTTTTCATTCCAACGCAGCTTAGAAAGTTGTTTGAGGGTGTTAAAAACCTTAAATAGAGCTCGAAAACCCTTAAAGACGTAGAAGAATTTTCTTGTCGACGACGAGCTCACTGTTGGCTTGCCACTTGCGTGCGAGCGGTGAGCGAACAAAATTGCTTCTGGTGGCCTACCGATGGCCAGCCATCAGAGACTAAAACAACAAACTTTGAGAAATGTTTGGCCTTTCTAGCAATTTTTAGAAATTTTTCCAGAAACTTTATTTTAATCAATTTTCTTAAATTTTCACATTTATACTCTCAATCTACACATCAAAATGTCCCAAAGTAGAATCAAATGTCCTGGAAGACAAGTAAAACTAGGGGTGTTCAAAAATTTCCCGTCCTGTCCCATCCCGGCTGCCCTGGCCCGTCCCGTGACCTTTCGGGACAGGAAATTTCTGTCCCGAAATTTTCGAGACGGGACAAAAATGCCTTCGGGACGGGACGGGACTCGGGACAGGGCAGTCCCGTGCCTGTCCCGTCCCGAGTATACATATTAATATTAAAAAAAAATATTTATTTAAAATAAAATTTACTGCGTGTGTCTCGTCCCTACTCCCAAAAGCTAAACGCCTAAAATTCACCTCATAGTCTCACATTGCAATCTCACTGCCAGTCTCTGCCTCACCCCTTCGCCTTGCCTTCCGCCTCCGCCTTCGCCTACGTCTCCTTCTCCGCCTCAGCCTTCGCCATACACTCTCTCCTACCCTCTCTGTCTTGTGTTCTTTTGTTACACTCTCCGCCTCTTTCACTTGGTAAACAAGAACGAAGCATTTTCTAGATCTGATGCTCCGTCTCCATGTTTCGTAGAATCGGTAGCAAGATCGGAGCGTTTTCTATGTTTCGGGTTGCAGGAAATTCGAAGATCTCTTCTCTTTTCATATTTCTTTCACCTCATGTGCATGAGTAAATAGCTAGCAGGTTCTAAACTTTTGTTTTGCTCATCATACCTTTTTCCCAGATTTCTATTCCTTTCTAAATGTAATATACTGAGATTTTTGCTGTGTGATTCTATGACTTCAAAGGAGAAATTCTTCAGATGTAATTCAGCATATCAAGAGGCTAATATAACATGAAAAGTCTTTTGAATTCCTGAAATAATATTAACAGATTTGAGGATTTTTTTTTTTAAAAAAAGTCGGGAATGTCCCGTCCCAATCCCGATAGGGACGGGACAAGTATCGGGACGGGACACGGGACAAGAAATGCATCCCGAGACTTTTTCGGGACGGGACACGGGACAGGGGTGTCCCGATCCTGTCCCGTCCCGTGAACACCCCTACGTAAAACAATAACAAATTTTAGGATAACTAAAATGTCCTTGATTAGAACAAATTCTACAAAGTGTACAAGTGCAAGAATATGTCCCAACTAGGCACAATTAGCTATAAATCATGCATTAACTCAATGAAATTAACTACGGAATATATTTAAATGTATGGTGCAATCAAACACCCAAAAAAGTACTTGGTAAGTAAAAGTTTTTTCAACTTCCAAAATGAAAAACAATAAAACCTTTTTGATTTTTTCACCCCAATCATATTAAAATCTCCATAACAGATCTTTTGTGTTTGTTTGTAATTGATCATATTACAAATGATCTAACAAACCAAATTTAAATATAGTGTAATAAAGAATAAGGAAATCTGTTCCGTTTACAAAGCGTAATTGAAAATTGTGTTGATCACTACTAGGGCACAGTTATGCGAAACAATGTTATGTTGTTTGGTTTATTAACCAAAATAATTTGGGGTAATAAAAGATGTTAGAGTTATGTTTGCAAATAATTTGGAGTGTAATTTAAATAATTTGGGTAGTTAAAGAGATTCTTTACAAATATTAGAGCATTTAATTGGTCAGACCAAATTTTTTGGCCAAAATTTATTGGAGCAAGTTGAACCATACAACTAGACAACACGGATTGGTGATGATAATGAGTCTGCAAAATCTGTTGGCTGCTAAACTTTGAATAGAGCCAAGCATAGCTTTATGGAAGGACACAACTGATCTTTGCCTTTTAAACTTTGGATTTGCTGTTGACGGATTTATTTATTATAGACTTTTATTTTACTATTATACGAGTAGTTTATTAGTTTTCCCCCTTTTCTTTTGGGATTGGGTCGAACATTGCAGATTATATACAATGAACCCAATTAAGAAACCAGAATACTGTTGTTTGAAAAGTAGAAGGGCCGAAAGCCTCGGGCCCAGTTTTGTTGTAAACCCAAACTAATAACATAATCGCGTGTCCAAAACTATGATTCTCAAACTTGCATAAGTGATTATTACTCCATCCATCCTAATTATAAATTCACTTTGATTTTTTTTAAAAGAAATTAAGGATGTAAAATTAATTATTTGAATTTTCTATTATTATATTTTCCCTCAAACTAATCTATTCTACTTATGAACAAATCTACAATCTAATTATACATAATATATACTACTCCCTCTGTTCCTAAATATAAGATAACTTCGGGGAAGTAAATAAGTTCCTAAATATAAGATCACTTCCTATTTTATCTCAAGTTTTGCCCAAACTACCCTTATATTCTCTTTTTTCATTGAAAACCCCTCATCCTTTTAAAGTTATGTAATTGAGGAGATTTTGGGGAGATCATGTAATTTTATTGTCTTCTTTAATCTCCCCAAATTAACCAAAGTGATCTTATATTTAGGAACGGAGGAAGTATAATTTAATAGTCTAATTTATTTCTTGAACTTCCACAAAAATAGTCAAAGTGATTTTAAATTTAGAACTGGAGACAGTATTTTCAATTCACTTAGGAATTCTTTTCAAACAATATTATGCTTTTGATATGATGTAGTTGATAATTTGGTTCATGGTATCTGTTTAATTGCGTGCATTAAACATGTCCATCCACTGAGTTAAGATCCTCGTATTCATCTGTAAAGAAGTAGACAAGGCAATTACTTCATCAAATTAAACTATGCATAGAATTACATTATAATTAACTGTTATTATTATTATTATTATTGAGAAAAGAATGTAAATAGTCTCATTCCTTTATTGCTGTGAAAGTCATAGAGATGTTGAATTGGCATGGATCACGTGGATTGTTGAATGACCTTTATGCCTTTTTTGTGTTTTATTTGCTTTGAGAGAAACAAATTCTTTGGCTCATAGTTTCAATTTCAGCCATGTGAAGCCAATTTCATTCTTCCAACTAAAACATGTTGCGTATGCTCTTCATATGTACGTTAACTCATTTTTAACACGTTTAATTATAATTATTATTAGATTAATTGTTACTTGGTTTTGTTTAAAATATAATGTTGAATGTTATAATATAACCTTCTTCACATCTTTGTTTGTTTGAAATATAATCATCGTTATTATTATAATTACAGGGTCAAAGGTCAAATTTACCTTTATAAAATTGTCAAAAGTTCAGCAGACACATTTATTTTTTAAAAAAATTGGTTTGAAGTTCAAACTAACCATATAAAATTGTCAAAAATTCAGCAAAGACCTTTAATAAAGTGGTTTAAAACTATCTTCAATATTCTTAAAATATTCAAAAGTGCCGGCCTCATTTAATCTAGTTACGTGTGTCAAATTTGAATTGTGGGACCACAAAAAATTACACTTATATAAGCTGACCAAGCATTTTACCCTTTGATGTGACTTCTTTTAACCCTCAAACCGATATGGTTGCTTTGATTAGTATAAGTTATTTTAATCTAAATATATATAAATTGGTACAAGATTGAAATACATTTGAATGTTATTTTATAATATTCATAATAATTCAAATATTTTTACTAATAATTGTGTCAATCCAACTTTTAGTTCCTAAACTTTAAAATTAGCGGTTTTGGTCCTGATCTTTCAATTTATTTTGGTTTTGGTATCTAACCTTTGAAATCGATAGTTTTGGTTCATGAACTTTCATTCAACTTTGGAATTAATCTCTAAGCTATATAAAAACATTTACAACTATAAGAGATCAATAAACTAAAATTGATTGAAAGTTATAGGATCAATACCAAAATTGACCTAAAATTTCTGACCAATTTTAAAGTTCAGGGAAAAAAAACAAAATTGACCTAAAGTTTAAGGATCAAAACAAGGATTTCAAAGTTCAATGACCAAAATCATGATTGAGTGAAAGTTCGTGAACAAAAATTGTATTAACCTTTTATCATTTCTAAGACAAAATGACCAACAAAAAAGTAAAGTCTAGAGTGTGAAAAAAGCGGATTGTCTTTTTGAAGAAATTAAAAAATTTGTTTGGAAAAAAATTGATCATTAAAAGAACCTAAGAAGAATTATGTATTATTTTATAATAAGCATGTCATTTCCTTTATTAATTACTTTAATTACTTATATATCATGTAGGATAGAATTGATTTAATTTTGTATTTTCATATCCATTGATGGTGGAATATATGATGAAAGACACTACTTGATTATGGACTTGCATATCACACATGAAACAAGACAATGACATTTAATTTACAAACTTGCATATCACACAGCAATAGTAAGATTATGGAACAAGACAACTATAATATTCGTAATGAAGGAAACACACATGAAAGCGCTCTCTCAACTCCCACCCCTTGCAATGTTTCAACCATGGTATTAAAAACCGGCCCGGCCCGGCCGGTTCAACCGGAATAACCGGGACCCGGCCACACAAGCGGTCCGGAGGAGCTTAAAACCAGTCAGGGTATCCAACCGGAATATTCCGGTTGGCCCTGGCCGGTTAGCCCGGCAACCGGGGCCCGGAACCGGGACCCGGATTGACATGCCATTTAAAACTTAAAAAAAAAACAGAATGTAAGTGCTGCCCCTGCTTGAGTGAGAGTGTGAGTCCGACGAGAGTGACATTTAACCTAACCTAACCATTCTTCTCCCTTCTCTGTGGTGGACGGCGGCGGTCGACCGTTGGCGGCGGACGAACAGACGATGGCCGGAGGTAATTTCTTCATAATCTCTCTTCTCTGTTCAGATCATTCTTCCTCTCTTTCCCAATATGAGAATTTCTTTCTTCCAAGTTCCAACCTCATATCATGAGTTTCAATGCAAATTTCTTTTTAATACCATGGGTTTCCTTATTCTCTTATTGTTTATGATTATGAATTGGGTTTGCTTTGGATAAGTCACTCTCTATTTCTGATCTTTAGCTAATGCTCACTGTCTATGTTCAAAAATTGTACCAGTAAATTGTTTGATGAAATGTCTGAATGAGGTGTTGCTTCATAATTTATAATGCCAGTGAAGTGTTTGATGAAATGCCTGAATGAGGTGTTGCTTTATAATTTATGATGCAAGTTAAGTGTTTGATGAAATGCCTGAATGAACATTTAGATTTTTGTTGAATACTCTTATAATTTAATTTTAATCTTAGTTTGTTATTAATTATTAAATATTTTAATATTATTTAATGTGGCCGGTTAAACCACCGGTTGAACCTCGGTTGAACCTTTAACCCTTGACCCTCTGCCTTTACTGGGTTAACCTCCGGTCCGGTTTTTAATACATTGGTTTCAACTTTCAATTTTCAACGTTCAACCCTCCACTTATAATTTATTGGAGGTAACTGATATCATGGCGATAAAACTATTACTCCTTCATCCTTTTTTTTAACTAAAATTACTCCATCCTAGACCTGAATGTAGGATTTGTTAGTTAATTTTATTAGGTTATTAATATTAATTTAGTTAGTATAATACCGATCTTTTTTTCTCATACGTTCTAATAAAAAATATCGTTAGTACACCACAACTCTTTAATTTGATTATCGTTGAATGAATGTTGCATATCTCTTAATTAGTGTTGAATAAGATAAAATAGGATGCATTATGAAAATTGTCAAATAGAAATAAAACCTATGAAGATTAAGATCACCATTCCCTAAATAATTCTTAATGTCAAGGAATGGAATCTAAGACTAGTTGACATAATTTAAATAGACTAAGGATGTTAATTAAATTAATTAGTCATTATGACATGATATTACCGATTCGTCATAACTGCATACCTTTATCCATACTCTCCCTCTAGTTGTTTTTTTTGATTTCCCAAGGGTATCCCACCCGCGTGTCAAGTGGGACTAATCATTCGCTGTTCTGAAGTCCCATATAGGGGGTAGACAGTCTGGCCTGTGAATTTGCTCCATTCGCAAGGGCTAGGGATCGAACCCCCAACCACTTGCTTAAGGGACGAGAGTACTTACCACTCACGCCAACCCGCCAGGTTTACTCTCCCTCTAATTTTTGTTTATTACTGATAGGGATTAGTAGAATTAATTTAGAAAAAAGTTGAAAACAGTTAGAAAGTGGTTTTATATTTATGATTAACTTGAAATTTAAAAGTGATCTTATATTTAAAAACAAAGGGAGTATATATACAAAATTTTCACTCAATGTGATCCAATGAAATATAACCCTAATGTAAATTTTATGAAATTAACTTAGTCACTTTTGTATACCGACATCCTTAACATATATGGCTATATTAAGCCTCTACAAAGCCTACATTCATGTCATCATATTTATAAAGCAGTTCTAAGTATATATTCTTTGGAAAAAGGAAAAAACAATAAATTTCTTGAGATTTAATAACTTTCTAAATTAACCCAAATTTTAAAAAAACAACACTATGCCAAGAATGCAAATTTTATACAGTAATAATTTTTTTTTGTTAAAGAATACTTTTGGTCTCTTATTTTTGCATCAAGATTCAATCTAATCTTTTATGTTCAAAAAGTACACTTTTAGTTCTTATGTTTGCATCAAGTTTCAATTTAGTCCTTTATGTTTGAAAAGTACACTTTTAGTCCTTTTTGTTAACACCGTTAGTTTCACTTAAGTTTATATAATTATTTCATAATTAAATTGGGCAAAAAATGAAAAGTTTTGAAACTATAAAAAAAATTACACTAAAATAATTTAATCTAAGCATTTTCAGTATGTAATAACTATTTAAAATTGTTAAGTTAATATTTTTTCCGTTAAGTAAAACTAATAGTGTTAATAGAAAAAGACTAAAAGTTTGTTTTCCAAACATAAAGGACTAAATTGAAACTTGATACAAACATAAGGGACAAAAAGTGTACTTCTTATAAATAAAGGACTAAATTGAAACTTGATGCAAATCTAAGGGACTAAAAATATACTTAAGCGTAATTTTTTTTATCAATGTTTATACAATAATAAATAGAGGTCAAACTCAAAACTTAAACATTAGTCGTCACTTATAAATAACCTTGAGATATAATTAAGAAATTCGTATAGATATATTTCTCATCTCACCCAAAGGTAAGCACACCTACTCTTGCTTTTTCTGGGTTCTCTTTTTCTTAAAGTACATGTTTCATGCATCACATTTCTTCCTCTTTGCCTTGTTTGTGACTAAAAAAAATCCAGGTTGTTGCCAAATGTGCTGTTGAGTGTTCTTCTCATCTAACTTCACTTCCTCTATACGTACTATTACCTTTGATTCTCATGTCATGTTCTTTTTCTTTCTTTTCTTTTGGTTTGTTTTATACTCGAAAACTCACCTTGAACCATGCAAATTAAAGCTTTTTCCAAACACGTTTACCACATCAACTATCTTCTTTTCAGGCTGTCATGAAGTTACAGAGAAACCATATTGAAGGTAGATAATAATAAAACCTGAGAGTCACCATTATGCCATTTGGATTTGTCTCTGCTTGGAACAAGAGACGTAGAACCAAGTCTCAGGATCACACTGACCCTTGTAATCTTCTTCTTCTTCTTCTTCTTCTTCCTAGTTTTTCATCATCTTTTTGTTTGACCATCTTCATAAATGGCAGAGGACTTTGTAATGTTTGGATAATGTATAATGCTATTTTTTCTTTTAGGGATATACAAACCAGTGGAGTTATGGCAGATTGAAGATCAAACAGCTCAAAGACCAACAAAGAGGAGGCATGGATCTTCTGTGTTCACACTCAAGGAGATGCAAGATGCAACTTGTTCTTTCAGTGATGATAATCTCCTTGGGAAAGGAGGTTTTGGCAAAGTTTACAAAGGCACTTTACATTCTGGAGAGGTAATAAGTGGGGTTGACTACATGCATTGCACAATGTCATCATGTTCTATTAAAAATGAACCAAATCATTTGATAAATTGTTGACAAAAAATGTCTCACTTAAAATTTTCCGTTGAGTGTTGTTTTCTGCTTCCTTACCCCTTTGAAGAAGACTCCATACTGCTTGATCTATAACCTTTTTAGTGGCACATTCAATGACCTTCTTTGTAAGTGTTCTAAGTTCTATCCACCTCCGACATTTTGGTACATTTTTCTCTTCAACAAATGTCACTCTTGGGCTATCTAATCACACCATAGCAGACAACCACATATCATAACATGTCATTCTCAAAGTTATGGAACTTATGTCTATGTAATAGTAACATGTCTTGCTTTTTAAAATGTGTGTAAAGGTGGTAGCGATCAAGAAAATGGAAGTGCCATCATTTAAAGAAGCAGAGGGGGAGAGAGAATTCAGAGTGGAAGTGGACATATTGAGCAGACTGGACCACCCAAATCTTGTTTCCTTGATAGGTTATTGTGCTGATGGAAAGGACAGGTTTTTGGTTTATGAGTATATGCATAATGGCAATCTGCAAGAACATTTAAATGGTAATTTTGACTATTTGTAATAAATTAATAATTTAAAACTATTTTATCAGATGATGGTGATGATAATGAAGATTAAGTATGAGTTATAACTTAGAGCCTTTTTTTTGGTAGGTATTGGAGAGAGAAAAATGGATTGGCCTTCAAGACTGAAAGTGGCACTAGGGACTGCAAGAGGCCTTGCTTATTTACATTCAAGTTCTGCCGTTGGAATTCCTATTGTTCATAGGGATTTCAAATCCACCAATGTTCTCTTAAATTCTAACTTTGAAGCAAAGGTTTATTTCAACAAATTGTCTCAACAGCATCAAACAATGATGAGAGATGTACAAAGCTAATAAAGATTAACAATAATTTATTTTAATATGCAGATATCCGATTTTGGATTGGCTAAATTAATGCCTGAAGGACAAGAGACTCATGTCACAGCTAGAGTACTTGGTACCTTCGGATATTTTGATCCAGAGTATACATCAGTAAGTATTTATCTACATGTTTAACTGTAGCCAATATTGAACTTTTTGCTAGAAAAATCAGCAATTTTGAAGACATGAACATCTTAATAATAAGCCTTCCAATGTTAAATATATGAGTCGAATATGAATGATTTGCATATATGAAAAAAATCTTTTAAGTTAATCTTTAGTAAGAAAATAGAATTATAAGTGTTGGTTTTCTAATAAAGTTCTGTCACTTTTAATCATTATTTGCATCAGAAACCATTATTTTGATAGACTACTCCACTTGCACGTGCAATTGATAGGAAATGTTTGTAAGAAAAATTAATTTTTTTTTGAAGACAGAGTAAACAAATAAAATTGTAAGCTTTTATATTTTTAAATGATAAAAAGAATTAAAATTATACAGTTTCATGCTAATAAGGAATCAAATTGTTACTGATTTTATATACATAACTCGTTTCTAAATATAAAAGCTGGTTGACTTTTTTGGAGTATCCTAAAAACAAAATACATTATTTAAAAACTGATTTTAACAATTTTTTCTCTAAACTAATTTATTTGATTTCTAATCTAACATATGATATAATAATATATGAAATACGCTATGATTAAGGGATTCATTTTGCTTTATTAACTTCAAAAAAAGTCAGCTGACTCTTATATTTAGGAATAGAGGGAGGAAGTAACATGTAATGATCAAACTAAAAGACAAAATGGAAAAATAAATAAATAAAGCATTTGGGATGCTGGATTATAACAACGGGCAATAGAAAGGCACATTGGAGTCTCCAAATCCTATAGAATCAACGCAAACCCCTCCACAAATTCTTACATTTACTTTCATAAGAGTGTATGGTAAAAAATTGATCATAAGAGTGATCTTTGTTGTGCCTCTGTTTGTCTATTAGTATGCAAGAGTATTGAACTGATATTGTGTTTAATATTGATTGTCATTATTTGGGTGTTTAACAAACAGACAGGAAAACTGACTCTACAGAGTGATGTATACGCATTTGGTGTTGTTCTTCTTGAGCTCTTAACTGGACGCCGAGCTGTTGACCTTAACCTCGGCCCCAACGATCAAAACCTCGTCTTACAGGTACGTACGATATAATGGTGATTATTAGATCATATTGGTTTGATTTAATTTGTTTGTTTGATGAAACATTAAAAAACTAAAAAAATATATTTTATGAAATGTAGGTAAGGCATATATTGAATGATAGGAAGAAGCTGAGGAAGGTGATAGATGCAGAAATGGCGAGGAACTCATACACCATGGAGTCCATTAGCATGTTTGCCAATCTTGCTTCAAGATGTGTCCGTACTGATAGTTCTGAGAGGCCTTCCATGTTAGATTGTGTCAAAGAACTTCAACATATTCTACATACCAATTCTAGAGGCCTTGGAATGCTTTTGCATAGTTTTTGGCATGATTTAGTATAACGTTGAGAATAAGGCTAGAAGCCTCTAATGTGCATCTGCTACTATCTCCAAAATGAATGTCACGGCCAGTGGATTTCTAAACCCTTTTTAAGCAAGGAGAATTCAACTTTTTTCTCTTCTAAAATTTGTGATTTATAAAGATTTTTAAAGGATGGTTTTTTTACTTTGATTTTCTAGTTGACGCCCCTTGTGTAATTTTGGACAATCTAACTTATGATTGTATTCCCCCGGTCCGTTGAAGTAATTAAGGAGCTAGCAAAATCAGGCGGTTCCATCAGTTGCATCATTGACTGCACTTGTTATCGATTCCTCTTTTTTATAATTGAGCAAGTTAAAATTTATTTTATTGTAAAATCATTTCATTGATTTATTGGTGGGATAATCTTGAATTTCTTGTATTGTGTTGCCTTGGACTACTTTTGTAGTCTATCACTTATCCATATTATAAGATGTCTTTTAGAATGGTATCTCTATCTATGATGAAAGATGTTGACATGGTAATTAATGTTTATTTTCCACTTTTACTCTTTGTTACAAAATGCAAATGGGAAAGTGAAGAGGAGGATGCTAATATATAATATATGGAATTAGTGTAGAACAAGAAGATTTTACCACTTTTGACACATTAAATGATTTTACTAATCGTTTATTTGTTTATGTGAATTAGTTATAAACCTCTTGTTTTAAAGACTGGTTAATTTTCTATGGAAAAGTGCTCATAGCCCCTTGCATGCGGATGGAGGGGTTTGGAAAGATAGATTGCTTATTGATATTATATCAACGTTAGCATATGAATTTTAGGTTGGGAAATGATGATTGAATACCTTCCAACATGATTTGTCCATTTTCTTTTAATAATACTAATACATTAACAATGTTAAAAGTGCTCTTATCTCCATTTTTCTTTTAATTGAATAATACTAATACACAAAGAATGATTTGTCCAACATGAATGTTTGTTGTTAGACATCAAAGGGTAAAAGAAATTGTTGTTGCTTATTTGATGTCAGTTGTGTAGTGTTGCTGGTTTTTTGCTAATATATATCAGTTCTGCGAACGCCTAGGCCGAAAAATAGAGTCTGGGCCATATTTTGCTTTCAGCAACTCCAGAGGTCAAAATGGCCTAGGCAACTCAAGTTTGGCCTAGGCTATATTTTCTGCAGAGTTCAGGATACAAAAAAAAATTCTTAGCAATAAACAGAAAACTCCTACACCAACTTAAACATTTCCTTCCCTTCCTCATCCTTCCACCAACAAGCACAAAGCCTAGCCCCACACCTCTTCACTTTCATCTCTTTATCACCGCCATTCTCTTCTTGTTTCCTCTACTTCTTTACAAACCATAACTTCAACTCTATCATTCTATTACATCTTCATAAACCCCTACTTCACATCCTCATTCTCGCTCGATCCACTGCCGCCAACTCCTCATTTTCGTCACCTCCATGTCAGCAACAAAAGGTTCTCTCCTTCTTTGTTTTAAAGTTTCTGCTTGTTCAAATCAGTCATGTATTGAGGTATTTTGGGGTAGGCTATGTTACTCTTCATTTTTAAAAGATGAATCTTTGAGATTGAGCTAGTTCACTGTTAAGAGAATCTTGCCACTAAGTTTAAAAGGACACTTCAGTGCTTCCCTGCCATTTTTAATTTGAGGTTTAGCTCAATATTTTGGTGTTTTGGCCCTCATAGCTGGTTCATAGGTAATATTTGTGCTCATTTTAAATAGAACAACTTGTGTTTTTGTAATTGATTGCATATGACAAGTCTGAAAGCTATCAAGAAATATGGTTTGGGCACAAATTTATCTCAGAGGTGATTCATGATTAATGTTGTGACTTGAATGCATACTTGACCACTATTTTGTGATTACTTGATGTGGATATCTTTGATGGCTCATTCTTTTGTCCCTCTCATGCAATCCCCCTCCTTTTTGTTAAATTGTATGAGGGAAGACCTTTAATTTCCCCTATTGACAGTGAGGACACTGTTAATTTTAAGTTTGGGGGTGAAGGTATTTTTGATCAAGTGATACTTGCAGATATGTCATGATTTCTAAACAAACTTGGAATTTTCACTTGTCATTTTTGTTCCACTACTTGGTTTAGATTGATTAATTATCTTCTAAGTTGAATGTATGGTCCAATGATAGAAGGTTGCTTAGATTATATGCCTAATAAGAAAGTCTGGTTAAGACATTTGGATGTGTAATTTGACATTTAGGACACAATTTGATTTTCTGAAAATTTTCAAATATTTTCAAATAAAGTTTTGCACAAAGTTGGAGATAATTGGGATGCCTAAGTGTGGAGATTTTTTAGCATTTCAGTATGTATTCTTTTTCTCAATTGAGAAACTCTAGAACCTATCTTGGAATCTCTTGATACTGTGTGATAACTTCTGCATACTTTTGAAAAATGATATGGGCGTTCGTAAAAATGCGTTTGAGCCTTTCAAGCCTACCCATGCAATTTTCCCATTTGCTTCCCCTTTTGAGCCTTTAATTGAAAAACCATGTGAATATTTTTTTGAAAACCCCAATAGACCCTAACCTTTAAAACCCGAAAAACCATGAATTACCTTGATCTTGAGATTATTGATTATTGCATTACTGTGATTGGTGGTAAGGAATGATATGATGATTTGGGGTGTGAACATGATAGTAAAAGTGGGATGAGGAATGCAATGAAATGTATGATATTCAGTAGGTTGTACTTCAAAAATCAATTTAAATTCAGCTCCTTCCTTATTCAAAAAAAGAAAGAAAGAAAAAAGAGCAAAAAGAGAAGAAGAAAAAGAAAAAAAAGTATATAGAAAGAAAAAAAAACAAAGGGAAGGAAGTTTCAATTCCAATAAGATTTGGTGTGCAACCAAACTAATTTGTGATAAGTTTGGGGGAATGGTTGACAATGTGGAGCAAAGTGCAAAGAAAAAAGAAAGAAAGGGGAGAGTGAGATGATCACAAATGCATATAATTAATGATCTCAAGATATTTGAAATCCTTATCCGTTCTTTTTGTAACTCAACCCCTGGCCACATTACAACCCTATAAAGTCCCATGGATTTTAAATTTATGTGGAAAATCTTGGTGCAGAGAGAGGAAGAGATTAGGCATATGGAGTTTCGATGTTGAGATACTTAAATACATATTGAAATGTTACAAAATCTTTTATACATTGGCTGAAAAATTGTTCTTTGACTTCACACACACACTCACACTTTGACCACTGCTCCTAATGTATGAATCCTACATCCCTATGTATTCCCTTCTTTTCCTATTTTGCATATCTCGGTAGCAATCAATGAGGGCAATATGATACATGCACAAAGTGGATAATTTAGCAATCTAAATGTTTTACTACTTGTTTACTCGAGGACGAGTAAAAGTCCAAGTTTGGAGGTGTGTTAACTCTGAGATATTCATGACATTTCAACAAGTTTACTTCAATTTTGGGCCTTAATTGCATATTTATGCATGTTTTGGGTTTTGAATGAATAATTTGTGCATTTGATTTTGGATTGCATTTTCTTACTCTTATATATATATATATATTTTGATTATATTTTAGTGTTAGAAACATTTTGTGAAAGAGCAGGAAAACATCAAGTGAAGAGAAGATGCATTGGAATGAATTACAAAGAAAGCTTATTGGAGCCTGGGCTTAATTCTAAAGCTCAGGCGAAATCACTTCCAGGGATCAGAGCAAGTCACATAGCCTAGGCTAAATTCTGAAGCCTAGGCGGAATCACTTCCAGGATCAGATTAGAGAATTCGCGAACATCACAAGGCCTGGGCTAAATTGTTTGGCCTAGGTGAAACTACACTCTCAGATCAGCAGAGCAAGTTACAGAATGTCACAGAGCCTAGGCCAAAATTTTAGGCCTGGGCGAAATGTCCATCAGATTATGAAACGCAGAGTTTTTGCTGAAATTAGGTTTTTGGAGGTATTTAAAGTGAGAGATTGGAACCCTTCAACATCTTTTCGACTTGGACCTTCTTTGGGGGCAGCTCTTAGCTAGGGTTTGTGATTTTAGAGAGATTGAAGCAAAGATTGAAGCTTTGGAAGAGATTTGGAGCTCCAATCCTTTGGTTTTCTTCTTCTTCATCTTCCTTTCCTTTCTCATGTCATTTATGGGTATACATTTATCTTGTATTTGTGCTCTTATATTGACTATGGGTAGCTAAACTCTTTATCTAGGATTATTTTGAACCTTTGTATGGACTAACACTAGATTCTTCCTCTTATTTTATGATTAATGACATATGTGTTTATTTTACTCTTTACCTAAAGCTTCTAAGTGCTTGATCACCATTTAGATATTGAGTTCACTTGATTGATGCTTGAGAGGGCTAGGTTGAGTGTAGAACTTGGGCAAAATAGTGCAAGAACTTGAAGTTTGCTTGATGAATGGATGGTTTTGTTGATAAGATAGAGATATACTTATTGACCTTGCATAGTCACATTAGGGTTGGAACTTAGAAATTGAGTTTTATTAATTGTAACAAGAGATTGAGCAATTAAATAGAACTAAACACTTGTTCTTGACTCGACGGAGCTTTTACAAGTATCTTTTGAACCCTAGATTAGCACATATGTTAATTAATATAGCATCTATAAGAGGAGGTGAATTTAAAGTTGAGAAATACAAGGGGAATAAATAATCCTAGACTCCATTTGATTGTTTAAGTCAAAAGATCAATTGTTTATATTAGTTTTAGAAATAGATTTCTTTTATTTCACTTAATCAACCACCATTGTTTTCTTGGTTCAACTTAATTGAATTCACCTAGTCTTTTGCTTGGTTGGGATTTTAGTCCAAATCCTCGTGGGAACGATACTTTTCTTATCACTTTATTACTTGGCACCCGTGCACTTGCAGTGCGAACAATCACTAAGAGAAATCCTGGAAGGCAAAGGGTTATGAACATCCGCATACCTCAATATTTATAACACTCGCCAAGGATGTTCAAAAACAAATATCATTGTGTCTCATTAAAAAGGGCGAAGGCCCAAAAATGATACACAACTATTGGCCGAGGAACAAAAGTAATACATAACTATTTCAAGGTACACCAAAGATACTCAACTTTATTATGAGATCAAAAATGATATTTTCACTAATATAACAATAAGATTATATGTAAAAAGTCTAAAATGTCCTTGTAACATTTTCTTCCCATTCTTCTTCCTCTTCTTCCTTCCATCATCCTCCACCGTCAACCTTTCTCCATGATCAAGCTAAGTACCATTCTCAAATCAATAAACATTTCTGGTGCTACCTCAGCAAGATTGAGGCCACATCTCTACATCAGTAAATAAATATTCCCTAACTCATACTTCATCCTCTTTCTCAGCTTCAAAGCCTCCTCTTTCTCAACTTCAAAGTCTTCCTCACCTTACATGGCCACAGTCTCCACTGCCTCCTTTGTCTCCATCGTGTTCGATCTTCGTTCTCCACCATAGTCAAAACCGTTCTCTCCTCTCACTATACGTCCTTGTCGCCACCACCATCTGGCTTCTTCATCCTCACCTTCTTTTCTTGAATCGAAGGCCACATCTCCACCACCACCGAAGTTCTTGGCCGATCTTCGACCATCTCCACTGAACCTTGACGTCGACGGCCTTCTTGACGGCGTCGAAGTCTCTGTCGACGGCGCCGAAGCTCAACCAATCAATTATGCAATGCTATAATCTGATTACACTAGGTTCCTAAGTTGATTAATTACAGATTTCGAGCATAAAACCTATTAAATTCGTCAGATTTAAAAATGCCCAGATTTGGGTTTCACAAACTTCCCCAAATATCAGTTAAACCTTCAAATCATTTCCCAAAACTTTTCACAGAATTCAGAGACAGAGTTTAAGCTTCAAGTTTAGAACATTTCCATTGTTTTCTGCTATCTTCGTACGTCGCCGCCTGTTTCTTGGACGTCACCGTCGCCTGTGGGGGCTGGCCGAGTGAGGAATGTTTATTGATTTGAGAATGATACTTGATCATGGAAAAATGTTGATGTGGAGGAGGATGAGGAAGTAAGAAAGATGAGAGGGTTTGGTGGAGGAGGATGAGGAAGTAAGAAAGATGAAGTGATGATGATGATGAAGGTGAGTTTCAGAAATGAAGAAAAGGTGAATAAAAAAAAGTGAATAAAAAAAGAAATGGAAGAAAAGAATGTTTAATTTAATTTAGAAGGGCATTTTAGACTTTTCACATATAATCTTATTGTTATATTAGTGAAAATATCATTTTTGATCTCATAATAAAGTTGAGTATCTTTGGTGTACCTTGAAATAGTTATGTATTACTTTTGTTCCTTGGCCAATAGTTGTGTATCATTTTTGGGCCTTCGCCCCATTAAAAACATTACACGGAAACCCCAATGTGACAAAAACCCAGTGAATAAAAAAGAGAACACAACATTTATCAAAATTGTCTTGTTAAAAATCTTATACTAAGAAAACCAAATTAGACAATACCAAAGTTCTCTCATAAACCCATTTGTTTACTTTTGAAAAATCATTTTTGTTTCATTTAGAAACTAGAAGAAGTAGTTCATTATCCAAGTTATATAATCTTTGTATAAATATTCATCTATACACATTGTTATGGACTATTATGCATATGCAATACACATTCAAAATTTTTATATTGAAATTATCTATCTTTTGAATTTTACTAGGAGAATTTTATTGATTTAATATCAATAAATAATTTAAAAAATCGATGAAGTCCTCTACAAAAAATATTCAAACAAAACTTAACTAACAATCATTTAAAAAATCGATGAAGTCCTCTACAAAATTTGTATCAATCTTACTTACAGAATAAAATCAATAATTGTTTTTACAACATATGTCATCCTCACTTAAAAAAAGTCAAATATTATTTTTTACATTACATGTAACAATTAAATTATAATTTCACATGACAATGGTTTTATTTAAAATTGGTTGTCATTAACTTATGAATACACCATTTTACTCAACCAAGTCAGATAAAAATTACCATAAAATAATAGATCAAACGTATATCAATCTTATTTTTTCAAGATTAGTTTTATTTTTTTAAATTAAAATTAATTTCTAGGAAAGATATTTGGTATATAACCAATCATAAAATTATCATACATACCAAATTACAACTGATAAGGGTATATTGTTCCAAAATAGTCGTGGAACAACTAGATATAGATAAGGGTATATTGGTATATAACTATTTTTTAAAAATAAAAATGTTACATTATTAAAAGATACTTCCTCGGGTCCTAAATATAAGACCTATTTGACTTTTCTAGAAAATCCTAAAAGAAAGTTAATTATAAATTGATTTACATAATATTTTCTCTTAAACTAATTTATTTGATCTATAAATTAATGGATACTTTAAAAATATATTAAATACTACCTCCGGTCCTAAATATAGGACCTAGATGACTTTTTTTTGGAGAGGTTAAGGTTATAAAATAGTCTATTAAATCATGACATATTTGATATATTTTTAGATTATCCATTAGTTTATAAGTAAAATAAACTAGTTCAAGGGAAAAAATTAGGTAAATCAATTTATAATTAACTTATTTTACTTTTTCTTAGGATTTTTAAAAAAGTCAATTAGGTATTATATTTAAGACCGGAGGGAGTATGTCATAATTTAAACCTATTTCGCAACATATATCTCTAAAAAAAGTCAATTAGGTCTAATATTTAGGACTTAAGGGAGAAATTGACACATAATATATATTAACCTTTTTTATTAGACTCTAGTAATTCAGCTAGCCTTTTGTTTCATGATTCAACTTCTATAATATCTATAAATTAAAACTATATAATGAAAATCATATAATAATCGTAAACAATATCAAAATATTTATGAAAATAACACGTTCTAAATATCTTATCATTCACACATTTGAAAGTACTTGATGAATAAAAAAATAGAGAGTGTACCTGTTATTTTAGCAACATCTGGATACATGTAACTTTAAAGTAAGGGAAATGTACCTAATTTACACTTCAAGTAACCACCCAGGAGCATTGGGCACCCTGAACTAACAACAGACCCTTATTTGCACTCGAAGTAACTAAAGTGGTTAAAAAATACCCCAAGTGGACAGTCAATCACGTTTGACCGTTAATCTGCCCATGTCGCCGCCACGTGGGTTAAATTTTTGCCACGTAGGATAAGGGTTACCTAATCTACCCTCCAAGTAACCACCCAAGAGCACTGGACACTCTAAACTAACAACAGGCCTATATTTGCACTCGAAGTAACCAAAGTGGTTAAAAAATACCTTCAATGGACGGTCAATCACGTTTGACCATTAATTTGCTCATGTGGCCGCCACGTGGGTTAAATTTTTGCCACGTAGGATATGTCATGTGGAGCCCACATATAAAAAACAATTTCCTCTGGGGGTGGGGCGGTGGTTGCGTTGGGGGTAGGGGGTGGGGCTGTTTGGAAGTGATGAAGAGAGAGAGAATGGATTGTATTTTTATTATATGTGGGCCCGACATGACAAATCTTACATGGAAAAAATTTAACCCACATAGCGGCCACATGGAAAGATTAACGATCAAACGTGATTGACCGTCCACTCGAGGTATTTTTTAAACATTTTGGTTACTTTGAGTATAAATATGAGCCAGTTGTTAGTTCAGGATGCCCAATGCTCCTGAGTGGTTACTTGGAGGGTAGATTATGTCCATTACCCTTATCCTATGTGGCAAAAATTTAACCCAAGTGGCTGCCACATGGGCAGATTAACGGTCAAACGTGATTGACCGTCCATTCGGGGTATTTTTTAACCACTTTGGTTACTTCGAATGTAAATATGGGTCTGTTGCTAGTTCAGGGTGCCCAGTGCTCCTAGGTGGTTATTACTTGGAAGGTAGATTAGGTCCATTACCCTTAAAATAATTCCATTTAGAGAGAATGTAGGAACACGTCAACAATATCAAACCATTATAATAATTTTTCTCACATAAGTTAATGACATTAAATTTAAACTGTTGAAGTTAAACATTGAATAGCCTTTCAGGCTTATGACAATCTCATTTTCCTTTACAATAACTATGGGGGATATAGGCTAAATTTAAAGTATACCTTTAATTCTTTATGTTTGCATCAAGTTTCAATTTAGTCTTTTATCTTTGGAAAGTACATTTTTAGCCTTTCAAATCTAACACCGTCACTCAACTTAACGGAAATTGTTGACTTATCAAATTTTAGTGATGATTTTTCAATTAAAAGCTGACAAAACATAAATATATTATTTGAAGTGAAAAATAAAATCAATCATGAAAATTAAAAATCATCCCAAATTATAATCCTTTTTAATAGAATGTTTCTAAATTAAAAATCATGTAAATTAAAAAATCTTTAAACTTATTAAAGCTACATCTACTAGGGTTTTTTCTTTGTGAGGGAAATCATATAATGGACTCGCCCCAAATTTTCATCTTCACTCTAATAAGCTCTTTTGTCTCTTCTTGTTTTGCTCTCTACATTCTGTGGATCAAAGAATCCCTTTGAGTTTCCTTTTCCGTGTCTAATTTTGAAAGCTCATAAGTGTTATGATACCAATGATACATTACTGGTAGTGGTAGTAATTGGACTGCAAAGGGATAATAAGAAAATAAAGTTGAAGAAAAGAAGATGGTGACATTCAGATCAAATTTCTCTAATCAAATTCACTGTCTGGATTGAAGGATTTGGCAGGGAAAACGAAGGTACAAATTTCTCTCCCATTCATTTTGTTTGGTTCAAGAAAAGAGAGGAAGGGGGACTTATCTCCTCACCTTAAAAAATGAGATGTTTAAAAGGAGTGATGCAGACTTATTCAGGAGAGATTGAAGAAGTCGACATCGGAGGATGGAGAAATCAACATCGACAACAGAGGAAGAGGAAGCAGACTTTTGTTTTTGTGGAAGACAAAGTTTTGCGAAGTTTATTTCTCCTTGATTTTATTTTCTTACTCAAAATAATATATTTATGCTTTGCCAGCTTTTAATTTAACAGTCATCACTAAAATTTGATGAATCAACAATTTCCGTTAAGTTGAGTGATAGTGTTAGATTTGAAGGATTAAAAGTGTACTTTACATAGATAAATGACTACATTGAAACTTGATGCAAATATAAGGGACTGAAGGTATATTTTAGTCGAGGATATAACTCATTGCCTCTTTTAATATATTTATAAAATGCATCTCATGGTCTTTTCTACCTTGACAACCATTTTGGCAGTTACCTACGGTATTAAAGAAATACTGTTATAATAATAATGTCAAAAAATTTATCATAATTTGTGTTTACAAATTAAGCACTAACAAAACTTGCATATCATACACCCTTCTAGGCTAAATACATCATTTCTTCATAACTTTTGGAATACCTTAATATTGTATGCATCATTATTTTTAATACTTTTCATAGCATTTTGTGATCTTTTAACCTCACTATCAAATACCATTAATTAACTTTCAACAAGTTGATAATATTTTTCGATGACTTTTGGCCGTATTAAATTTGCTCATAATTTTATATCATTTTTCAATACAAATAATTATTGTTACATTAAATTATAGCCAAATATTATGATCCGTCTTCAAGACTTTTGCTTTTGAATATAATAATTTGCTATACGTTATTTGTCTTAATAAGGACAATATATTCGAAAAAAATATTTTGAAGGCTATAAAACTCATTTTTCTCATTTGAGAATAACAATAACTCTTCAAGCTTTAATATTTTTCTTTCTTGTTTATATGACTTTTGTTCATATTATCATATTTTATCATAATATCAATATAGAAATATGAATTCCAGCCATTATCATGCTTCAATAGCCAAGATATGCAAATTAGTGGCTTTTGATTATCAATGCCACAAATGTAATGTGATAATGTAAATTGACACTCTAATTAATAATTTGGTCATTGCTTTCAAAAGCAAATAATAATTTTTCTTAATAATTCACTATAAAGCTATTTTATGTCATTTAATTCTAAAGTCATTTATCATTAACCTTCAGGGCTTGGTATTTTCATTATTTAGGGTATCAAAATGTCACTCCCCTATTTCATGCCATTTTCTTAAAAAAATTATAGGATGTTCTTATACCAATAATCATTATCAAAGTGATGATGCTCCATGTGTCGTCTACTAAAACAAATTTGGGAGTGGTATGACTTCAAACTATTAAATAAAATTGCATCATAGTAAATTGTAACTAGAACAATATGAACCACAATATAAATAATTAGCAAAATAAAAGGGTATACATAAATATTAAAATAAAATGCATCAGATTAAATGACAAAATAAAAGAGAAATAATAAATGGTATAATATATATGTGTGTTTTATATTTAATGTGTGTATATAACATGTTATTTAATGTGTGTATATAACATGTGTATTGTTTATTTTTATGTGTGTGTGTTTGTTTTATATTACATGTGTGTGTGTGTATACATGCTTGTTATATGCACACATTAAATAATACATACATACATGTGTGTGTAACAAATTAAATATGCACATGCGGTAAGAACTAAAGGGTGTATGAATTAAAAAGGGTAAAAACAGTCAATATAAATAATTGTGACAACCTTTTTTATTCTTCGAAAGAGGTAAGAATATGATGTAATGAAATATAAAAAAAAATATATCTAAATATTAAGAGTATATAATATATATAAGGTGTATATAATATTTATAAGATTGTATATAGATTAGCGACACTAAAATATGTAAGGAGTGTGCCTTAATATAAGAGAGCGAATTCGTGTTAATAATATATCATAAAAATAAATGGAATATAAAAGAAAGAAGAGGAAGAGGAAGAGGAAGAAGAGGAGGAAATAAGAGAGAAATGTAAAGAGGAACGGTGGAGGATACGTTCTCAGTCACATGGCATTTTTAGGTATGTTAAACTCTCTTTGTGGTATGGCTTTATTTACATGCCTATAATCCAAATAGAGTTACAATGTCATAAGCATAAGAATTTATAAATAAAATAAAATAGTATGAATATTTTTATTTTGACCTTATCTTTAAACTCATTTATTGTGTTCGCGGTTAGTTATTCATGAAAATATACCTGCTACTTTTAATAAAATTTATATACAATAATATTGGCAGTGATGTGTTATTTTTTAAGTAAGATCATTTTGTTCAAACTAAGAGCATTGTTCTCATTATGATTATCACGCATTTACCCTCCTTGTTTTCTTCCCTCAGTCCATACACAAGGAGTCAAGGATAGTTGATATTATCTCTTGACTTTCCTCCCTTTCCGTATTTTGCTCCTCTAATCCTCTCTCTCCTGTCAAATACAGCGTTAATTGGAAATCTGACAAGAAAATGGGTTACTTCAAATGAACACGGAAACTAGGATACTGACTGTTATGACATGTTTCAACTTAGTGAAGAGGGCCCATTAAGCCCAAAAGAAAGATAAGTCCGAAGCAGCCCAAAATACCAGAAGGTCGACGAAGTCCTTTTCGCTAGTCAAAGATACTTTGTAACCGCCAAATTAATTCTTTGTAACTTCCATATTTATGGGAATCAAAACGGAAGTACCCATAAGTAAGAGAATTGATTATTCCAACGGGCAAGAAACTTGTAGCCTATATATAGAAACACAATCCATGAAAAGGAGGATCGAATACTCTCTGAATCTTCTACTTTCTATTTCACTCTTTCGTTAGTCGACAAAAGTCTAGGCGACTGTACTCTTGTATTATCATAGTGGTCCGTCCACTCATTTTGAATAAAGTCATTATTCTTCGATTTGATATATTTGTGTATCAACATTTAACTGTACTCTTGTATTATCATAGTGGTCTGTCCACTCATTTTGAATAAAGTCATTATTCTTCGATTTGATATATTTGTGTATCAACATTTGGCGCCGACCGTGGGGACGATAGTCTTTTCATATAAGCTACCGTCTTTTTGGCAATTCATTTACAATGGAACAACCTAGTCATGGTGATCAGTTCTCTCAAATTTTAGCAAAGTTGACTGAACAATCTGAAAGGATGACTAGGCAGGAGCAATTTGTTACACAGCAGAGCGAAGCCATTGCCATTCAAACAGAAACTTTGGAACGATTGCAGAAGGAAAATCAAGAGTTACACAAAAAAATAGATGCCATTGCTGATAAGCATCCTGAGAATGAAGAAGAGCGCGAGGACGATATTCCTCACGATTCTGACGGAGGAGGTAAGAAAGATGCTGAGCCCAACAATTTTAGTCATGATGCAGGATCTGAAGAGGAAGAATCCACCAAAGCATCCACTTATACAGGTGACACACGTGCCACTGAAACGGAGTATTTGAAGAAGAAAGTGCAAACTCTTGAAAGAACAGTGTTGCAAATCCCAGGAATTAGAAAACCATTTGAGTCTGCTAGATTGGGAAATTACTCCGATAACCCATTTGTCGATCAAATTGCTTTAATTGACTTACCTGAACGTTTTGTGTTTCCTGTTTTGCCAAAATATAGTGGAAAAACAGATCCTGATGAGCATATGGCACAGTATAGACAAATTATGATGGCTGCCGTCATACCTGCTGAAAAACGTCAAGCTGCGATGTGTCGTGGTTTTGGCATTAGCCTAATAGGTCCAGCATTGTCATGGTGGACAAACCTCACACCAGGTAGTATTAATTCGTTTAGTCAACTAACTGAAATGTTTGTGCAGCAATTTGCTAGTAGTCGTAATTTGATCAAAACATCTGATGATTTATATAGAATATTACAAAGACCTAATGAAACTACTAGAGAAATATTAACCAGGTTTACTCAAGAAATGGTAAGTATTCCAAATTGCGATGAATTTATAGCTGTGCAAGCTTTTCGTAGATGTTTGCTTCCAGGTTCGCAACTTTATAAAGAGCTCACTATGCATCAAGTTAAGACTTGGGTGGAAGTCCAAGCTTATGCTTGGGCACAGATAAGATGGGAGGAAGTTGATGCAAAATTTAGATTAGAGTTAGCTGAGCGACAGGGAAATACACAGCAAGGTGGTTATGTCGATAGGCGATCCCAGCAATCTCGAGGTAAGAATTGGAGATCTGAACCTTATTCCACAGGTAATCGAGGAGGGTCGCATGGAGATGACTCCAAAAAGCCGCCCGTGCCCAAATTAAGTGAGCATAATTTTTCAGTAAGCCCGGCGGAATTAGTGAACACATTGCAGAAGCTAGGCGATTCTGTTAGGTGGCCCAACAAGCTTAGACGTGAGCCAGAAAAGCGTAACCCAGATAAATGGTGTCATTTTCATGACGACCATGGACATAGAACGGAAGATTGTATTCAACTAAGAAAAGAAGTGGTGGAATTGATGAAGAAAGGTATGTTAAAAGATATTATAAAAAATAATAAAAATACATCTCGTGCAGGGGATGCGCAACAAAAGCCGGTCCATTCATCGACTACACCACAGAATGCCCGTACCATTCATATGATAATAGGTGGGTCCGAGGTAAGTGGAAGTACGTATTCTGCTGCAAAGAGACATACTCGTTCTTTGTTTAATTATGATTCGTCACCTAGTTACCTAGGCGACGTTATGTCGACTAGTAGTATTAATGAACAAATCACTTTTAAGAGTAGTGAAATTCAAATGTTTTCCTATCATGATGATGCTTTGGTAATAACTTTAATGATAGCTAATTGCAATGTCAAACGAGTTTTAATCGATGCAGGTAGTTCTGTTAATATAATTTATTTGCAAACAGTTAAGGAGTTAAATTTAGAATCTCAAATTATACAAGCACCCACAATATTGGTTTTCGGAAATGGAGCACCAGATAGAACGGTAGGTGAAATTTCTTTAGTCACCCAGGCTGTGGGTGTCAATCAACTAATCAAATTTCAGGTGATGGATTGCCCGTCAGCATATAATGTGTTGTTAGGTCGACCATGGATTCATCAAATGAGGTCTGTACCATCTACTTTGCATCAATCCATCAAGTTTCATACTCCATGGGGGGTAAGGGAAATTAAAGGAGAACAAAGAATTGCAAGAGAATGCTATCAAACTGCTTTAAAAGGAATTTCAAAAAGTCTTGAGCCCGTATAGCAATTACAGAATCTGTCTCCAACGGATAAGGGGGGCTTAGGTGACGAATTGGAGAAAATTTCTTTAATTCCTGAAAAACCTGAGAGGACTTTATCCATTGGAGCAGATTTGAGTAAGGAAATTAGGGAAGAATTAGTTACATTTTTATCTAACAATTTGGATTGTTTTGCTTGGTCTCATGAGGACATGACAGGAATTAGCTCGGAGGTAATAGTTCATCGGTTGAATGTGGATCCGTCGTTTAAACCTGTTAGGCAAAAAAGGAGGAAATTCGCACCTGAAAGAAATAAAATTATAAATGATGAAGTTGACAAATTACTGAATATTGGTTCAGTAAGGGAGGTACAGTATCCAGATTGGTTAGCTAATGTGGTAGTAGTACCTAAAAAGAATGGTAAACATAGAGTATGTATTGATTTTACGAATTTAAACAAAGCATGTCCAAAAGATTCTTTTCCATTGCCTCATATAGATACACTAGTTGACGCTACTTCAGGTCATGAGTTGTTAAGTTTTATGGACGCTTTTTCTGGATATAATCAAATTTTAATGCATAGTGATGATCAAGAGAAAACATCTTTTATAACAGAAAGAGGCACTTATTGTTATAAAGTTATGCCATTTGGTTTGAAAAATGCAGGAGCAACTTATCAGCGGTTAGTAAATAAAATGTTTTATCAACATCTAGGAAAAACTATGGAAGTTTATATAGACGATATGTTAGTTAAGTCTTTAAAAGCAGTAGATCATGTTAGTCATTTGAAACAAGCTTTTGATTTATTAAGAGAGTATAATATGAAATTGAATCCTGAAAAATGTTCTTTTGGGGTAAAGTCAGGAAAGTTTTTAGGGTATCTTGTTTCAAAAAGGGGGATTGAGGCTAATCCAGCACAAATTAAGGCAATAATGGAAATTCCTTCTCCTCAAAATGTTAAGGATGTTCAGAAACTAACAGGGCGTCTAGCTGCTTTGACTCGTTTTATTTCCAGGTCATCTGAGAAATGTCAACCATTTTTTGAAGCTCTGAGAAAATGCAAAGATTTCCAATGGAATGATCAAGCAGAGGGAGCTTTGCAAAGTTTAAAAAATTATTTAAGTAGTCCACCTTTGTTAATGAAACCCGAAGCAGGTGAAGTGTTATATTTATATTTAGCTGTAGCAGAAAGTGCAGTAAGTGCGGTGTTGATAAAAGAAATTGGAAAGAAACAACATCCAGTCTACTACGTGAGTAAGGCGCTACTTGACACGGAGACCAGGTATTCTTTAATGGAGAAACTAGCTTTAGCTTTGGTATCAGCCTCTAAAAAGTTGAGGCCCTATTTTCAGTGTCATCCTATAGTGGTAGTAACTAATTATCCTTTAAGGAATGTTTTGCATAAACCTGATTTATCTGGTCGATTAGTAAAATGGGCAATAGAGCTTAGTGAATTTGATATTTCATATTTGCCTAGAACTGCAATTAAATCTCAAACTTTAGCTGATTTTGTAGCTGAGTTTAGCTCTAATTTACAGCAAGAAATGAATAAAAGCACATTAGGTGAGAGTCGACAAAATATTAGACAAGCTCCATGGGAGTTACATGTTGATGGTTCCACCCATTCTAAAGGAACAGGGGTAGGAATTGTTTTGCAGAACGTACATGGAGACAAAATAGAACAAGCTATAAAATGTGGATTTAAAGCAACTAATAATGAGGTAGAGTATGAGGCTCTAATTGCTGGTTTAAAATTAGCTTTAAATTTAGGAATAGCATCCTTGATAGTCTGCAGTGATTCACAGTTAGTTTCAAAGCAAGTTGAGAAAAGTTATCAAACGAAGGATGATAGAATGAAAAAATATTTAGGTATTGTGGAAAGTTTAATAGACAAATTCGAAAGTTTTGGAATAAAACAGATTAGTCGAGAAGACAACCAACAAGCTGATGCTTTAGCCAATTTAGGATCAACTTTAGATGCTAATCAAAATAAACATATTCCCTTATATTTTTTAACAACTTCAGCGTTAGAAAGTTCAGATAAATTGGTAAATAATAATAATTTGACTTGGGATTGGAGAACACCCTTAGTCGCCTACCTAAAAGATGGACAATTACCAGGTGATAGGAACAAAGCGCATAGAATAATTATTAGGGCTGCTAGATTTACCATGTTAGGAGATGAGTTATATAAAAGATCTTATGCAGGAGGTCCGTTATTAAAATGTGTGTCCCCCTCAGAGTCAACTTATATCCTTAGGGAGGTTCATGAAGGAGATTGTGGGGATCATAGTGGTAGTAGAAGCCTTATGAGGAAACTGCGTCTGGCTGGTTATTTCTGGCCCACTTTACAGAGTGACGCAATAGCATTAGTCAAGAAGTGTGATAGTTGTCAAAAGTATTCCAATGTAGATAGGTTACCACCCGAAAAATTACATACAATTGCACCTATATGGCCGTTCATGAGATGGGGAATGGATATAGTTGGGAAGTTTCCAGCAGCCCCTGGGAATGTTGTGTTCTTACTAGTAGTCACAGATTATTTTACTAAATGGATAGAAGCAGCTGCATTTGCTCAGATCAGAGAAGTAGAAGTAATTAATTTTGTGTGGAAAAATATAATTTGTAGGTTTGGTCTACCAAAAGATATAATATGTGATAATGGGTCACAATTCATTGGGAAAAGTTTTAGAAAGTTTTGTCAAAAATGGCATATTCACTTGAAATTTTCGACACCTAGAAATCCTCAATCTAATGGGCAAGCTGAATCAAGTAATAAGACCATAGTTAATTCGCTAAAGAAAAGGTTAGATAAGGCTAAAGGCCGATGGGCCGAAGAATTGCCAGCTGTTTTATGGGCTTATAGGACAACGTCAAGGACGTCGACTGGCGAAACACCATTTTCATTAGTGTATGGGACGGAGGCAATGATCCCTGTAGAGGCAGGGGTACCTTCGTTAAAGTATAAGTGGTCACGAGAAGAAACTAATAACGAAGGGTTACAATTAAATTTAGATTTGTTAGACGAGAGAAGAGAACAAACATTGATTAGGATAGCAGCTTATCAAAATAGAGCAACTAAGTTTTGGAATAAACATATTCGAGAAAGACAATTTAAAGTAGGCGATTGGGTTCTTAGGAAAGTGTTCCAGAATACTGAAGAAAGTAGAGATGGTAAGTTGAGTCAAACATTCGAAGGTCCCTATAAGGTAGTTAAAATTTCAGGACCTGGAGCATATAGATTAGTCGATAAAAATGGTAAAGAGCTTTTAAGAAGTTGGAATGCCATACATTTGAAAAAATATTATTTTTAATCACGAGTTTAATGTTAATGATTGAATGCAGATTGCTTGATATTAACAAAGTCGTCAAGAACTTTGGAAAATGATGAATGGCGTGCTAACAGGATCATGGAATCATGACGTTAATCTGTGGCACTTAAAATTCTGATCCATAGTCAAAACGAAAAAGTTTGTTTATGATTATTGCAGGTTGCAGAAAAGCTACCTCGGATGATAGCTGTTGAAAATCCAAAGATCAAGCTAAATGACTAATTGTCAAGAATAGCTTAAGTCGACACAATTCAAGTAATATAGTCGACCATGCTTACTCAAAACAGGATAGTCGACCAAGCATTCGAACTAGTCGATTGATCCAAAGGAGAGTAATGCTTTTTCCCAAACGAGAGTTAGCAACCAAGCATCTAAGCATGCTAGTCGTTTAACTCAAAAGCGGGTGAGATAACTTGTTATGCTAAGATTCATAGCAGTTATATAATTGCAAATGCAAATAAAACTTAACATCCATAAATATGTTTGTGATAATATCCAGGGAAATAAAATTCAAGGAAAGAAAATAAAGAGCCAAAGTAGCGGAAATTAGAAGCAAAGTATAGCTGAAATACAGGCTAAGCAGTTGGAGCATCGGTGTTGTCACCTCCATCGGTTTTGCCACCACCATCTTGGGCTGGGGGACTGCGAGGTTCATTTTCAGGAGAAGAAACAAAAGGGTCTGGGAATGTCGCATAATATTCATTAATTACGGCCTCAGGGTCCCAGTTGACATGCTTACCCTCCTTGTACTCCAGCATAAGTTCCATTTGAGTCCTCATCTCCACTTCAGCAATGGCCCCCTCCAGGGACATAAATTCAAGAGCCTGAAAAAGGCAGTAAGATTGCATAAGTGATAGTTATAACATAAAGTATTTTGAGTTTATATTAATTACCAGAAAGAGGTTCCTCATGGTATTATCAATATTCTCTGACACTTCTAAGGATTGAAATGTCGCCTTGTCAGTAGGAGTTGGCAGCCTTTGCAGGATTTCCAGAGTAATCGCCCAAGGTTTTCTGTGAAATGCGGAAGCTTCAGCAGGGAGGGACAAATCAATACCCTTCATTTCTTCAGCAGAAATTAAATCTTGAGAGGCACTCTTTAAACTCCAGTCTTTGTCAGACGATGCTTTGAACTTCTTAGGCGACGGAGGAGCAGAGTTAGTCGATGGTTCATGAATAGTGATCCCAGGGAGAACCGCCCCCCTAGGCCTTTTGCTTCTTGTAGCAGGGGGATCAGCTACGACAACAGCTGTTTCCTTGCCCTTTGCTGTGGCTGGATTGGGATTTTCAGTTTGAGGGGGAGGCGATGGAGCAATGACAGCAGGAGTGGTAGCAGCGGCATTCATGGAATGTCTTTTCTTGCTCCTAATTTCAGAAGCTGCAGCACTCTTTGCTTCGGCCCTAAACTGAGCTCGTTCAGCAGCAGTCAACTTTGGAGGCATTTTTCCTGCGAAGAGAATGGTAAACTTGTCATTACTTTTGTTCAAGTATTATTGTCAAGATCTTGAAATAGGTTAAATTTTACCTGAGATAATGAATGAAAAACGTCTAGAGTCTTTGGGAAGAGCGAGGATTTTCTTAATCTTGTCGGTAGAAGTCTTTTCAATGGGATGGGAGTAATTCAGCTGTTTGTCACCTATAAAAAAAATGGGGTAAGAAAAGTATCAAAAGATAGGTTACAATTAAGAAATAAAATTAGTCGTCTTACTTAGACGACGCCATTCCTTTCTGAGTTTGACACCAGGAGGCTCTAAGCTAGCAATTGGAATAATTAAAAACCTCTCATCCCATTGCCGGTCGTTAGGGCCCTTGTCGGAGGTCCATGTTTCTAGCCCTTTGCGATTACGGACTAAAGTATAAACACCTACCCTGACCTCTCCTGAAGGATTCTTAACTTCGCTAATAGAATAGGAAGTCAAAACATCTAGGAGATCAAGGGGAGAACCTAGATGACGCCCTAAGATGTCGGCTACTAAAGCTACCCTCCAAACATGAGGCATAAGTTGGGAAGGGGATAGATCAAAATGTTTACAAAGTTGTTCAATAATAAGGGGCACAGGAAAACAGCTAGAATAGCGAAAAGCCTCTACACTCAAAGCAATAGTGTGTTTAGAAAATGAATCGAGTCTTTCATCATTTTTAGGAACCCTAAAAGGGACTAAGGGGTTGAAAAAATATAAACTTTTGTCTTCTAACTTCTTAGATTCAATCGCCTTCAACTTAACAGGTTTCAAATCAGTTACCAAAGAGGATCTTTTAGTTTCAGTATTAACTATTTCTTCAGGCATTACCCTGACCAATGACCTAAGGGGTGGCGATCTAGAACTCGTACCTTCGAAAGGTACATTTTGATCACTAATGTTTTTTGGAGTTTCACTCGATCCAGAGTCAGACAGGTTAGGAGAGTCGTCACTTAGATAACTCATATGCGAAGGATTAGAATCAGAGTCAGACATATTCCAGATAAAAGATAGAAAAAGAGGATACCTGGAGAAGAATTAAGGAAGACGCTCGAGAGGAGAATGACCTAGGGCGATGGAAGATGAAACGAGAAGTTAAGAAGAAGCAACTTGAATGTAAAAAGAAAGAGCGCCAGAATTGCGAAAATAGCGCCAATTACAGGATAAATGCATCCAAGCCATTGGACATGGGCAAGTGAAGCGACAGATTAATCTCAGCCGTTAGATATTCCAACCGCTACTTCCCGATGACTATTTGCAACGTCATCAAGAAGTGGGGGACTTAATGTTATGACATGTTTCAACTTAGTGAAGAGGGCCCATTAAGCCCAAAAGAAAGATAAGTCCGAAGCAGCCCAAAATACCAGAAGGTCGACGAAGTCCTTTTCGCTAGTCAAAGATACTTTGTAACCGCCAAATTAATTCTTTGTAACTTCCATATTTATGGGAATCAAAACGGAAGTACCCATAAGTAAGAGAATTGATTATTCCAACGGGCAAGAAACTTGTAGCCTATATATAGAAACACAATCCATGAAAAGGAGGATCGAATACTCTCTGAGTCTTCTACTTTCTATTTCACTCTTTCGCTAGTCGACAAAAGTCTAGGCGACTGTACTCTTGTATTATCATAGTGGTCCGTCCACTCATTTTGAATAAAGTCATTATTCTTCGATTTGATATATTTGTGTATCAACATTTAACTGTACTCTTGTATTATCATAGTGGTCCGTCCACTCATTTTGAATAAAGTCATTATTCTTCGATTTGATATATTTGTGTATCAACAGTGACTAGGTAGCGACTATATGGCATTCCAAGGATTGGTTCATCTATTACAATTCTTCCAACAAAACAAAAAGTCAAAAACAAAAACAAGTAGCTTCTAGAAATGATCGGATGTAGTATAATTTTTAACTTTCAATTGATACATTCATTCATTCCTGAAATGTATAAATGATCTCTGTACTCTATATGACATGCCTCTGTTTCCTTTCATTTTCCTCATTAATATCTTATTATGCCACATCTATCTGTATTTCCGTTTTGGGGTAGGACAACCCATTCTCTATTAAAACTAGCCAATTTCTTCCCTTCACCCTAATTTTTTACTTAAAGCAAAAAAAAAAAAACAAATCTCTCTTTTGTGCAATATCCACCAATCCAAATGACCAACACTTGAAATGACTAAACACGGCAAAATATGGACTAATTGAAGAAAACTTAAAAAGTTCAACTCCTCGACTTGTCTTCATCTCCAAGCCTCGTATCAAGATTTGTATGTCTCAAATTCTACAAAGAGTGTTGAAGGGTATTGGGTGTACTTATTTTACCTCTGAACTTGTACAGGTACCCATACGAAATCGAATCACCAATTGGAATATGACTACAATATATGGCAGATGCACCATGAGAAGGGAAGAGAGGAGACAAAAACAATTTCTTTGTAAAAACTTCTGTTTTCCACAAAAATATCCCCTATTTATAGAATACGTACGGAAAAGTCATAACCCTAAGGAAAAGTCACAACTTTTTAATATAAATATATTTATTTCACCCAGTATTTTTCCATATGTATGTAATGGCCCTAATTGGGCTTGAGCCTACCTAACTCATACTAAGGGTGGACCCTAATTTCCCAACAAGTGCTAATATCAAGGGAGAGAAAGATGAACTGATAATTTGAATGCAGACATAAAAGTGAGACTGCGTTCTTCTATAATCCGTCTGGTTAGTTACACATGCTACTTCTTCTAATAAGCTTATTTTAAGTAATTTTGCGCTGAACAAGATAGATACGTGAGCAGAGTTTCATCTCATAAAACGCAAAACCACAAATTAATTCATTTAACTACTTCTCTGGCCTGATCATTATGATTCCATTGGTTGATCATCTGCAAAAATATCTCATTCCAAGTATCTATAGGCCCAGGTAAGCACCAATGAACACAATCATTCTGAACTCTGTCTTTAACCCCATCATGAAATGGAAAAGGATTCATGTAAGGACCTGGATGCCCATCTGGTCTCATCAAAGCCAATTTAGTCACATCCAATACCTCTAATCCAAATTTCTTACCATCACCTTTATAATTAGCCTTAGCAGCTTCCACTTCTTCAACACTAATCTTCTGCATGTCAGAATTCATCCCTTCTAACTGGTTCTCTTCCTCTCTGAATGGCTTAGTCTTAGGACATGCCCCAGCCTTATCCCACTCACCTTCAAAATGTGCAGGAGAAAATGCTACCACAATCACGTTGATCCCATCTCTATGATTACTATTATCAACACTTGTCCTTCTTTCAATTATGTTCTTCAGGCTTTTCCTTAAAGCCTTTCTCAACATCTCATAGAATTCAATTTCTGTGTGATTCAAACCAGGACAGTAATGACAGCCTAAAACCGAGCCACCTTCATGGTACACTGCAGGAAGCAGAAACCAGTGACCTATTGAAAGCACCATAATATCAATTTGATTAAGATCTTTTGCCCATCTTTCATCAACATGATCCAAATACAGTTTATTAAGATTTGACTCTGTTGACTTTTCAATCCCTTTTACCAGAAATGGAGACCAATACACAGACACAGTAACATTGTGAGAATCAAAATGCCATCTCCGAAATTTGTTCTCTTCCCCATATGTGTAGACCAGATTTGGGGTGGAAAAAGTGGATAACATACAGAGAAGTGACTCTAATTGGTTTCTAGCCATGGAATCACCTACAAAAGCTAAGTGCTTGTGCTTGATAAGTTGAAGAAAATATTGAGGTTCAAACCTTGGGAGATTGCAGTGTGTAGGTTTCCATCTCCAATACAGATATCCTGTATCTGGTCTTCCATGTCTCATACAGTTTTGACCATCCTTGATTGTTCCACAAGTTGTACCATTGTATAAAGGGCGTCTTCTGTCACTGACCCATTTACCATTGAAGTAGTCACATGATGGAGTTTCATGGGGTCTTTTCTCTTCTGCAATTCAATAAAATACAGCATGTAAAGTCTAAAAAAGCTGTAGAATATAATTTCACATCTTCTCTATGTAGCTAAAAGTGATATGAAACAGAACTCAAAAAAATATGTTAGATACCTGCTGAAAAAGTAGGGTGAGATGAGATGGAGATAGTGGATTGTGGAAAATGAGAATCAGGTTGAGGAAGAGGAAGAGGGTAGAAGTACAAACTAAGAAGGGCGATGGGAAGAAGAGCATAAAGAAGGAAGGTGAAGAGTTTCATGGGGATGAGAAAGATATGTCCTTTAAGTGGTTTGTTGTGTTATCTTATTTTCATGTGCTTCTTCTTCTATTTTTACCTTTCTACTTTGTTCCCTGTGCTTTTTCTGACGCTCACAAGCGACTAGACTGGATATTATTGTGTGTGGTTTTTAGGAGAACAGACGTAACTTTCTCATTGGTAAAGTACTTTTTTGTATACACGTGATTCTTATGTGTTAATTTGTTATAGTTATTCCAGCATTGTCTCCAACTTGGTTTACTGTCAACAAGAGTATTGTTGACTATGAACAGTAATGAATGTAATGAATATTTTAAAATATGTATAAATCTTTCATTTCAAAAAGCTTTTTTTTATCTAATTTGTGTATGTGAATTTCTTTTAGTACGAGGACAAAATTTTAACACCAAACTCAAATCATGCTACCTCCAAAAAGAATTAAAGTGATACCTGAAAAATAAATTGCTTGACAATACTAGCTACAACAAGCATTATATCTAATATTTTGAAGATGAGTATGTGATACATATAGATCGCGCCACATGTAAGTTGTGATCCTTAATCATTTTTCATAAATTTTAGGAGGTTATGATCCTCAAGTGTAAGTTTACTTTTTTATTTATGAATTCATCATAAAAACATTATTCAGATTCACATATGTGTTAAAAAAATTTCACTAAGTTATTTCTTATCCTATGCATATATAGAAAAAGTTTCTAATATTAATGAGAAAAGCTATTATATCCTCGATTCAACTAATTTTTGTTGTAAGTCAAATTCTTTTTTAGCTAGTTATTTGTAGTATAAGAGTCTGAATCCTATATCTAGTTACTTTTGGAAAATGAGAAAATGTGTAAATCTGATACAAAACTTTGTCCATAGGAGTCTTTCTAATACTCAAGTTTTGCGAGGTGCACAAATGATACTTATCTATCAGACAAAGGGAAAATGTAATACAGTCGTTAAGTTTGGATGATTTCTGTTAAAATTTTATTGCTATTAGGTCTCTAGAAATAATCTAATTATTACTATGTCCTAAGATTTGAGGGCTATCAAATTTAATTGAGAAAGACTACATGCCCTTGATTGAAACAAGTAATTCCTACATCTTGCAGTCTTTTCTTAATTAAATTTTATTTCCCTAAAGTATCTAGGGACTTCATGGTAATAAAATTTAAATGGAAATCAACCAAATTTAACAGTGGTATTACATTTGCTCCATGTTCAATAGATCAGTATCATTTGGGCACCTCCTGAAATTTGAGTATTATAAACACTCATAAGTGCAAAGTTTAGTATTAAAGTTGCAGCTTTGCCCTTTAGAAAATATTGAGGTGTTTCTTTGATATTGAGGTGTTTCTCTGATAACATACATAACCTGGTGGGTACGCGGTGTCATACCTTCCCCTTTCTTACCAGCTGGTCTACGCAAATTGTCCATATTCCTTTTGACTGAATATCTATCCTTCCATTAAAAAACCAATATCCAGCAATTCAATGAATGGTACAACAGAGGACATTGAGCAGGAAAGCAAGTGACTAGGCCAGAATCAATTTTTTAAGAAAATATGGACCATGTATTGTTTCCTTTGTCAGGTTGTGCCCGAGCCTTATACCTTGTTTCCTATGTATGATTTAAATCTAATATTTCTTCGTTCAAAAAAAATCTAATATTTCAAATAATTTTTATCTTCTTTTTTTAGTTTCTCAAGGTATCCCACTAGCGTGTATAGTGAGACTAATCTTCTAATTATCATTATATAAGAAAATCTCTGATTCTCTGAATCAAAACTTTAATTTTAACTCCATAAGGTATGATTTAAAAGTCAATATTTGAACTCTAAAAATCTCTGAATCAAAACTTCAATTTTCCGTTAACAAGATTCTGTTTGAACTATTAATTTTGTTTGAGGAGGAAGTTAGCATTAAATTTAAAAGTCAATATGGGTCGACCGATTATGACTTTGTCTGGATTAGTTTATGGAAAAGTGACTTTTTTCAAGTTATCGAAAATAAGTCAAATTGTGTAATGAGATTCATGTTTAAATGATTAACTGTGAAAAATGTGACTTATAAATGACTATTTTTCATAAGTCAGATTGTGTATATTTAGATTAGTTATGAAATGAGGTACTTATTTCAAATAAGTCGGATAAAAAATAAGTTAAACCAAACATTTCAAGATCACAATCTATTTAAAATAAGCTACTTTTCCATAAAAATAAGTAGCTTTTATGGAACAACCAAACAAATAAAAATAACATTGTTTTCTTAATAGATGGAAAAGGGATTGCATTGTATTTTATCTTTTTCCCAATATTGATTATAAAACAAAATTGTTTTTTTTCTTGAAAAAAAGTTTAGGCGAGTTGGGTCTTGAGGGCTCATCAGGGCAAGAGCACGCCCCAGACTCAAAGAGCGCTTATAGTAGTAATTATAGATCACCCAACAGCAAGATTATAACATCAACGGAATTCGAATTATAACCACATAGTTTGAGTCAAACCTCTGTACTAAGTAGATCAACCTTTGTTGGCAAAACAGCATTGTTTGTAATGTGTGTAAAAAATAAAATTTACCGGTCCATAATAGTTGTGTTTTAAGATTACTCTTTCATTTCCTTGTAGAGGATTAATACTTGCTTTCTTTAAATATTACTCTTTCATGATTTTATATATAGATATATGGGAAAAAGACAAATAAAGCCCTCTGAATATATAAAAGGACAATCAAGGTCGTTAAATTTCCAAAAGGACAACTAAGGTCATAGATACTAAATTAACCATTGCAGCATCCTCATTAACAATATGTAGATTTAACCATTGCATCATCTACATAAATAACTAGAGCGTAGTAATTAATCATAGTAGCATTCTCATTAACCACAGGCCACAACAACATCCTCATTCCCATTAACCACTAGATCATTCTTAATTTAGTGCATGTGACATTGGTTGTCCTTTTGGAAATTTAGTAACTCTAATTGTCCTTTTACATTTTGAGAGGACTTATTTGTCTTTTTCCCTATATATATTGTGTATTTATTTAAACTATATTAATATATAGACGACCTGATCTGACTTTAATAGCCACACTTGCACCATTGATGTTTCGGCGACTCTATTTCAAGTTAGTTTAATGATAGATGTAGTTTTAAATACATTCAAGAGTACTCGAGTCTTGGATCCAATTACTACGTGTTTCGAATAATTAAGGTTGTTTGGTTGCAAAAAACCCAAGAAAGTGGGTTGTAAATAATTGAAAAGTTAAGGGGTAATATGGTCATTTACATATATTCTGGGGCCCACAAGTTTTCTCTCTCCATCTCACACTTATCGTAGGGCCCACACACTTTACTCTCTTATCATTACCCCTACTTTCCAACTAACCGTTTCCATTTCTAATTCTTTGTCAAACTTTCCTACAACCAAACAAGTTCTAAAAATGTTGGAGGGACTTTGCGTACGTAGATTAATTAAAGTCAATACTTGAGGTGCGTTATTGAGTAGGAATATTAGTTACTCATCACTGCTCATTTATGGGAAGCCTTGACTTTTATCTGTAAACCATGTGGCGTTTAGGTTGTAGTTAATATATTATAATTATCTGATAAAATAATAGATTATAATTAGGGGGATTTGCAGTTTAGTCCCTGGTAAGGGAAATTAATACTGGAAGGTCCCAATACATTCCAAAATAATTATAAAGTCCCAGGAGCCCTTTCCTGCAATTGTTTGCTTATCTTCAATGACCATTTTGCCCTCATAAGATGAAAGCATAGTCCCCCTGTAAGGACCAGTGAGATGACAATCATCTTTAATGAGGGCAAAATGGTCATTGAAGTTAAGCAAACAATTGCAGGAAAGGACCCCTGGGACTTTATAATTATTTTGGAATGTATTGGGACCTTCCAGTATTAATTTCCCTTACCAGGGACTAAACTGCAAATACCCCTTATAATTAATGGCTAATATGTTTACTCAGATTACCAACTCTCAACTTTTATAACATTATTACAACTTTTAGGTGAAAAGAGTAGGTAACTAGGGTTGGATCAAAGAAGCAGCTAGTTGCTCATAGTGTAAAGACAAAAAGTACGAGGCCTGGATGTTGAGAGTGAGATCTGAATTTGCCTAGGGGATGTTCAACAGATAAGTATGGAAGTTCTGTATAATCCCTCCACCCTAAATATATGATTTAATTTATCTAATTTGATCATATTAAGAATATTAGTTAAATTAGTCAAAATCAAATAATATCACAAAATAGTCTTACATCTTGCCTTAATAATTCCAAATTTCTACTTTCTTTTTGTATTGTATAGTAATATCAATAGGGACTATTTGGGGAAAATTGAAATAAATTCAAAAGTGATATATTTAGAAATGAATGCACATTTTGAAAGTAATATTATATTAGAGATTGTTTAGCCGATTGTTTTGCGATTTTAAGGGCAAAGAAAGAAGCATGTGGTCCTCGCACTCACAACGATTCTTTTTTTATATTTTTTCAGATTACTCCATACTTATGGCATAAAGTAATAGGAAGCTTCTTTATATATACCGTATGACTACTTTCATCTATTCTTAAATAAAATATCTTGTTGACTCTTTCAAAATATTATTAAAACTAAATGAGTACATTCATCCTAACTTATTGTTTGATTATAAGTGAAACAACAACTAGTTTTTAGGGAAAATCAGGAATTTTAATTTATAAATAATTTATTTAACTTGTTTAAGATTTTCAAAAAATGAAAAATCAACTAGCAAGGAATCACAAGGAGTATTACTTATCGCCCAACACTACTATTAAATTATCCTCTAAACCCTTATAACTTCAATTAAGTATTTATCAAGACAAACATGACATCTTGTAAAACACAATATCGTCGTGTGAGTGATCCATGTAGCCGATTTCGCTACATGGATAATGCATATGAAAAAAGTGTAAACTTATAGGTTGGTCAATAGGTTATAAGTAATGGCTAATATGTTTATGTTGAGTCTTACACATCAAAAGTTTGTTTGCCATTATGTTAAATTGGGGCATAAATGATACAAAATAATATTTTCAAGATATTTATGAGCTGAAGAAAAAAACTCGTGTTGAAAGCTCATTTGAGAAAACATATGATGCACAAAGACCCTTAACTCAAGTTTTTAAATTTACTAACTTATAAAATTATTCCCATTCCCTTCCAAATTCATCATACCAAACAACCACTTCCAAGTTGGGAACTAAATTAATTACTTAATAATTCTTCCCATCCTTTATATAAGACATATTTAAAGATTTATTGTTAGTCCTAAATATAAAATCTATTTCTAATAATTTATTGATCTTTTCTAAAATTACACTTGTTGATACTCTTAAACAATTATCAATCAAGTAATTTAAGAAGTTAGTGCATTCAAAAAGATGAGGATTACCATGTTTTAGTAAAAATATGTCATATTTATTAACTTTAATAAAATCCTTATTACAATCAAATTAAATGAATCCGAGTATAGTAGGAGTATATGACAAATTATTTCTCTAAAACAATTACAATAGACTAATTAGGTTAAACCTAACAATAAATACGACAGAATCCATAGTTCACCAATAAACGAATCACCATGTTTGTTGAAGGAATCCATAGTTCACAAGCCCCAAGCCCACACGTTGTCCATTCCACTTTGAAGCCCAAAAATCAAAACCACGAACAACTCAAACTCAAACTCAAACTCAAACTCAAACCTCAAAAATAATCAAAACCAAACCACCGTGTCTGTGAGAGAGAAGAAACAATGGCTGAGGATTTCGCTGTGGGGTGCTTGCTTTCGATCAAAACAACGTTGGGCGAGGAATTCGAGGCGCAAGTCATCACATTTGATCGCTCCTCCAACATCCTCGTACTCCAGGAACCCTCCAAACCTGGGCCCCACCGAAACCTTCGACTACTGAAGGCTAATTATATCAAAGATTTCAAATTTTTAGGCCAATCTGATGACCCACTTGATCCCAACAATTTCTTCGTCGACCTTTCTGCTCTGCAAGCTAGGGAAGATGTAGCAATCAAGTGGGTTTTATTTTTTTTAATTTAAAGTTTTGTGCTTTATTATTTTTTTTTTGTTATTTTTAATTGTTTAATTGTTTTGATGTTAGGCAAGCTGAGGCTGAGGCTGAGAGGATTGGCGTGGGTGTTACCAGTGAGGCACAAAGTATTTTTGATGCTTTGTCTAAAACGTTAGTTAGTTCTGTTCATTTAATTTAACTTGCAAGGACATTGTATCTGCATTTCCCATTTCCTTATATGAGACCTTTTTACTTGATTTGATCTGATTAAAGATGGTAGTTAAGTTTGTTAAAATCTCATGATATTAACAAAATACTACACTCTTTTTATTATTGAGCACCATCAATTCAGGGGAAATGTGAGGAAAAATAGATGAAGTTATTATATTTAGGAAGGAGTTCACTTCCCTAAATAGGTCGTGTATTTTTATTTGGGGATGGAGGGAATACCGCGGATTTTTTACAATAAAATTGAGGATATTGACCCTATTTTTCCCTTTAAGTAACCACCTTGGGCGACTGGGCGCCCTAAATTAACACTGGGAACAATTTCACCCTTGAAGTAATTAAAGTGGTCGAAATTTACCTTGACTAGCCAGACCCACTGATGGTTGTTGTCCACGTGTCAGCTCTACATTCGCTAGAGGGTAAAATTGGACCCTTTGGTTATTTCAAAGGTGAAATTGTACCGGGGTGTTAATTTAGGGAGCCTAGTGGTTCAAAGTGGTTACTTGAAGGGAGAAATATGACCATTAATTAGTTGGCTGAGGGTATAGACTATAGATTGATTTAAGGATTTCATAAATAAGCCAGCTTATGGGTATTATTGTGATTTTAAACAATAAAATGCTTTTCTTTCTTCGTGAGTATTTTTATATCTGCCAAAATGATGTTGTCTACTTGACTGAACTACTTTTTCACTTTGTTTTATGTTTACTTGGGTTTTTACTTTTGCATCCTCAGAACTCTGTTGTTTCTTGGATATGTATAATCTCCATCAATAGTTTCTTTTCTCCGTGGTTTGATTCTTGCCACGGTTTACACTTACTCAATGAAGTTGTTCGTCTCTTGGTCTGCTAGTGGAGGCAGTTCACTCAGTTTTTGTTGATTATTACCCTCTCTATTTGTTATATTGTCATGTTCTTCTGCAACCTGTTACAAATTTACTTCTATGTAAAGCATGTTGCTCTAGCATTTCAATACATCATAATTGTTGTAAATGTGATGTGTGGTTTTTAAGTCCCTGTTTCAATTTTTAAGGTTGGTATGTTTGGGAGATGGTGGTTCATGGTTGAAGCATAGGTCTGTAAACAGAAAAATACTACACCATATACTCTACTATGTTTATGCTTATTCTTGAGTATAAGTCTGCTGACGTGTAGGTTTAGTTAACGGATGTGTAGAAGTGAAATCTAATTCATGCTGTTTTCATTCCAGAACTTCATTTGCAATTAATTAAACAAGTGATGTTAACTTAAAACTCTCTCCCGCTCTGTTCTTTAATATAAAACCCACTTCAATAAATAAGTTGAACTACAAATTATATCCCATATCAAGTATGGGACTTAGCACTTTCATGGACCTTAAATATGATATCTGTTATTAATTAGAAAAACATATGACCTTAAATATTGAGTTGCAGAGTTTTCTTGATTTGATTTGGGTCTCTTCGTCTATCAGTTGTACCTTTATTTTGTCAGATGATGATACTGCATTTAGATATTATTTTGGAATTAATCCATACGAGGACTTCTATGTTTGTTGTACTTCCTAGCATTAGATGGTTAGATGCTGCAGCAACTGTACTTTATGCTTTTGGCTATGACTGTAGATTTGATGTTAAATTGGTGGCATAGTTAGAAATTTTAAAGTCAAACTCAGGTAATAGGTTGCTTTTTCACCTTCAAGACTTTTGGGACTAGTATTCACGAACATGAAGCCTGGTATTGGTTACTTTAGATTTCAGTTCTTATTTTTGCTAAATGGTTTGCATGAATAGATGTCTGCTGCTCTGTATTGTTATCTCTTTTAAAGGGTCAACCTAGTTCTAGTCCCCACTTGGTGAGGGTGCTGGGAAAGAGAATATATTAGGCAAACTTACCCTTACTTTATACAAAGAGGCTGATTCGAATCAATGGGTAGTCGGTTGAGCTGGTAAGTGGGCTACAACCCCTGTAAGGATGAGAACGCGTGTTCGAATCCTGGAAAGCGCTCTCATTGGGAGAGGGGGACAATCTTGCCTATGTGGGTAACACTCCTACCCCCCGTGTCCGGATTAAACCGGACGGTGATTAACCAAAAAAAAAAAAGAGGTTGATTCGAACCTATAACCTTAGACCTGACGGCAAGCTAGCTTACCATTGAGCCAAATCAGTCCTTCATAGTATTATTTAATTTTACAAACTTCATAGTTACCTCTTACAATGGATTAAATTTTATTGGTTATGTCTTGTCCTCTGGGAAATTATTATTACTGATTCAAATTCAGTTATTTTTTAACGGATATCATAAACATGTGATCAGGCTTCCAGTTCGCTGGGACAAGACTGTTATAGTTGTGATGAATGAGGTGCGCGTTAGCAGTCCTTATCTCCCAGAATCTGTAAGTGGAGGCACTCCAGCTGCAAGAGAGCGGGTGAAGAAAGTGGTAAGATGTTCAACTGATACCACGACCTTTGTGATTGATTCAGTTTGATGGGTTGTCAGTGTAACAAAGTTTTTGTGCTAATGGCACAAAAGTAGTCATCAAGATTTAAACACTGTGCCTCAGTTTCAACTTGTTGGCTTCTCATTGCTCCTTATACTGTATAGTTTTTCTCAGGCAAAATATTTAGGAGACGCAAAGTGAGAGCTGGAAAAAATAATTTTATGTTTTCTTTGATGATAATTTCATTTCACAGTTAAAGTGCTTATGGTACTTGAAGGGTTGTTGTGTTTGATACAGGTGTTGTACTTGTATAGAAACAAACACAACCTCAAGTTCTGATAGTTAAACACACGATGCTTCAAGGGTTCAAGCACCCTGAAGTATTTTTCTAGTAGCACTTAGTGTCTTAAAATAATTTGTGGTGCATTCAGCATCCTAGAGTATTTTTCCTCCAGCACCCAATTTCACAAAATAATTTTTGATGCAATTATGCCATTCAAGTGTTTTCATAGCAGTAGTGAGCACTTCAAATTTAGGATACTTTAGAAGGGATGGATGTACTACAAATGACTTCAGGATACCTAGTGCTCCTAAAAAAATACTTTAAAAGGGGTGGATGCACTACAAGTTAGATTATTATACTGTGTGCGATGGAAAAATATTTTAGACTTTCTTTCATTCTCTTCAAACAATTTTACGATAAACTTCTATTTGCTATGTTGATATAATTGATGATTTTATGTTCCCTGGATGCAGCTCGTGTTGGAGAGGAGAAGATTACAATTTCGCGGAAGTAGTGGTCAATGAAGGTGAGTTCCCACATTTTTCCATGCCATTGCAAGCACAAGTAAAATTCAAGAAGTAAACACGGTGGATGTGTTGTTATTAGCAAAAGCCAACATATTCAGGAGGATTTTGCAGTGTATGTTGAAGAGTGAAAGACAAATTGAAGCCTCCTTGAGCTCTCTCAAAGTTGTGTTGCATATGGATTTCAGTTGAGGTAGTCTCCCTCTAGTTTCTTCATAACAGTGAATGCTAAAGCTGGAGTCTAAACATCTCTCAGAACCCCAAGTAGATTGGTGGGTTTTCTTTGCAGTTTTATTATTATTTGTGAAGAATAATTAAGATGAGCCCCAAAATGAGTTTGAGATATTTCATATAAAACAGCAACATATTCAGCCAACCATATCTTTTTCTATGATCTTTCAAATTACCTTTTAGTAGCTCTTTCTTGATATTTAGTTTATATGACTATTGCATTAAGTTTGGACTTTTAGTTCCTTTTTTTTCTTAAGGAAATGTTAAAATGTTTGGTTTAGCTGTCTTAGATTCTCTGTTAAAAAAATGTAAGGTATCGTTTATCAAAAAAAAAAAAAAACGTAAATCAAGGCAGCGAAAGTGTCCTCACGTTGGCAGAAAGATTCATATGCATACTCTACTCATGAGGTATGAGTTATATTCTCATCAATTGGGACAACCTCAAGGAATTGGGACTTTTGTTTGTATGAACCAAAACAAAGTGGTATAGAATACCCCCTCCGGTCCTAAATATAAGACCTAGTTTACTTTTTTGAAAAATCCTAAAAAAGCAAAATATAAGTCAATTATAAATTGATTTACCTAATTTTCCCCCTTAAACTAGTTTATTTAACCTATAAACTAATGAATAATCTAAAAATATATCAAATATGTCATAATTTAATAACATATTTTGTAACCTTAATATGTCCAAAAAAAGTCAATTAAGTCGTATATTTAGGACCGGAGGGAGTATCATTTATATATGGACTTAAAAGACTATTTGTTCCTGATAAAAAAAAACCTGATAAAAAAAAGACTATTTATTAGTACAACTTTTACGTTGGTTGCATAATTTGAGCACACTCCATAATCCATATCCTTAAAAGGTGTGGATTATATTCATCCAATTGAATCATCGTTAAGCATAGGATTCTGGTACATAAAAAATGCCTACACATCAAAAGTCTGAGTTACAAGTATATACAAAAAATATCGTCTTCGAGGGTTAGCTCATAATCTCGACAATTCTCAAAAATAATCTAATAGAAGTACTTGTTATACATTTGTAACATGTAAAAGTATTCATGGATTACTTGGTAAAATTATCGTATTACTTGTTATACATTTAACGAAGTTAGATGCTTACCGACTAGGTTAAGTTTGAGAATCTTCGCCTTGTTGGCTGCTGTCAACAAACACCCAATGCAGGATTTAGGTTCTCTCGATTCTGCTCCTTTTCATTGAGAATTAATTAATGAATATGAGCCATGAGATTGTGGTCTGATAATGGTATTAAGAAGAAGCTTCAATTTTTTATCTTTAAACAAATAGTGATCATAATTTCAATACCATTATAATTTAAGTTAATGGATGTTATCCCCTCGAGGAGTGTCAATTGAGGGGACTAGAAAATTGATCTGTCATGAAAATATTTAAGAATTAATGCTGTTGTAGTAGATGCATCTTGCTTAATGACAGATTTTACTTTGCATTTTGACACACTTAGTTAAATTTAAAGGTCGATTGTTTCTTTTAAACTAAATCAATTTTAGGAGATGCAAGCTTATGGCTATATGATGTTGGTTATTGCTTTTTTTCTGAAACACAGGAATTATTCGATAATTCTGTTTTAATCATGAGTGTAAGATCTCAACATTCTTTATTTCCCACCTCCATTATTTCTACTGAAATTACTTCTAATGAATATACATATAAGGGCGAAGGTGAAAAATGATACTCTCTCCGGTCCTAAATATAAGAGCTAATTGACTTTTTCTAGAAAATCCTTAAAAAAGCAAAATAAGTTAATTATAAATTGATTTACCTAATTCTTTTCCCTTAAACTAGTTTATTTTACGTAACTAATGGATAATCTAAAAGTATATCAAATATGTCATCATTTAATAACTTATTTCGCAACCTTAATCTCTACAAAAAAAAGTCAATTAGGTCTTGTATTTAGGACCGGAGGTAGTACTAAATTTTACCTAAAATTGCGTTTCTAATACTAAAGTTTCGCGAGGTGCAAAAAGAGTACCCAACTTGGTGTTCAGGTGCAAATATAATATTTTCACTTGAGAGAAATAAAATTTAGATATGAAAAGACTCTTATGTCATCATTCCTCCCTCATTAAATTTTTATTTAACGAGGGGCATAAGAGTCTTTTCATATCTAAATTTAATTTCTCTCAAGTGAAAATTATATATTTGCACCTGGACCCCAAGTCGGGTACTATTTTTGTTTCTCGCAAAACTATAGTATTAGAAATGTGATTTTTTGTAAAGTTTAGTACTACCTCCGGTCCTAAATATAGGACCTAGATGACTTTTTTTCGGAGAGATTAAGGTTGTGAAATATGTTATTAAATAATGACATATTTAATATATTTTTAGATAATCCATTAGTTTATAGGTAAAATAAACTAGTTTAAGGGAAAAAATTAGGTAAATCAATTTATAATTAACTTATTTTTTGCTTGTTTAGGATTTTCCAAAAAAGTCATCTAGGTCTTATATTTAGGACCGGAGGGAGTATCATTTTTGCACATTCACCCTACATATAATGTATAGGATTGGAGGCAATTTCTAATGTAAGCAGTTTTTACTCCTCTACTTAACGGAAGTTAAAATATAATATAATTTCTTTTATCAATTTTTTTGTTTTAAAAATGATTTAAATATCATTCTAATCAATAAACTATTTTAAAAGTATCAATTTTGTCAATGAACTGTAAAATGTCTCATTCTGGCTAATAAACAAAAAACTGGCTTATTTTGACCAATGAATTACTGAAAAATACTAAAAATGTTCATTTGGCCAATGATGAAAAAAATGTAAGAATGGTATTTTAATATTTTCCTCCAATCCATTGGCCAAAATGGGCCAATGTTTTATTAATTGGGCTGAATGAGCTCTTTTATTATTCGTTACTTCAATTGATAATTTCAAAATAGTTTATTAGTTAATATGATATTTAACCTTTAGAAAACATCTCTTAATTCTTTTAAACCCCATTTTCGAGAGCAACCGACCAAAAACAACGTGGTCATCACCAAGTCATTGTGTCATTAGATGCAGTCCATTTTTTTTTGGTACGGGTTGGGATCTAATTTTTATGTTTTTGTTTCCTCATCATGAATGTCCTTTTTCAATGATCAAGAATTAGACTTTCATATTAACTTGCTCTAATTGTTACAATGAAGAAAACTAATTGCTTAAGCAATTAATCTTTTTGATAAAACAATTCATTGTAAAAAATATTAAGTTAAGCTTGAGTATTATTAAACTCTATTAACAAAAGTTCTTTTCTTTATTTTTTGATACAAACAAAAATTCTTTTCTCTTCAGTAATCACACAATCGGAAGTTCTGAACACTCAAATTTATATAAAAATTATTCACAACGCCCATTAATTACAGAATTTGGCTTCAATATGCTTCATTAGGAATATATTTGATAGTTATATAAAAAATCGGGAATATATTTAATAGTAATTTAATTTGTCAGGCACTTAAATATTCTATCTACCAGCATTTTAGCAGAAAAAACACACCAGTTATAAATATGCTCTCTCAACTTTATAAAGATTTTAAGAATGAAATATTCTCAAGTACTCAAGTTCTATCTATCGTTCGATCAAAAAAAAAAAGTTCTATCTATCTTCCTTGAAAAAAAAAACATATTCCAATTCTCATCGAAAGGAATCATTACATAGACCAATCTTTTATTTAAACCACGGCCACTTATCTATTATATATCGTTCTTCCAATAATTTTCCTCGAGCTTATAACCTATCTATATAATATCTTTGCGCACAAATCTTTTGAAGATTTAACCTTGCAAACTAGGTCTCCGTTCTAGAAATAATCTCCATTAGAGAATTAATGCAACATTATCTAGTTTAATTTAAAAATCCTAAATCTTCCTTTACCCTAGCTAACAGCATAAAATATACATAGTATTCCTTCATATTCTTTTATTAGCATGAACAAAGTTATGCTGATGTTTATTTTTATTTCAAAATTACCGAGTCAACCGCTTCTTGATATAAGTAGTTAGAAGCAACTTACAATATTAAATGATCTAGCTTCAATGCTAGGCAGAGTGATGAGTACAAGAACTCATTTCAACTGCACACCATCAAAATCTAATTTGGATGACTAAATTTAACTTTTCATTTTTTTAAAAAATAAAGCTTTTTAAGTGTGTACATAATATAAGACAAAGATAATTTTTAACTTACAATTTTAAAAAACTTATTAATATAATGAGCATTTAATTAGTTAGTTTCCTAGCTAGTATACTGTGGACAACAATGAGTTTCATCCCCAGGGAGGGGGGGGGGGGGTGTTCTGGTTCTGCTACATAGACAAGAACATCCACACACATGACCCACCCTACCTACCTGTATTTGCATGATAAAATTATACGTATCTAAATAAGAAACAGAAAGCAAAGGTGAGATTTAATTTTTTTTTTACATTAAATTAATTTGATGGTATCGAGATTGGACTGTTTAAAATTTTATGAAATTAAACTCAGGATTATTGAACAATTCTTTGTTTCTTTCTTTTTTCTAATTTGAGTTTTACATATACAGGTCCAATGTAGTAAAATGTTCTTAGAGAACTTGTTGAAGAGCATATAAATGATAATTTTCTACTTGAAGCATCAGGAAGTTTAGATTATTATTTATAAAGTGATAATTTATGGAGTAAATAAATTTCTAGCACATTCGTAGTTACGAAATTATATTCATCTATAATTTTATCACCGTTAAAATATTTCTTAAAAAATTATAGACTCTTTTATCAAATATATGGACCATCAAAATTATAAACAAATGGTTAGAGAGGCTTAGTTCTTTCTACTCATCTTTTTTATGAGTAGAAAACTGGTACCTATAATTTATTAGCGAAAGTTTGGTTATAAAAGCCCATGCAAATAAAATATTATTGAAGAGAAAATTTGAAAGCGAATTTGCCAACATAAAATATATGATTTATGGAGTGCATGATTTTATATAATTTTTTGTTTTGTATTTTGTATTGTACATACGGTACATATTCAATACTTATATGGCTATATTCTATATAAAAACTAAACTAAAGAACACTAAACTTCTATTGTTCATTTGCCTCCCTCTTGCAGAAACTGTTTTGATCACATGATCTTAGTCATTTAATTAGATATAAATATCATTCAGTTGGTTCTATTTGAATAAATTATTTCAAAAGTACAGTTTTGGATTGGTTGTTGTGTCGTGTAGTATTGTTAAAATAAAGTAAGAATGAGGAGAAAGAAACTCTCAAGATCAAGTCCATCACGAAATCAAGAAGGCTCTTTCATACATGCTTTTGACAATAAAGTCTGAAATAATTAACTAATTAACTAACTTAAATCAATGCTGAAACTTGAAAGGCCAAGCCAATTAATTAAGGAGAAAGACATAATACTATTCATTTATCTGAAATAGAATCGACATATATGAGAAATAGTAATTTGATTTGAACCATGGCCTAACATTACAATATTGAGAGTTACAGGGCCCCAGATATTAAATACTAGTGGTTGCCTGTTGATGAGCATGGAGAGTTGAAACTAAACATTTAAAATTTAAGGGTGTTTTAAATTATTTATTAGTCTGATATGAGACACAATTTATTTGAACAAGAATGAGTCCATTTTTCATTGAAAATTTAGAGCCAAAAGTCTCTACCTAATAGTTGATCATATGACTTTCAGAAACAGACATTATATCGAGATATTTACACACATGTGGCTCATAGAAGCAGAAACTTTCAAACCTTTTCATTGTTTATGTTATATAAGATTCTCCCAAAGATTGCTTCTTTTGTCTTACGAGGCCTTTGTTCATTGTATCGAGAAATTTGACGAAATGTGTATTTTCTGGTGTTTTTAAAAGATCAAATGAAGTTTACAGCCTTGATAAATTATTAATCCTTCAATTCTTATAATAAGACATTTCTTACCATAAATTTTTGAATTAAATATTATTTCAGTCTGTATTTTCATATAGTTTCAAATTGTTACTTTTCGTCATTTTAATTTAATGAAACTTAGGTCCAACTCGTCCCTTTAGTTTTTACAAGTTTTGATTTTTCCCAATGTACTAAATCTCCGACCAAATTATTATAAATCTATAAAACTAATTATATATATTACAATTATCCTAAACATTGTTAAAAAATTCCTTAAAATTAATGGTGGGATTCCATTTTTGAGGAATAAAAATAAAGTAGTGCACAATATATTTTTCAAGACTTAAAACAACATTTTCTTTAGCTCAAATTTGCCCCGACAACTTATCATATCTTATAAGGTGTAATTTGATTTGTAGGGTGAATTTCTTGTAAGATACAACGAAAATCCTTGGGTATTGATTGCACGATTAACATTCAAGCCAAGATAATAATGTCTTTTACAAAGTGATAATAGCTTGACTTTATCTAAGTATGCACACAAAACTGATACAACGGTAATGAGTAATTGTATGGACAGAAAATTGTGTTGCGACTGCATTGTATATCTCTAATTGGGATGATAGAGCCTATTTTTAAGACATGAAGTGATGTACTCCCTTCGGTCCTAAATATAAGACCTAATTGACTTTTTTGAAAAATCCTAAAAAAAGGCAAAATAAGTTAATTATAAATTGATTTATCTAATTTTTTCCTTTAAACTAGTTTATTTTACTTATAAACTAATGAATAATCTAAAAATATATCAAATATGTGATGATTTAATAGACTATTTTGCAACCTTAACCTCTAAAAAAAAGTCATCTAGGTCCTATATTTAGGACCGGAGGTAGTATTAAAAATTGTGTGGAAACATATTTTCAATAGAAAGTTATAATCATTCATGCATGTATGCATCTACCCTTTGGTAAATTCATATACACATAGCTAGATTCACACCCACTTGATAATCCATACCGTATGAAGATCAGACAAACATTTTCACATGCATCGCTAGGAACTAAAGATACATACTTTAAGAGTTATAACTCGCTACACATTTTTTTATTACATAAATAGACATGACATTCAAAGCTTTGACTCTTATATAAATTCATTAATTTATGCAAGGACATGACCATACCAATGAACACGCCTCTTCATCTCAAAATATTACAACTAAAAGCAATTATTTGAAACTCGATCCATTGATCAATACCAACATTTAATCAAAGTGTATGAATCAACAATGATGTTAACCCTACCTTTTCTTAAATATTATTTGTTGTGTTTAGGATGTTGGGCCGGGATAGATATAATGACATTAGGAAAAAAATAAGTTTTACAATGATCGCATACCAAAAAAAGAGTAGATGTGATGACTATTGAAAAGAAAAAAAGGTTAAGATACAAATATACCATAAAAGTTTTAACTTAGTTATAATATTAAGTCTAAAGTTTTTTTGGGAGCAATGTTGTCTTTGAAGTATTAATCAAAAGGGTGCAATTTTGTCCTTAATTGTAAAATAGTAATACCCAATGTCAATTTTTTAACAATCAATATTAATTTTGCAACAAACTAGCTAGGGTAATATTGATATGTTTTGAAACTTTTAGGATCATTTTGAAAAAAAAAACCTTAAGAAGTAAGCTCATTAGAGATCGAAGGTACACTTCAAGAAAAAATTGCACCTTAATTAATTGAAAAGAAAATTGTTTGAAATAGTTCAAACATATGTAAAGAAACTAATTTCAATCACCAGTAATTAGGTAATAATTAAATTAAACAGTTTACAGTTATGAAAAGATGTAGAAAAAAATAAAAGAGAATACTTAATGAATTGTTGATATAGAAAATTTATCTAGATTTTGTTTGTTGATTGTCATATAATTCATATAAATGACTTCAGATATTGAATAAAATATGAGTGTGTTTGACTCAACTTATTTCGCAGTTTATTTTAAATAAGCTGACTTATTTTTGGTGTGTGGCTTTTTTCTGTTTGGCTGGACTTATTTTTCACCCAGCTTATTTGAAATAAGTCAGCTTATTCATAAGCCACTCAGGTAGCTTATTTCAGAAAATAAGCCAGCTTATTTTTCTGCATGACTTAAAAATAAGATAGCTTAAAAATAAGACCGTTTTAAACAAAAAGTTATCCAAACATGTTTATAAGTCAAATGAGAAAATAAGCCACTTTTTTTCAAATTTCATCCAACCATAAAAATAGGGTTAACATAACTTTTGGTCCCTCAAGTTTCACCCAATTTTGGTTTTAGTCCCTCAAGTTTCAAACCGTGCTTTTATTCCTCAAGTTTACTCAGTTAATAACATTAGTCCCTAGAGTTTAAAAAGGACTTGACGGTGTTAATTTTTGCTGATTTTTCAACTAAATGTGTTTATTTTGCTTGGTTGACATGTTTATTTTGCTGAGTTGGCATCTGACTGAACTTTTGATTTTAATTTTCAATTATTAATTAAAAAGCAACATCATCTCTCTCACAAAGCGTCATCTTCTCGAAGTCTGCCCTCAGGCATGCTGTAACAACCACACTAATATAACCCTTTTTTATGCTATTTTTTTTTTATTTATGCTAATGATAACTATGTTAGAAAAAGAATCCAATTAAACAAAATAGTAGCTAACATAGTTATAAAAAGAATTTACTTAATTCATTAAAAATAATTTTAGTGCTAACTATGTTAGAAAAAGAATTAAAATTAATATAATAGCTAACATAGTTAGAAAAACGATTTTTCTAAATATTCATAACATATAAGATAATATGCTAACCATGATAGAAAAATAATTTGAGTTACAAAAGAACTATCATAGTTAGAAAAAGATTTAATGTAATTTGAAATTAATAAATATAATTTTGCAATGAAATATAAAATTCACAACCAAAATCATTTGAGAAATTATGAAAACTGATTTATCCATGTTAGATAAAAATTGACTAACATGGATATTTAAATAAATTTAGTAACACTTGATTAAATTCTTTCACAGTAAGTTTCAAATTAACACACAACCCTGTATTAATTAATATTTACAGTTATCTAACGTAAAATTATTTACAGTCATCCAGGGGAATAAATTCAAAAGATGTACAAATTAATAATCAAGAATATGAAACATAATATGAAAGAATGTGAAAGAACATATGAGCCTAAAAGCTTAGTTCTCTAAGTCTCCAGATCCTTCACATCACTCCTGCCCCGATCTAGTACCTGTAAAATGTTCAACCACGAGGGGTAGACCCTGATGTCGTAACTAACAACTACTCGCCTACGCACATTTTTGCACTACGTGCATGTGCATGCTGGCAAGGTGGTGTGTGTTAATGTCGTGTTTGGTGGTGTGTGCTACATGCTGTGTTGCATGAACATGTTATCTATTCTCTATTCCAAGTATCTATCAATTATCAAATGATAGAGCAGTACAAGTATTCATTTAAAGCCAGATCACAAAACTCAAAACATCACAAACTCAACATAAAGAATAATAATAATAATCACATCAAACACAATACACAAGTACACCGATAATGAGTTCAATAGGGACTCACGACTCGATGATCGATATACCCTCGCTTGAACAAAATATATCAGTTCAATAGGGACTCACGACTCGATGGTCGATATACCCTCGCTTGAACCGGGGGCGCTCTCCCCAATAACGTTTTTCTCTTTATCCACTTTAGTCCCTGCTGTACGGGCAAGGGAACCTCATTCCGGAATGGCATAATCATAATAATATTACTCGGTGTACCACAACCAAATCAGAAATCATAATCCAAGCATTCCATAACCACATAAGCCATAATCATATACCTATAAACTACCTAAATGCTTACTAACATACACACACACGCAGACAAGTGAAGTAGTTACCTCCTTGCATTCAAACCAAAAGCTACCGTAAGCTCCCACGTGCTCACGTTTCAACAATCGATCTCAAATAGAAGTTGGAATAGAAATTAGATTAATTTAAACAAATGGAGTTGAATGAACGCAAAATCAGCGGCCCACGGCATTCACGAAGGTGAACCACGTTGAGAAGCGGCGGCAAGATTCGGTGGTCATAATTGCACCGATGAACACCCACGGCGGTAAACCAAGCCTCCTTCGCCGGCGTCGGAAAGTTCGACCGGAGCGGCGGATGGTGGTTGGACGAGCTCGCTGGTACGTAAACAGCGGACGAAAGTTTTGAGGGAGGTCGGGTTTAAGTTGAAGGAGATGAAGGAAGATGATAGAGTTCAATGGTGAAGGAGATTTGGATGGAGGAAGAAGAGTTTTGTTGTAGAAGAAGAAAGGATGAAGTTTGATGTTGAAGAAGAAGGAATGTGCAGATGAGTGTGAGTGGTGGCGGATGAATGCATTCTGGGAATAAGAAGAAGTCAAAGTGAATATATAGTGAGGGGAAATCTAGGGTTAATGGCCCAACAAGAAAATTACAAGAATGCCCTATAGAGTTTTCTACTTTTATGGAAGAGTACACATCATTTTTTTTTTCTTTAATTAGACATTGAATTACACTCATTCAATTTAAACTCTAAACTTCTCATTTCTAGATGAATTTTCTTAATTAGCAAATATAATTATGAGACCTTTATAATTTCCCAATTTAATTCATTTAATATAAATTTCTCCCTAGTTTCTATTTCCTTAAATTTATCATTATCATAATTTATTTTGATTTACACTCAAGGATTTCACAACATTTTAAGCAAAATTTCCTAAATAATGAACATTCATAATTATTACTAAATAAAAATTAAATACTAACTATTTTCCTTCACCTATAATGGAAATAAAATTCTAACAAATTCACTAGAAAGATGTTAAACTTTCTAAATTTATTTGCAAGATTAAATTTCAGGTATTTATTAACTTATTTTATATTTACAAAAAAAATTTAGGATGTTACAATTCTACCCTCCTTTTAGGAATTTTGTCCCCAAAATTCACTATGTCAAACAACTCTAAGAAATAATACAGTAAATAACTCACTCTATACATCCGATAAATTTAAATTAGTCCATACAAGCCTTAAATTCTAGTAAAAAAAAATAATAATAATAATAATAATAATATGTACTCTCGCCTTCTAAATTTTCAAGTCATCTTATCACTTTGCTACAACTTATTTGTCAACATATTGACTATTTCCTATACTTATACTATCACATCACATTCAAACTTAGATTGAACCTCTTGTTATAATGAGTGCTCCCTACAACTTTAATCATATAATTTCTCCCTCTTTAAGTCATTGCAACAATACTATCAAGAAGCATTTCCCCACTATTAATGATAACCCCAATCTCACAATTTCATCTAAATCCTGAAAACATCATATTTTTGCTACTCCATGAATTTCTAATGTCCTTAACTATCTCAACAAAGAAAATTATATTCCCTTTTCCATCATCCACGAGCATATTTCATCTTAACTAAAGATCATCAAACCCTTAGACCAATTTCCTAGGACATGAAGGCAAAACTTAAAACATATGAAAATGTTAATAAAGTAACTATTGAATATTTCCCATTTGATCAAACTATTGGTTTTCCTCAATGTGACTCCTGAAACTAAAACACCTTAATTATCTAATCATTCTTTACACCTTTCACAATAAGCATTACTTCTCAAAAGCACTATTCAGTAACGGATCAAATTTTCTAACCTCACATTGCAAATCCAATTGTTTTTTTTTTTTTTTCATATTCCAAAGTCAACATCATCATCAAAGTCATTATCAATTGCCTTCAATTCCAATGAATCGATTAAAACGCTCACTCAAATTTCAACCTAAAATATTGAACTCAACTAACTTCTTACCTATTTAGCTCAATCATGATCACAACTTCAAAAGTCATCACTACTACTTCAAGTCGTCTTAATCTCCTCAACAAAAGTCTAGCAATAACTTATCACAAAATCTCACTTTTCCCCCTAGTCTCTTAATAAATCACAACACGGATAATACTACCTTTAATTAATATGATCAAAGTCAATCTTCAGTAGTCTTTAAAATCAAAAGAAAATTCCATCTATTTCCAAAACTCATGAATTCATAATAAATCTATTCAAACAACTTTATTCATGAATTGTTTACCAATATCATACCTATCTATTTTAACTCCATCGACAAGCCTAAGAAAATCATTCCAGTCCAAAAATTCTTAATTTCCTGATAAATCTAGCATATGCACTCCTTAAACCACTGTAAAACCTCAAATTTCAATAAATTATCCCACTTAGTCATAATTCAAGGTCAATCCATTATGTCCAAATCATCAAACCATGAATCAATCTCAAGTAATCCTCTTAATTAACTTTAATACAAAGCCTAAGTCTCCCTATTTCACTTTCAATCAAAACTTTGAGTCAATTATAATTTCATAACAAATATAATATACTCTAATCCATATAGTCAAAGACTCCTCTCAATACATCTAACTTAATTCATACAAGCTAAATAGTCATATTCCAATCTCATTATTTCGCCTATATTAATCCAGCAATTTCAACCGTAGGTACTATTCATTAGTATTAACATCCACAAACCTAACAAACGAAGCAAACCTAGTAATTCTTTTAAATTCTCCATACCAAAACATAACACTCCAACATCAACTCTTCAATAATATCTTCTAGATGAAATCCAATAATTTGCATTTACTAAAGTCCTTCACAAATACAACTAAGACTACTAACGTCACCAAACCATGGAAATATCCAAAATAATTAAATCTAGAACCGACATTATCTTTCCATATTTAAAGCTTACTAATTTCTCTTACCTAAAGACATAAATAACTCGTACTATCATAGTTAAACCATGTGATTATCAAATTTTCTCATATAAGCTAACATTCTAAATATCCAAACACGAGAAATGCAATCCTTAATCTCAAAAAAATCATTAAGCCAACTTTATTCCTGCTAGCTCATGACAAAACAATAATGAATTTACAATATTTCACTCAAAGTCAAGCATATTGCTCTTATAAATTCGAAACAAAAGAGTCCAACAACTCTTAAATTCTCAAATCAGAAATCCAACTTTAGCGTTCACTACTCTAAATCTGTCAAAATTTCCTTCGCAACTATAGATAATCATTCAAGATAAGCTAAATTTTTCTATATCACCATTCAGTATAGACAAATCAACAATTCCCAAAACATGTGTCTAATGTATATGTAATGCAGAAAATGTCACATAAAAATTCCCAAGTAAGAATAACACTCCAAAAAGTAAAATTCATTCCATACTGTACTAATGACACTTAATTACTTTACTTTCCTTCTAACTACCTATTTAACTAATCCAAACTATGTCATGAAGATTTGGTGATTAAAGCTTCCTGTTTGTAATTCATGCTGCAGTCATGACTTACAAACACGAATCTTTCTATATCCACATCCCACTACTAGTTTGGATGACCGTAAACCTGGCTCTGATACCAAATTGTAACAACCACACTAATATAACCCTTTTTTATGCTATTTTTTTTTTATTTATGCTAATGATAACTATGTTAGAAAAAGAATCCAATTAAACAAAATAGTAGCTAACATAGTTATAAAAAGAATTTACTTAATTCATTAAAAATAATTTTAGTGCTAACTATGTTAGAAAAAGAATTAAAGTTAATATAATAGCTAACATAGTTAGAAAAACGACTTTTCTAAATATTCATAACATATAAGATAATATGCTAACCATGATAGAAAAATAATTTGAGTTACAAAAGAACTATCATAGTTAGAAAAAGATTTAATGTAATTTGAAATTAATAAATATAATTTTGCAATGAAATATAAAATTCACAACCAAAATCATTTGAGAAATTATGAAAACTGATTTATCCATGTTAGATAAAAATTGACTAACATGGATATTTAAATAAATTTAGTAACACTTGATTAAATTCTTTCACAGTAAGTTTCAAATTAACACACAACCCTGTATTAATTAATATTTACAGTTATCTAACGTAAAATTATTTACAGTCATCCAGGGGAATAAATTCAAAAGATGTACAAATTAATAATCAAGAATATGAAACATAATATGAAAGAATGTGAAAGAACATATGAGCCTAAAAGCTTAGTTCTCTAAGTCTCCAGATCCTTCACATCACTCCTGCCCCGATCTAGTACCTGTAAAATGTTCAACCACGAGGGGTAGACCCTGATGTCGTAACTAACAACTACTCGCCTACGCACATTTTTGCACTACGTGCATGTGCATGCTGGCAAGGTGGTGTGTGTTAATGTCGTGTTTGGTGGTGTGTGCTACATGCTGTGTTGCATGAACATGTTATCTATTCTCTATTCCAAGTATCTATCAATTATCAAATGATAGAGCAGTACAAGTATTCATTTAAAGCCAGATCACAAACTCAAAACATCACAAACTCAACATAAAGAATAATAATAATAATCACATCAAACACAATACACAAGTACACCGATAATGAGTTCAATAGGGACTCACGACTCGATGATCGATATACCCTCGCTTGAACAAAATATATCAGTTCAATAGGGACTCACGACTCGATGGTCGATATACCCTCGCTTGAACCGGGGGCGCTCTCCCCAATAACGTTTTTCTCTTTATCCACTTTAGTCCCTGCTGTACGGGCAAGGGAACCTCATTCCGGAATGGCATAATCATAATAATATTACTCGGTGTACCACAACCAAATCAGAAATCATAATCCAAGCATTCCATAACCACATAAGCCATAATCATATACCTATAAACTACCTAAATGCTTACTAACATACACACACACGCAGACAAGTGAAGTAGTTACCTCCTTGCATTCAAACCAAAAGCTACCGTAAGCTCCCACGTGCTCACGTTTCAACAATCGATCTCAAATAGAAGTTGGAATAGAAATTAGATTAATTTAAACAAATGGAGTTGAATGAACGCAAAATCAGCGGCCCACGGCATTCACGAAGGTGAACCACGTTGAGAAGCGGCGGCAAGATTCGGTGGTCATAATTGCACCGATGAACACCCACGGCGGTAAACCAAGCCTCCTTCGCCGGCGTCGGAAAGTTCGACCGGAGCGGCGGATGGTGGTTGGACGAGCTCGCTGGTACGTAAACAGCGGACGAAAGTTTTGAGGGAGGTCGGGTTTAAGTTGAAGGAGATGAAGGAAGATGATAGAGTTCAATGGTGAAGGAGATTTGGATGGAGGAAGAAGAGTTTTGTTGTAGAAGAAGAAAGGATGAAGTTTGGTGTTGAAGAAGAAGGAATGTGCAGATGAGTGTGAGTGGTGGCGGATGAATGCATTCTGGGAATAAGAAGAAGTCAAAGTGAATATATAGTGAGGGGAAATCTAGGGTTAATGGCCCAACAAGAAAATTACAAGAATGCCCTATAGAGTTTTCTACTTTTATGGAAGAGTACACATCATTTTTTTTTTCTTTAATTAGACATTGAATTACACTCATTCAATTTAAACTCTAAACTTCTCATTTCTAGATGAATTTTCTTAATTAGCAAATATAATTATGAGACCTTTATAATTTCCCAATTTAATTCATTTAATATAAATTTCTCCCTAGTTTCTATTTCCTTAAATTTATCATTATCATAATTTATTTTGATTTACACTCAAGGATTTCACAACATTTTAAGCAAAATTTCCTAAATAATGAACATTCATAATTATTACTAAATAAAAATTAAATACTAACTATTTTCCTTCACCTATAATGGAAATAAAATTCTAACAAATTCACTAGAAAGATGTTAAACTTTCTAAATTTATTTGCAAGATTAAATTTCAGGTATTTATTAACTTATTTTATATTTACAAAAAAAATTTAGGATGTTACACATGCCACTGCCTTTGGGGAATATATGGAAATCACTCACCAAGTCACCATTTCTGTAAGAGTATAACAACAAATTCTTAATTGCACATTTGAGTGGAATTGAAACGATTACTGTTATACACCGTTACACCTTAATGGGCCTGGGCCTTATCGGAGGCCCAATAACGAGATAGACGCCCCAAAGGCGTCGAGGACAACATCACCTACGGCAGCAGAGACCCAATAACGAGAGAGACGCCCTAAGGGCGTCGAGGACAATATCACCAACGGCAATAAAGCAGAATGACTTAGTCGCCCACCTTTTTCGGAGTAGTCGCCCACCTTTTTCGGAGCACGTGCAACGTCTCTTACCCATAACGGCCGCCTATAATTTCGCAACTACCAAGACGAGGCTTCAACTATAAGAAGATCACGAATTCATTTAGGAAGACACAAGCAATTCTCTGCAATCATTCTCTCTCTCTCTCTGTATTCTTCTCTCTGATTATCATTGTACTCTGAGTTTAGTCTTTGTGATCAAGGCTTTTACGCCAACTTTGTAACCACCGTTGTCGGTGACCCCGTTTATTGTACTCAATCATATTATCAATAAAGAGCTTTGATTATTCATTCATATTCTATAGTTCCCCTATATTGTGCATCAACATTTTGGCGCCGACCGTGGGGACTCCGGCAACATTATTTCGAAAAGTTTCACGTTCTCTGAGTGAGCGATTAAAACTTTACGATGGAACAGCAACCAAAAACTGTTTCTAAGCCAACCAACTCTTACACTGACCTCCAAAAAGTCCTAGAAGCCTTAACCTCTCAGTCTGAACAAATGAAACGTCTCGAACAATCTGCAGGAATTCAATCTGAGAGGATGAAACGTTTGGAGGAAGAAAACAATGAATTAAAGTTGCACCTAGCAGGCTTAGAGTCCAAGAAAAACAAAAGAAGGCAGAGCGGACCTGAAAGGGAGATTCGCCAAGTGCCAAACCCAAACGATCATGAGCGCAATCCAAACGGTGATAAAGGTAATAAGAGTAAGAATACTGACAATAACGAAATTCCTAATGATGAAGCAGGTCGTGAGGACGAAGAGGGATATGATGATTCTCAGTCTTATGATAGTCGAGAACAAGGTGAATAGCAGTCTACTCAAAAGTCACAGGCAAGAATCCCTCACAATCATCCACAAGGAGGACAAAAGAGGGAAGATGAAATTCTCTCTTTTGCCCTTCGAATGGAGAAGGAGGTCACTGAGATAAAGAAAAAGATGTACTCGATCCCAGGTGTTCAAAAGCCACTCGATGCAGCCCGTCTAGGGAGTTATTCAGAATCGCCCTTCATAGACGACATCGCATTTGCTGATCTACCTGAGAGATTTGCTTTTCCTACTATGCCAAAGTACGATGGCAAGTCGGATCCAGATCAACACTTGGCCCAATACAGGCAGATTATGCTAGCAGCAGTCCTACCAGCCGACAAACGACATGCAGCTATGTGTCGTGGATTCGGGATAAGCTTGATTGGCCCCGCCTTGATGTGGTGGACCAATCTCCCTCAAGGTAAAATAACTTCATTTAGTCAATTAACTGACATTTTTGTTGAACAATTTGCAAGCAGCAGAGTCATGGTTAAGACGTCAGACGACCTATATCGAATCGTCATGAGGCCGGACGAATCATACAGAGATCTTCTGAAAAGGTTTACGGCAGAGATGGTAAGTATCCCAAATTGTGATCTTAACATCGCTGTGCAGGCATTTAAAAGAGCATTGCCGCCCACATGCGGCCTCTATCAAGAGCTTGTTTTGAAAAGGGTGACAACTTGGCCGGAAGTCCAATCATATGTGTGGTCCCATATTAATCTTCAGAAGATCGAACGTCTGCTGCAAATGGTTAATATGATCTTCCGCTTTCAGAGATTTAACTAGCATGTCGTCTATGTAAACTTCCATCGTCTTCCCAAGCTGGGTGGCAAACATGCGATTGACTAACCTTTGGTATGTTGCACCAGCGTTTTTCAAACCAAAAGGCATTACCTTATAACAATAGGTTCCACGATCTGTGATAAACGAAGTATTTTCCTGGTCGTTTGGATGCATCAATATCTGATTGTACTCGGAAAAGGCGTCCATAAAACTTAACAGTTCATGTCCTGAGGTTGCGTTTACTAGGCTGTCAATGTGTGGCAGTGGAAAGGAATCGCACTTGAAACCCCCGACGGTGAACAAATTGTCCAGGCGATAAGATGTGGTTTCAAGGCGACGAATAATGAAGCTGAATATGAAGCCCTCATAGCCGTACTTATGCTAGCATCAGAGTTGGGTGCCAAAGTTCTGGAAGTAAAGAGTGATTCACAGTTAGTTTCAAAACAAATCAATGGTTCTTATCAGGCAAAAGACCAAAGAATGAAGAAATATCTGGATGTAGTGTCTGATTTGACCACGCGATTTGACGCCATGAAGATCACCCAAATAGGTAGGGAAGACAACCGGAAGGCCGACGCCCTTGCCAACATTGGATCCTCCATAGAAGTTGTGGAGATAAAACAAATCCCATTGTTTTATCTGAAAACACCAGCGATCGAGGTAAATAACCGAATTGTATTGACTAACAGTTTGACATGGGACTGGCGATCCCCTTTGCTTTCGTATCTGTTGTAGGGTAAATTACCTTCAGATAAGAATGAATAAGAATGAAGCGTGACGAATAGTTGTTAGAGCTGCCAGATTCACTACTATAGGCAATGATCTTTATAGACGTACTTTCACTGGTGGACCTTTGCTGAAATGTGTCTCTCCGTCTGAGGCAAATTATGTACTAAGAGAAATTCATGAAGGTGATTGTGGAGACCATAGTGGAAGTCGATCATTGATAAGGAAGGTAACCAGAGCAGGTTATTTTTGGCCGACTTTGCAAAAAGATGCAGTAAGTTTGGTGACTAAATGTGAACGCTGCCAAAAATTTTGCACCGTGGCAAGACAACCCCCTGAACAATTGCATGTAATAGTGCCTTCGTGGCCTTTCCTTAAATGGGGAATGAATATTGTAGGCAAATTCACCCCAGCACCTGGACGACTAGTCTTCTTGTTGGTCGCCACAGATTATTTCACCAAATGGGTAGAAGCCGTCGCCCTGAGCCAGGTACAAGAACCCCAGGTAATTGATTTTGTTTGGAAGAATATAGTATGTAGATTTGGTCTGCCCCAGAAAATTGTATGTGATAATGGATCTCAGTTTATAGGAAGAAAATTTAGAAAATTTTGTGATAAGTGGCATATTAAACTTAAGTTTTCCACCCCTAGGAATCCACAATCAAACGGGCAGGCTGAAGCTAGTAACAAAACCATAGTGACGTCTTTGAAAAAGAGGTTAGATAAAGCTAAAGGCAGGTGGGCTGAAGAGTTGCCCGCCGTCTTATGGGCGTACCGAACGACGTCTAGGGCGTCGACTGGTGAAACGCCTTTCTCTCTAGTTTATGGATCTGAAGCTATGATACCAGTAGAGGTAGGAATTCCATCTTTAAGAAGACAATGGACAAGAGAAGAATCTAACAATGAACATTTAGCCCAAGATTTAGACTTGCTAGATGAACGTAGGGAACAAGCTCTTCTTAGAATTGCCGCCTATCAACAAAGGGCGACAAAATTTTGGAACAAAGGTGTTAAGGAGCGCCATTTCCAAGTAGGAGATTGGGTTCTTCGAAAAATTTTTCCTAATACACCTGAGCACAAAGATGGAAAGTTAAATGCTTCTTATGAAGGCCCTTATAAGGTGGTCGAAATTGCTGGCCCTGGTGCTTACAAGTTGATTGACGTCCATGGTAAAGACGTCCGAAGGAGTTGGAACGTCATCCATCTCAAGAGGTATTATTTCTAAGTTATTTGATTATTTGATTTAAAGAACGATGATACTGACACGATTATTTGAGAAAGATTGCAAATGATGAGAAACGCCTGTAGGCGACGAGCCCAGCTAGAAGACCTAGTGTCTGATGATATGTTTAGCTGTGGTCGTGATAATCTGATGCTAATTAACCCTATTTTTTGAGTTGTTTTGTTGTGAGATGTCAATTCCCAGATAATGTGATGAATTGACGCCAATAGAACTTGATGATAAGACGACGCCAAGATGGCATGATGACATGAAGCTTTAGGAGGCTAATGAGATACTTTGGATAATTCAGTGTTTAATGGATGACAAATTGATGTGAAAAAGATATGTATTACTTGTATTATTTCGAGTGATTTTTATACGATTGATTGATAGCCGACGTTAGACTAATGTTTGATGGTCCCTTGGCAGGGCTGCTGACGTTTGATTAAGGTATCCTTCACACCCTCGTGGGTGTGAACGTTCGATGGAAGAGGCATTGACATTACGAGAATTTAACAGAAGAAAACAGAACATGTCAAGATGGAAAGATGAAAGGTATATTATGAACATTAAAAGTCAATGTTACAAAGTCTGAAATTAAAGCATAAAAAGATTAAGCTTTGTCGCCGCCTGGGTTGCCACTGCCTTGATTGTCGCCCCCTTGATTGTCGCCCCCTTGATTGTCGCCCTGAGCCCTCATTTCATTGATAGTTTGATTGTCCTCTTGAGAAGGATTGGACTCAGATTCTTCCTCTGGGAAAAGCTGGAAATAGTCGTCGATGACATCATCGGGCTTCCAGTTTACATGCTCGCCGCTCTTGTATTCCTTCATGAGCTCCATCCGAGCGCGGGCATCGACCTCCAGGATATGAGTCTCGTAGTTTTCAGCCATTTGACCCATGTCCTTTTCTAACTTGCGATAGGCAGCCTCCGATTTGTCTATGGCCGACTGGAGAGCTTTAATCTCTTCATCTTTAGCCGACGACTCAGCTCTGGCCTGGTTGATGTAATCCTTAAGATTTTCGACATCCTTGAAGTGCTCAGCCTTTAATTTCTCGATGGTGGCTTTTAGCTCTTCTTGTTTTTGGTCAGACCGTTTCATTATATCCTCAGCCTTTCTTCTGTCTTCATGAGCTTGTTTTTTGAAGGCGAGGGCCGACTTCAAATCGGCTAAGATTTTTTCTCTGTCGGCTAAAGCTGCGTCCCTTTGGGCGATGATTGTCGCCATGTCATCTTCGTTCTCCTCGGCATGATGGAGAAGAACTTGTAAGGACTAAGAATAGAAAGAGTAAAAGTAGTTAGAGATGTCCAATATTAAGACTGAATACTCAGAATTAACATAGGAATAAGAAAATATACCTTCATCTGATGGCGAATAGCCTTTTTGAAAGACTCATTCCTCCCCAGGGACTCCAAGGCAGCTTTGTCATACTCGAATTCTAATTTGTTCAGTTCTGAGTAGACGTCATCCCAACCCTCCTTATTTCTGACAGATGAGTTAGGAGGAAAGGTTAGGGTGACTTCGCCAGAGTCTTCTTTGCCACCCTTGGTTTTGACAGACTTAGAGGACTTGGAAACTCTTGATTTCTTGGCGACTGGTTCTTTGGCGGGCATCTCCGCTGGTCTCTTCCCCAATGAGACGTCTTCTTTATTTGTTGGAGATGCAGGTTTATTGTTTTTTGGCGGATGAGGAGGTCGAGGAGAAGGAGTCGTAGTTGACTCAGGATTTGGAGGAGGGGCGCCACGAGGGTCATGACCTTCTTTCCTTGCTTCGGCGTCATATTCGCCCCTCCTGGCCTTTAGTTTCTCCAATCGCTCAGCCCTTGCTTTCATCAGAGCTTCCTTATTAATTTTTTGCTCTGACGCCTTAGGGATGAGTTTCTTTCCTGGTTGACAAAAAGAATTTAGAGTAAGATAATGGAGATGAAAATATTTGAATCAAATATAGAGTATAGGTGACGAGAAACTTACTATCCATCATGATTTTGAATTTCCGCTGGTCTGCTGGAATTTGGAGGATTTTCTTTATTTTCTTTTTGGTGTCGCTGTTGGAGCGTGGTGAGATTCTCAACTCGTACGCACCTACAAAAAATGTAAAACATTATAAATCAGATAACAAGTGCAATAAGAAAGATATCATTGAGACGACAACTTACTTAAGCGACGCCATATTGGAGACACAAAATCCTCCTGGGCGACAGCTTGGAAGGGCACCATCACAAAACGGGCATCCCATTGACGATCATTGGGTAGAGACCCATGAGTCCAGGACGGTAATCCTTCTCTGGAATGGACGAAAGAATAGACGCCCATTTGAATTTCTTGAAGTTTATAGGAGCCGAATAGATCGAACATATCTAATTCGACCCCTATCTCATTTTGCATCAACTCAGCCATGGCGATAAGACGCCAGGTATGGGGAGAAAGTTGGGAAGGAGAGAGTTCATAGAAGACACATAACTCTAAGGCTATGTTTGGAAGTGGGAAAGGATTGACATAACGAAAACTCTCAAAACTCAAAGCGATGGTGTCGCTAGACCAAGAGTCGAGAGCTTCCCTGATTTCTGGCAACCTAAAAGGTACTCTAGGGTCGAAATAGTAAATAGATGGCATTTTAGAGATTTCCGGGAATCTCAAAACTGGCTCTCTAACATCGTTAAGGATGTCAGCCCTAGTCGTCTCTAAACCCCCAGTTTCACAAGCATAGGGAGCGTTTACAATTTGGGGATTAGGATTGGATTTCCTCCCAGAACTAGTAGAGGGTGATGAACCAGCATCGAGCCACTCTTGATAGCGACTATCATAGACCTTCAAATATCTCCCAGAAATTCTGGGTTTCCTAATTTTCCTAATTTCTTTTCCTTTTTTCGATGTATCTACAATATCTACAGGGTTTTCCCTAGAAGTTTCAGTAGTCTCTAAATCAATTATAGTATTGGAATTACTAGGAGAAGACGAAGAACTAGATTGGGCATTTTCACTACTACGAAATTGATTAGAGGTAGTTTTCTCAGAATCAGACGACGACATAACTACGAACTTACTCATGAGAATAGTAAAAAGATAAGATCTTTGGTAAGAGGATACCTTCGAAGAGAATGAGATGATCCGTAGATGTGAGCGAATGAACAAAGTCTTGATTTTTTGAAGTGTTGGAAGAACGGAGAAGAAAGAGCGTTGGCGAAGGAAAATGGGAAAATGAACAGTCGAAATCGAGTATATGCAAACTGTTTGACGTCGTTAAGTTACAGTGTTACTTTAGTGAAACCATCCAGGTCGTTGATTTAAGAGGGAAAATATAAGCGAAGATCTGGGCCGTTGGACGTGGGATAACCGCTACTTCCCAATACTTGATGACATCAGCATTGAGAAGTGGGGGGACTAATGTTATACACCGTTACACTTTAATGGGCCTGGGCCTTATCTGAGGCCCAATAACTAGATAGACGCCCCAAAGGCGTCGAGGACAACATCACCTACGGCAGCAGAGACCCAATAACGAGAGAGACGCCCTAAGGGCGTCGAGGACAATATCGCCAACGGCAATAAAGCAGAATGACTTAGTCGCCCACCTTTTTCGGAGTAGTCGCCCACCTTTTTCGGAGCACGTGCAACGTCTCTTACCCATAACGGCCGCCTATAATTTCGCAACTACCAAGACGAGGCTTCAACTATAAGAAGATCACGAATTCATTCAGGAAGACACAAGCAATTCTCTGTAATCATTCTCTCTCTCTCTGTATTCTTCTCTCTGATTATCATTGTACTCTGAGTTTAGTCTTTGTGATCAAGGCATTTACGCCAACTTTGTAACCACCGTTGCCGGTGACCCCGTTTATTGTACTCAATCATATTATCAATAAAGAGCTTTGATTATTCATTCATATTCTATAGTTCCCCTATATTGTGCATCAACAATTACCTTACCTGAGAGATATGATATGAGCAATGCCAAATATGAAGATGTTGCAAATGCCATTGGCAGCACTGGATTCACAAGTGAGAAGCGTTACATTTCTTGAGAGGCCAACAGGGAGTAAAGCTTGGAGATTGAAATCTGTTGTATGTGGCGGTTCTTCGGTGATTTCGGCGATCTCGTCAATTGGAGCCATGCTCTCAGGTAAGCTCAGTACGGAGGAGGGAGACGTGGCGAGCGAGGAATCTCCACTTCGACGGCGGCTGCGACGGATTCCGGCAGCGTCGAGTCCGACACCGGTGAGGCGTGCTTGGCGGAGATCTACGACTTGGAGAGATGATGTTGTTTTTTAATTAAAAATTGAAAATCAAAATAAAAAGTCCAGACTAAGCAAAATAAACATGCCAGCCAAGCAAAATAAAATAAACATTGTTAGTTGACACATCAGCAAAAATTAACACCGTCAAGTCCTTTTTATATTCTAGGGACTAATGTTATTAACTGAGTAAACTTGAGGGACTAAAAGCACGGGTTTGAAACTTGAGGGACTAAAACCAAAATTGGGTGAAACTTGAGGGACCAAAAGTTATGTTAACCCCATAAAAATAAGTCAACTTAGAGCTTATTTTTCATCTGACTTAAAAATAAGTCAGCTTAAAAATAAGCCACTTTTCCACAAGTGTTCTTACTATTTTTGTTGAGATATTCCAACTAATAATTGCATAATTTCATACATTTCTAAGCAGTCTCCCCAAATTAATGAATATATTTAAAATGTTGAAACAAGAAGTTTTGCCGCAGGAATTTTAAATTCTCAACTAAGTTAGTGATTGATGACAGTATTTTATTTATCAACAAATTAAAGGTTGTCCAGTTGGTAAAATGATTTGACTCATAATTATGTGATTGAAGGTTTGAATCTTATCGATGTAGAATCTTGTTTGTGGGCGATATGTAAATACATTTATAAGTGCTCTTTGAGCTGAAGGCATGCCCTAGCCTCAGGGAGCCCAACTTTTGATTATTAGAAAAAAAAAAAGATGATAACATTTTATTTGAGCTAGTTTCAAACATATAATTGATTTATTTGCCTAGGCATTTTGAATTCTGTCATAATGGACCAATAAAACTTATTAATGCATATATGATACACACACTTGAGTTATCATATTAATTTTATTGGTCCCATCAATGTATCTCTTACAATTAACTTCAATATATTCTCCCATAAATTGCAATCAATAGAGTTGGTTACTGCTATGGTATAACTTCAAATTTAAATTTTGGGCCTATGATTGAGCTTGCTATAATAAAATCTTTATATAACACACAATGCAGCCGTCTCTAAGAACTTATTTTATATCAAATTTCAATGCTAATCCCATTAATTTAATCATTCCAAAATGTGTTCATAATGATTTGGTCCAACCCACTTTCAACACCACCAAAGGGGGAGAAATAAAAGAAATCCTATAACACAGTGCTATCAACCAAACAAATTAAAGTTGCAGACCTCATTGTTGTTTTCATATTTTTATATATTAGCATCCCAATATTATTCTCAATTATTTGCCTCATTCATTCCTTTGCATTGGCCTGTGAAAGTTTGAGGAAAAGAAAAGTTAGTTGCGCACTGTATATTATATTCCCCAGACAGCTTTCCATGTTCAAACATGTACTTCTAGGATTGGTTGGTTTTTATTCTTTTCTTCCTACATTTTTCCCCAGATTTTCTTTGCAATCAAACTGGGTTTTCAAGGGCCTGCAGTTTCTGTATCAAGTTGAAACATTGTCATTGTGCAGTATCAAAAATCTCATTCATACCAGCGTCCCTTATTTCTATACAAATATAGAAAAGCTTGTTCAGTCCTAATGATGTGTTTTTAATAGATGAAATATTCTTAAAAACACTTAAATTGATTATTACACTATTTAAACCAAACTTGAATTGACTGATCATACTAGTGATTTAGTCCCCTAGCTAATTGAAACCAAGTTAAGAATTTTGGACAAGTCTGCCAAGTTGTATTGTATTTTATTTTTTTAACCTTTGTTAAACCTGACACAATGTCATTTAAATTAAAACAAAAAAATAAAAGTTTTTCGTGTTATCTCTAAATGAACTTTTTTATTGGATAAATGACATTTTTCTTTAAACATTACTCTTTTTCAAGGTTACATGAAAATATTTTTGTATGTTTTACTTTCATTATACTACCTCCGGTCCTAAATATAGGACCTAATTGACTTTTTTTTGGAGAGATTAAAGTTGTGAAATAGGTTATTAAATGATGACATATTTGATATATTTTTAGATTTTCCATTAGTTTATGGGTAAAATAAACTAGTTTAAGGGAAAAAAATAGGTAAATCAATTTATAATTAACTTATTTTGTTTTTTTAAGGATTTTCCAAAAAAAGTCAATTAGGTCCTAGGACCGAAGGGAACATTATTTTAATTATGATTGTGTTCACCTGATCGAACTATGGTTGTATCACTAATTGGACCAGATTAATAACATGTTCAACTACATTACCATGTTGATTTTCCCTTAAGTGGATCTTTAATAGTGATAACATCCGATACGTGTGATATTCCTAACAGAAGCTTTGTCATTATCCTGAGTGAAAACTCCATTCACAATCACTCTTAAATCTTATAGAAGTATGGAAGATGGGATGGCAGAACTTTTGTCTCATATTGAATCTAATCCTTGACTCATTCTGACTTAGCCGGACATATCATCTTCACTATCCCTCTGATCTCTCCACGTGGCACTCTCACTTGCTTAGGGGCTTGTGCCTCCACAATTAATATCATTTATCAGAATTGGCCTAATCTTTTTATTATAATATTATTTCAAGAAAAAAAATAAAAAAGCCCCATACATAATCTTACTAGATTTCACTATTACCAGAATAACAAAATGAGCAACATTTTTGTCATGACCCTATAAATGTCACTATATGTATTGTGAGCTAAAGAGCTTGTTGTTTTCATTAAAGACAGTGACCTCTCCTCATTTCTTCACCTTCTTTAATTTCTCTCTCATATTGGATACCAATCTTCATCTTCATCTTATGCAATTTCAGAGAGAGAAGAGAGAAAAATATGGGAAATTGTCAAGCAGTAGATGCAGCAGCACTAGTGATACAACATCCATGTGGGAAGATGGAGAGATTGTATACTGCAGTGAGTGCAAGTGAGGTGATGAGGATGAATCCTGGTTACTATGTCTCTTTGATTATCCCACTTCATCAACAACAACAACAACAACAACTACAACAACAACAACATAATCTTCATCAAGATCATCATAACTCTAATGTTCGCATCACACAGGTTAAGCTTCTTCGTCCTAATGAAACTCTCACTCTTGGCCATGCTTATAGGCTCATCACTACTCAAGGTTTGTACAAATTATTTCTTGTGTGGTTTCTAGCTAGTAGTGTCCCTTCTATTCTTTCTAATAATACCTTTTTCCCAAAACGGTCATATAAGTCTCACATCATATGGTATTTTTTTTTAAAGATCTGAGTTTTGTGTAAAAATTATTTTAAGGTCATGAGTGTCTTAAATAATTAAAGCGTGTATATGTTTAAATTCTGTGGATTCAGAGGTTGTAAATGTCTTAAGAGCAAAGAAACATGCAAAGACAAGGAAGCCAGGACAGGCAGAATCATCGGTACAGGAACAAGGAGAGAATTCTCACTCAAGAAAGCCATATGAGGTATGTGGGTACTTTCTCATAAAATATTACTCATAAAGAGCTGAAGAATATCACAGACACGACATATAAATATGTAGATCATTGATAAACAAACATGAGGAAGTCAACACTTATTGATCCATAATGTTTTAGTTTGGAGACTGAAAATTTTTAGACAAAATTGTTTTCCTCTTATGTATTGAAACCATATAAACACCAATTGGGATATTATTATGAAGTGGTGATTCATATGTGGTCTGATGAATTTTGCAGGCAACAAGGGGAGAGAGACAGAGGGTAGGAAGGTCAAATCCAGGTAGTGCATCAATGAGATATAAGTCATGGAGGCCTTCATTACAGAGTATATCAGAATCAGGGTTGAGCTCAACTATGAAAGGTTGTGATCTTATTCAAAGTGGTTTCTCTCACAATCATACAATTTGATTTTAAATGAATATTATTTGGCAAGAACCAGAGAGATTCTGCTTCTCCTACCTACTACCTCAGTTCCTGTGACACTTGGGAAAACACCTCAAGATTGATCTGTTTCATCATAACCATGCTCCACAGTAACATGTTTTGTATAGAGCTCCAAGCAAAAGAGAAAAGGAAAAAAAAAAAGAGTGTCATGCATGTATTAAAGATCTGGCAGATGTTGAATTCTGTTATTGATATACTGATTGCTCCCATCTTCTTTGTTTTGTTTTTTTCTGAGAAGACAATCTTACTTGTATCTAAGAAAATATTGAAAAACATTTTATTTTGCTTTATTAGTACCATTAGACCCAGTAACCATGTTTTGGAAGCACCATTTGTGAGGAGAACAAAGAAAAAGTAAAGTATTAAATTAAGAAAAAAACACACAATGCAAATACTAAAGTAAAAATTGAGGGAAAATATAAATACTAGTAAAATGTTTTTTCCCTTATCTTCTTATTGATTAAATTATGCTCGAAGTGTGATGGTTGAGACTTTGAAAAGATACATATAATGGAGAAGTGGTGGTTGTGGAGGAATAAAAACCAAAGTTGATAAGGAGAGAAAAAGCATATAAAAATATATTGTTGCTTTGTACATGGCAAAAGAAATGTTGTGTTCCTTTGTAATTGGCAAATCATCGTATAGTTTGCATGAAAACTCAATAAGATGAGTGGTAAAAAGAACAGGGACTTATAAAGTGGGAATCACTTTTGATTGTTCAACCTCACCAACATCATGACATTGACATCCTCTTCAAGATCCTCACGCAGGTAACTTGTTCTCACCATGTATAATTATTACCCATTAATAATATTATGTATTTGTTTGGAGTTGTTTATCATAAACATGTTAATATAAGTTGAAAAATAAATCATCTCACATATTTACCGGGTACTAAATTACAATTGAAATTAAAAAGTTTGTTTATATTGAATCACAATAAAAAAAAGTGTCGGCCCAATTCACAATGTTTTTATTGAGTGCGGATCAATTGTACCTAGTCTTACCTTGTAAGTGTAGATAAGAAATTAAACATGTATCTTCTTAATCATATTGAAACATTCACTGTTCTCCCAAGACTTGCCCTCAAATGTTCAACCATGGTCAAGTCCCAAAAAAATCACTTTTACCATTCTTTCTTGACTTTTACCATTTTTTCTTGTTTGGCACAATTTTCTTGGGAAAATGACAAAAAAATGACACTTGAATTTGAGTTTGACAAAATGGGGTCTTCAATTCCAACTTGAACAAATAAGGGATAGTCCCCAATTCGTCATAAATGAAGTTTGTGACTTTGTGTCAAAAGAGTAGTTAATAACGATATAAGGGTAGTTAACTGTGATACATGAGTAGTTACCGATCGAGTAACTAGTAACTACTCATGTATCGCAATTAACTACCGTTGTATCACTATTAACTACACTTCTCAGTAATTACTCATGTATCGCAGTTAACTATCATTATATCACTATTAACTATTATTTTGGTACAAAGTCAAAAACTTCATTTAGGACAAATTAGGGACAATCCCTTGTTTCTCTAAGTTAGAATGGAGACCTCATTTTGTCCAATTCAAATTCAAGTATCATTTTTTGTGATTTTCTCAATTTTTTTCTTTGTTTGGCTTTCCCCATTCTTTGAATCCAAACCCAAAACCTCTTCTCCTTTTTAATCCTTGTTCTTTTATCAAGCCACTTCATATTAGATTCAGAGTAATATGAGACAAGTAGGAGACAATAATTTCTAATTTTCAATCAATCTTCGTGGACATTGTTTTTAACTCTCCATCCCTCTGATTTGAGCGACGAATATGTATGTGAGCACGTATTAATGTAGGTGGGTTCCACCAATTATGTTCCAATGAGGACCACATTACTCTTTTTCATGATAAATTTCAGTAATCTTGCCTTTTAAAAAATAAACTCACTAAGATATCCATTTACCAGAACATAAGGATGATTGTTTAGAAAGCATATACTACCTTCAGTCCTAAATATAGGACCTAATTGACTTTTTTTTTGGAGAGATTAAGGCTGCAAAATAGGTTATTAAATTGTGACCTATTTGATATATTTTTGGATTATCCATAAGTTTATGGGTAAAATAAACTAGTTTAAGGGAAAAAATTAGGTAAATCAATTTATAATTAACTTATTTTGTTTTTTTAAGGATTTTCCCAGAAAAAGTCAATTAGGTCTTATATTTAGGACCGGAGGGAGTACCAACTTCATCTTTTGTGATAGGTTTACTCTCAATTTTGTCCTATGTTTTCATTCATTGTTTGTTGGAGACTTGGACTCTTGGAGGGTAGCCTTCACCCTTATTACTTTTATTTATGAAAAAACTAACTCTTGTTTTATCCTGTGTATACGATATAAATAAATTAATTATGTAAATTAGTTATGTATTTATAAAATAATTAACTAAAATTAGGTAAATACACTAAATGTGTACAATGCATGATTTTGTTTTTTTGAAAAAAATGTAGGGGAAGATATCGGATGAGGAAAACAGTGAATCTGAAAAATATGAAGATGTAAGAAATAATTAATGAAGTGCTATAATATATAATAAATGAAAATATAAAATGGTGATATGCATTTGTAAAAAAAGAAATCCATGCATATCTCAAAGCTGTGTTTTATATATAGAACTAAGGATATGAATGGTAATTATTTTCATGCACAATTTTTTTCTATGAAAAGGTAATGTTAAAAGTAAACACATTAAAATAAAACTAAACCAATTAGATTCTAAGTATCATAATCTGAAAATCGATCCACTTCTCGGTTTGTTTGTGTATGCGCGTGTAATAGACAAATAAGTAGACCATGCTATGTATCAAATCCAACCCAGTCCTTTTTCAAACTGTGTTTTGGGTTGGTCCAAATGGATCAAATAGGACTAAGTTCACAAGTTAATTTAGCTGGTGGACTTTTTCATCTCCATGAAATGATGGTTTGGTTCAATTATATGAAGGTAAAAAAAATAGTTCAATTATATAAAATTACTTCAAAAGCCAGAACTATTTTTAAAAAAACTGGATATTTTTGTATGTTCCACCGACAAATTTAACCGGTTGATTATAAAAACTGAGATTTGATGTTGATTAATGTGTGAGGATCTTAAAACACTAATTGATGCGTGATGTTGTGAGTTTTGTTGTGAGGGTAATTATTGATTGAAGTGACTTGTGAGTATCTTAAATTCTTAACTATGATAGATATATATAGTAGCAACTTAGGGGTCAATTCATAATCATTTCTTCACAGATCCGAACGTCAAATTAAAATCCTCTTACAATTTACAGATATTGTAGTATTATTTTGTGATAATTTACAGATATTGTTGCATCCGCATGCCATTGCATTGGGGCCAGACTGTGACCTTTAAAGCAAATTATACATTTCTCTCTTATTTTCTTTTTGTTTTTTGGCTTTACAATTGTATGGTGTTCTTTGTTAGGCTTGTTCTGTAGTCGGTATACAAAGAAAAGGTTTTATATAAATTCTGAAAGAAAATTTTTTCATTAAATATGCTACCTTAATCCATGATAATTTACGTTAAATAAGTAATTATTTGATATTTTTTAAGAAAAATAATGAATACTTATTTTTATCAAGAGGAAAAAGTAATGTTTCATAGTTACTCCCTCATTTCCTTTTATATCATACAATAACCATGTAAAAATATAATTATATTTCAAAACAATTTTGTTTAGGATTTCACTTTTATCCACCATTAGAATAAAATTTGGTCTATATTTTTCATAAAAAAAACTTGATCTACTTTTAACATCTTTGTTAAACTATTATTATAATTTTAGTTAACAAATATATAAACAAATTACAATTACAAAAATTTGATATGTTTTCTTTTCATTTCTATACTATAGCTGTGAGTTGTGACTTATGACTGTTTAGATTAGCTATTGATTACCAAATTACTCATTGTTCCGTTTTATATACCAATATATCATTGAAACTTTTTTAAATCTAATATTTTTATATTGTATCTATATTTAATTTGATAGTCAATATTCAAGTTAGTTGAATCCAAATTCACCATTAATGAGATGAACATCGTTGAGATTTAGGGATTAGAGAGATGCACTTTTATGCAAGTAAAGGGATCGTTAAAGAGGGGGAGGCATAACATTCATCAAATTTAAGCAACCGATGGAGTATGTTTTGAAGAAATTTTTAGATGAATTTGATAAGCCTAGTTACTTGTAATATAACCAATAACAAACAAACATCTTAAGTCTAACATGGAATATTTTAATTCATATTGGGGATAAACACTTATCTAAATCTCTTATTTTATGTGATACTTTATTTTGCAAGATGAATTTTTTATTGTTAATACCACTTGTTGTCCTTGAATTTTCACTCACTTTTAACATTGGAATATAAACTTTGAGGATTTGATAATTGAAAAACACTATAATTTTAGTTTTGATTCATGAATTTTAAATCAATGGTGCTTGTCCATAAAATTTGTACTGTTTATAACTATTGGCCCCTGATTTTCTAAGTATTTCTTAAGTTTAAAGACCAAAGATTTTATAAGACACCAAGTTCAGAGACAAAAACCAAAATTGAGTGAAAAATCAAATACAAAAAGCACTGATATTAAAGTTAATGGACCAAAAATTAAATTGAGCAAAAATTTAAAGACCAAAACTACATATTTCAAAGCTTATGAAAAAAAAATAAAAAATGAATCAAAATTCAGTGATCAATAAGAGTATTAGCATATTTTTTATCTGCGAGATAATGTTTTTCTAAGGGGATCGGATCAAATTAAAATGCTCCATGTGATACCTAAGTTATTTTTATGTGATTGGGTCATATCACAAGTTACAAGACAAAACAAGTGCATAGAAACATTTCTCGTGAATTAGGTTGAATATAACGTTGGTAAAATTAGTAAATAGCTAACGTCATGCTTATGCGGTGGCTTTATTAGAAATTCAAATGTGAATGACTTCGTAATGTTTGTTTTTAAAATGGTGGGATGAATTTGCCACGATTTAAACACCTTTATTGTAAACAAGCTCTTCAAGTTATTTCTAGATACTCAATTTTCCAATGGTCATTTTCAGGGCATGAATAAGTCTTTACCATTTGGGTTTTTTCATTCGAGTTTCGTATACTCATTGACTCTTTGACCTATCTTATAATATATGCAAAACGAAAGGTTACCCAAACATGTTTCAATATAGTCATTGGTTTTTCGGGAATTGAAAGACACTGAATTTGTGGGCCAATGTAGTGTGTCTTGAGCCCCTTCTAGAAATATGGAACCTTGGGTTAATTAGGGGAAACTTTCTTAGGTTTCGTTCTCTTGGAGGAGCCCTATGAGATAGGAAAAGAAACTTAGAATCTAATTGCAAACTACGAATGGACGGGAGACAAACATGTTTTTGATTAATTTTAATTTTAATTGTGAAAACTAGAAAAAGTGTTGGATGATTAAAATTAAACTTAGACACAAAGAAAGGTGTTTTAAAAGGCAATAATGGAGTAATCCTTGGCAAATGGAAGTTGAACAATCATCACGTCAATTGATTTTTGAAACCCAGCACAATGGATCTAATTCCTACAATTTAAGTCCAATGTCACTCATTTGATTAACAAAGTCGTCCAAGCAAATTAAAAATTCTCAATTACAATTACTTTATAAAATCAGTCCACTAATTAAGAACCTTAATCGGCAAAAGGTATCAACTCAAACATTCATTTAAAATGATGTACCCATACATTCAAACAAAGTTCAAGTAAATAAAGCTCTAATGTCAAGCATATATAAAGGGAATGAAAGCTAAAAGTGTTTCTTCCACTCTCTAACAAATGATAAAGATAAAGCACATTTCCAAATGAATTAATAAGCCTAGAAATCTAGATACAAGCTTAGATATAAGGAAAAAGAGAGTGGAGAACAAAACTCTCCTAATGAAGATCCATGCTCAAGCTTTTGCTTCCATTAACCAAGGATTGGAGGAGCTTAGCTTAGTTGCTTCCCATGATTGGAGGGGCATAAGAGATGAGTGTGTGTGAGAGATCCATGGTGTAATTTGGTGGGGAAAGTGCAGAGAATGAAGATGGAAGAGTGGAAAGTTGAGAGAATATTAGACCACCTCCCTTGGCTCTTCAAATTGTTCTTTTTCTGACCCCAAAAAACGAAGATGAAGCTCTCCCAATTGAAGGAGAATACTCCCTTCGCGTCTACCACTCTTGCCTCTTTCTTGTTTTGTCCTTTGGTGAATTGATTGCCTCCACGTAAGCCCCAGGGACCAAATTTGCGACTCCCTTCTTTTATTTTTCAAGGTCTTCTCTTTCATTTCTAAACAAAGGCTTTTTCAAGCTTTCAATTCAAATAAATCACGTGACCAGATTACAAAGAAATATCGAGAAAAGTTTTTCTTCAACTAACTCCCAATCAATACAAAAATATGTATCAAATATGACAAGAAATAGGGAGGAGTTATCACTCTACAAGCTAAGTAAGATTAGAACAAAATAAGTATCGAATAGCTGTATAAATATTGTAAGTAAACATCAATTTACAATCAAAGTTAATTAACAGTAATTCCATGTTAATTTTACTTAAGAGTCTAGCATATTCATTAAGTATAAAAGGAACTAGTATTGCATCTTTAATATGTTATTAACCTCAATTTATCAAAATAAAATTATACTAATCTTGGGATTTGTATGTCATCAGGAGCTCTTTATCGAATATTAATGACATTAGGAATATGATCTACTCAGATTGTGACATTGAAGAAGTTAGACTAATATTTTGTAAATGATCCTCATGTTTTGAATAAAAGATCTAAATCTCTTGTAAGATCTACACCTCCTAATAATATTGCTTGTATTAACGAGTAAGAGGCTAGATTAGAGTAGTTTATGATTTTTTATTCATCTATATTGTAATTAAATAGTTCTAAACATGTTATGTTTTTTTGAGTTTAGGAGAATTTTATGACTGGCTAAATAAAATTATGCATATAAAAGACATAAACGAGAAACCTATTAGGGTAAGCAAATGTGAAGAACATGAACAGAAAATAGTAAACGAAGAATAAAGAAAAATAAAAAGACCAATCTTTATTTTTTTTCCAACTTAAAAAAGATGAAAGCCCAATCAACATAAAACAAAGAAGAAAAAAGTAGCTTAATTTGGCTTAGACTGGATGATTGATAATTATATTAAAAAGATGAAAGCCCAATAATATTTCAAATCCTCTGGTGGGACTTACTCTTGAGTATTGCCATAATATATTGACAATCTCATACTTCTTCATTTTGGGCCACAAATCTAATTAAAACAACAAATGGACAAAAGGAATTAAATAAAATCCAATGGGAATTGTGTATCTCAACAGAACTAATAACCCCTAATAACGTGAATAACCAATTTCTAAATCCTCTACTGAGATGAATGACCGTGATCGAGTACTTGATACTAGTTTCTTCAACAGAATTATATCTAATAGTAAGATACATATTTCCTATATAAATGATTAATAATCAATTTATATAATGGGATCTTGAATAGAATTAAAATCTTATTATACACACCTAAAAATAAACATTTGGAACGTAATAGATGTTAATTACTATATGCTGTCACTTCCGACCACAAGGAATACAGAAAAATGAATGTTGCCGTGAAACATGACACTGAATAATCTCACCTTTATTTTCCTTTTCACACTTTTAATCCATTAGTTATTTTGCAATCATTAAGCTAAGACAAAGAAGTGACTACGATCTAAATTGGTGAATATTCAATTCATTGAAGAACCCAATGAAGATAAGCACCATCCTCTCTTTCCTACAAGCAAAGTTTGCAGAATAAAGGTAATGTGAATCTCTCAACACAAGATGTGCAGCCTGCACCTACAATATTCTTAGCTATACAACACAAACACAAAATATTGAGTTCACTGGATACCTGTAAGATGAAAGCCAGCTAGAAGCTAATGGTTAAAGGAAGATAACAAACACAAAAATTGGAGAATGAATTGTTTCTAATATTTTGGCACTCAACATCTAGATATTGTTTCCCAACCATGTATTAATAAAACATATTTTGGTGCCCACTCGTCTAGTGTGGCAACTACCATTTATATTCATGGAAAAGCCACAGAAGTTATGTATCATTCTGTTACTGATTCCCTAATTAGCCAATATAATCTATTTCAATTCATTAATCTCTTTACTAACTATGATAGAAAAAGGAATATTCATATCAACATCTCTATCATAGTTAGAAAAAGAGTTTCCTAATCATTTATTATATTATTCATGATAGAAAAGAATTACCAAATACAATACGTATACTATCATGGATAATTAACAGCTAACCATGTTAGAAAGGATTCGCCTAACATGGTTAATAAACAAAACTAATTGATATTAAACAATAAATAAATATATATACATGCGGAAGCGAATGCAGACCTAAAAATTGACAATATACAATTCTAAATAAATTACACAACCTCCACTACCTAATTCCCTTTCCTGATGCTTGCGTCTGTACATGAATACCTGCAAAAATGTGAGTAATCGTGGAATGAGACAAATTGTCCCAGTAATCACCGCTTAACTCACTATAACAGTGAGATGTGCGGTAGCGAGGGCGTCTAAAGGGTACCACCTTCTAAAAACAGCAATATATACGTATATATCACATTTTCTTTCATCCATCGCTTAAATTCTTTTGTCACGTCTCAATCAACTCAAATTCATCATCTCTACTCCCCATGTATCACTCAACATCCCTCAGTCAATTCCACATTAACTAAATTTCATCTCTCAGTCTCCAATCTAATGATGCTACCACAACTCTCACACTCACCTATAGATGCATTGTGCCATCACGGGGCATTCAAGCATCTAATCTTCTCTATATGATTTGACACTGTGCCCCTCTCTATAATGAGGGGGCAAATTTCCCTCTCTGGCAATCCCCAGAGAGGGAACCCCAATTCTGTTTTCCATTGCAGAATGGGAACGGTTGGGCTCTCAAATGCCTTAACAACCGTAGGGGCGGTTGGGCTCTAAAATGCCTTAACAACCGTAGGTCACTTCTCTCAATAAGTTGACCTATGATCCCCGATCCAATCAATCCGAAAAGGATCAGTACAAATAACTGTCGATCGGCCAATCGACAGCTATCATCGCGCGATGGTACGTATGTATATCAGTGTCATGCAAACCTCACAATATCCATTAATTTCAATATCTCATCACAATAATCAAAATCAACATCAATCTCATTATCAACACCATACATTCTCACATCACCTTTCAATCTATTATCCACAATATCTTCCCTCAACATAACTCTCCAAAATCTCAATTCACATCTAATTCTTTTTCTATACTCACAACCTCTCAAATAACTATTATAACACTACACCTACAAATATGTCACACATTCCAAAATTCAGAACCACCAGACAGGATACTACATATATAATGTGTCGAAATCTTTTATAAGAAAATAGTCGTGTTTGAAAGGCACCCGATAGCTTGTTTTGTATAAAAATACCTTTTTAAAGATAATACATATATAGAGGGTGAGAAAGGATTTTAAAAATCCACACTAACATCACCCTCAATGTTATAGCAAGGTTAAGAGTGATTACCTGTCGCCCTTTAACACTTTGCTGCCTTTCCCCTTTACTTTACCAAGCCTCACGGAATGCACGCAATCACATCATATCCTATTATTACATCACGTAATAATAGTAGGTTAATAATCATTCTAAGTCATAGATTAACTAACGTTTTTCTCTCTCGTTCGTACTACTACCCATTTTCCCTTATATTCATTTTTCTAATAAATTAATTCAACTCAATCAATACAATTCACTTCCATCCACATAAGTCACATTTAGCAAATAAGCATAATCACACCAAATAAAACTAATCAATTCTTCACTTTAACACATAACAAAACAATACCACACCCTTTCTAAATTTTAGCTTTATTCCATTGGCACGAATTCAAAACTCCTCAAACACCATTTATAATAACATCACATACAAGTCATACACATAAATCTCCAATCAAAACAATCACCATTCATAACAATCAAATGTCATTTTCACTTCCAATTCAAAACAATCACAATTTATAACAATTTTTTCAATAACTTAAAGCATCACCTTGCTAGCAATATCAACAGTGCACATTTTATCCTAATTCAAACTCAATCCTTGGATAGCTCATACATCAAGTACAACACAAATTTACGAATTTCACAGAGAACACAATTAAATTTCTAGACACAAGCATAATAGAGTCATCATTGTATTTTCACTTACACATCAATCTCAGTTGATAACACTTCCACTTTTAATACACTTCCACAATTCAGAAATAGCTCACATTAACAAAATCACTTCTACACCCCATAAGAGACTTCAAAAGTTCTCAGGACACCAAATTTGATAGCTTCAATCAGTAATAACAACTTTCCTCTTCTAGAACACTTTCCAAACCCTTATTCCATACTTCATCCCATTTAATTTAAACTTAAAACATTGGTCAGCCATGAAGGAATTAGAATAGACTAAATTGCACATTTCAAGCCTAGAACCATGTAATTTCCTCATATTGTTCCCACACATACTTATCACCTACACTATTTGTATCAAACTTTTGAAGGCTTCAAACCATAATCAAATCCATTATACTGCAAGCTTTCAACTAAATCCAAACTTCGTCAAGATTACCAGAATTCCTAAAACATCACTATAATTTATTCACTACTAATAACTCATGCCAACTCAATTGATCTAACATCCATTTTACATACAGTACTTATATTATAACTAATCATAATACATCAATTAAGCTCGTGCCCAAAACACTTTGAACCATCAAACCAAGCAAAAGAAACATAAAAATTATATAGAACTGACATATCTCATTTGAATCTTAATATACAACTACTTAAGTTCAGGACCTAAACAACTCTAAATCAAATTTTAAATCTTTCCTTCATCAACAACCCATAACCAAAAGAATCATCAATCAAACGAGGAGGAGAAAAACAAATTGATTTTCAATTGAATCTCATAAGATATACCCTACTCTTACTTCCATACATAACATTATTTCCTCATGATATTAAATATCACACTTCATAATAATTAGGAAACTGAAACTATACTACCATCGCATTCATTCAGCCCAAGACTTCACTAATCACACATGCACAATCTGATCAAGATGCAAAACTAAACATACATCACAATTCAGAAATAGTGGACATTTGCAAATCACATGTACTTCAAATAGCAAGGCCAACAAAGCACCTACACATATTCAATTTCCTTATCTTTGATGAATTGCAACCTTGTGGTTTTTCTCTATCTTAATTTAAGATCAATCAATTAGCAATAACTAGGTAATAATCATGAGTAATAGCTATTTTTCCTATCTTCATCATGCTTAATTCAGCCAAAACAGAACCAACAACAGCTCATATATATCAAATTTCTCAAGGGAACTGCACATTTGAGTTTAGACATTAATTTAGTTAATTGAAATCGCCCAAAATCAAAAACCTAATTGAAACCCTAACTCTCAAATCTTCCCAATCGCAGAAAAGAAGGGTACAACGGAATAAATGAAGCTACCTTACTCATCTTCAACCTCCCAACATCTCGTCGGAGCTTCGCCGTCGTCGGAAACTCGCCGGACTAGCCAGAGACAAAGAGAAACAGAGAGGAGTAAGGGAAACGCAGGGAAGAAAAAAAAAAGAATAGCTCAAGGAAACACAAGAAAGACCGAAGCTTACCCTTAACCCCGACGCTATCCGCCGCTGTGCTCGCCGGAATCGCAGAAAACGACGGTGAACTCCGGTGGAGAGAAGAGAAAACGAAAGAAAAGTGGAAGATAGAGAGTGAGAAAGAAGAAAAGCTCGGTTTTTGGGGCCAAATCACCGGTCACCGGCGTTCACATCACCGGAAAAACGAAAGCTGTGGAGGAGGAAGGAGGGAGGCGACGGGAATGGAGAAGGAAGGGGAAGTGGGCGGCGCATTTTTTTTTTGAGGGAAGGGAGGGAGTCCGTCGTTTTTATTTAGTGAAGAAAGAAGGAGGGCCGTGTTTGGTTAAGTGAAATAAAGGTGCTTCATTATAATTTGTAGCAAAACTACACCATAATGTACTCTTTTAATTTAAATCCAACTAAATCAGTCTCCATTCTTCTTAATCTTTAAAATATTTTGGATTTCATCATACTCTCATATTTCTAATTCTTCAATTGCTTAATTAATTATTTGGACACTTATTACCCCAAAACTTCATATCTCAAAAATCTCCAAAATTTCTTTTAATTATATTTCATTAAATTCCAAAAATTACAATAAATTATCTCCATAAATTCCTCCCTAAAATTCAAATTTCCTAAATAACACCTTAATAATTTCTAATTATCCTTGATAAAATTTGGGATGTTACAAGTTAAGTTACCAAAAACTTAGATATATATTTATGTTATGCACGAAATTAGCCCTTTTCCAATTAAAGAAATGTCATCCCTTTAAAACTTGACTTCACATCATAATATAACACACGGATCATGCAATCTAAGCAAAACACCATTATTTGAGAAATCATTTTCATGTAAAGCAAGTGGCCACCAAACTCTTTGAAAGCCAAACAATCTGAGTAAATAACGACAGTCCAAACAGTGTAAGTGATGATAAAAATAAGTGTGTGACACTCAATAGATCAGCTGGATTAAAAAAATGAGGCCAAATGGAAGAATTAAAAGAACATCAACCCTAAAAACGATGAAGAATTTGATTAATTCATTGTAAGGCGATGAAGAATTTGAAGGACGCGTTTTCGGTGTTATATTTGATTTATTTAAATAGTTTATGGTTTTATTTAATTTTATTAATTATTGAAATTAAAATTAGTATAAAAATATGTTCATTTCATTTTAATATTTTTTTTTTGACCATATTCATTTCATTTTAATATAGCACTTAAAGAATGACACATAACTTTTCTCTCAAACTACAATCATAAAATGGGTTAATATATAATCATTTTGCTAACATAATTATAAACGTATCAATTTGACCCATAAACAAAAATTGGTATCGAATTGGCCGACAAACAAACAAATATCATATTGGTTATCTCTAACATTGTCAATCTTTCTAATTGGTAATTACAAACGATAAAGAATTGATGGTTTTATACAATAAGATATTTTTTACCGTTTATTTATCAATCTAATACCACTTATTTTTCGCTAAAAAACGTATTCTCAAGAATGGATGATAATAATGAAAATGAATTTTCATCGACTCAACATACACATGCATAGAAACACTCAGAACAGGGGAGAAAGAGGAATTTGAGAAATCATCAAACGAAAGAAAACCAACGGTTAAGAATACATTCAGAAACATACCAGAGCTTCGATGATTTGGAGAAACGTTAAATTTTGAATACCTTCAGACAGAGCAAGAGAGCTTTGAGCAACGTTAAATTTTGAATACTATCTAAGACGTATTGACCTTTTTTGGTTTATGAGAAACCTTAAAAACCTAAATAATGTATTCTCTCCATTCCTAAATTAGGGAGACTTTCGTTTTAGGGAGTAATTAAAAATTATTTTTCCTAAATTTTTTCTTTAAACTAATTTATTTAACTTATAAGCTAACATATGATTTAATAACATACAAATAATTGGTTCTTGTTGCTTTCTTAGGATTCCCTAAAAAAGGCAACTTGGTTTTATATTTGGGATTGGGGAAGGAGTTATTATATTTTACATCCCAAGTTATATCGTATAATTGTAGTACAAATAGTCAATCCAAATGTCAAATATTAAATTTCCCATTTGAAAGTCTAGGAATTGTAAGATTTATGTAATGTTTATATTATATTCCAAAATACAAGATCAAATTCACTTTCTTGTATAAAAACAATCGAGGTTGCAAAGTAAAGCACTTTTAAATGGTTGTGCTTAAATTTTTGTTATTCAAACTTATTTTGCATTCACTAAGCTAAGACAAAGAAGTGACTACGATCTAAATTGGTGAATATTCAATTCATTGAAGAACCCAATGAAGGTAAGCATCATCCTCTCTTTCCTACAAGTTTGCAGAATAAAGGTAATGTGAACCTTTCAACACAAGATGTGCAGCCTGCAACTACAATATTCTTAGCTATACAACACACCCAACTTTAATTTTCATATATGAAACTTCTTTTTAATTTAATTATAATGCAAAGTGGGGATCAGTGCCCTCATTGCCAGGGACTGATGATATGTTATGTAGAATAATCTTCCTCAAGCTAGGTTAAATTAATATAATGAATTCGTTATGTATTCAATATACAAATAAGTTTATTCTATATATGATCAAACTTTAGTGTATGTATTACTACTAATATATAATGGTTGGGTAGATTAGTGCAAAGGAATTTGATATTTTAAATGGCAATGTTAAATGTTTGAATAATTGTATGAATGAATAAAAGTAATATTATTAATGAAAGTACTTTTGAATGATGAGCTCAATATTGTTTAAATATATATATGACTTAATAATAACTAATATCATTTATAACACACATAGTTAAAGTGAAATCCACCTTGAAAATATCAAAAAATTCTTGCATTAACCCTGGAAATTTATTTTTGGTTTAATTTAGCCATGTAAGTACCCAAAAGTAGTAATATAACTTAAAATGTACCTAAATATGACTTGATGTAGCTCTGAGTACTTAGTTAATAATAAATGATATATTGCTACGTTTGGGTACTTCCAGGATTAAATTGAGCAAAAAAAAAACTTCGTGGTGAATACAAGATATTTTTTGACACTTCTAGGTGGATTTACACTATATATATATATATATATATATATATATATATATATATATATATATATATATAAAACATGTTTATAAGGTGGCTTTTGAGTTTTGAAGGTGCCATGCAAGTTAGTCAAAAAGATAGCACTATTGTTGCAATTAATTATACTTTTATAAATCACAAATAATGTGTAATAATTTAGAAGCGGGAATTGGGAAGCGAGCATGACTTTTAACTCTTAAGCTTTTGTATGATAAATTTCTTTACTATTAGAACACGTGACAGAATGGAAGTGTTGGTTTCTCGTATCTGCAATTAGCTGGCTCCTCTCTTGTTTTATTTCATATATTTGTTTCTTGGGGTTCTTATGTGTGAGAATTGAAGTGGAATGCATTATATATACATACCAATTTCCCTAATTCCCTTTTAAGCATGATATTCTTTTAATATATTTCCTCTCTTTCTTCATTCCTTTCTTTTTTTTTTTTTGATAACAAAATTTTAGGAAGGGGTTTGGGCTCAACCCAATCCAAGGGCAGGGCACCTAACTCATGATCTACTGGGGCCTGTCCCTGTGGGCTCTGGAGCAGGACAAGCAAGCCCTTTCTTTCTGTCCACACAGGTAGGTTACTCTCAGCTTCACTTAGCTACGGAGATGCCTCCCCAAGCGCCGCGATGGAGACACAACAAAGTGTCACTCCCCAGGATCGAACTCGCGACGTGGTGGACAACCCGACGCTCATTGTTCAATCCCTTTGCCACTGAACCCACGGACGATGGGTTCTTCTTCATTCCTTTCTCAATTGGAGTCTTTTTCTGAATTATTGATGAGCACATGCTCTCATTTTACCTTTTTATCATGTCATATAACTTACCAGGTAATTACATGTACTATTGATGAAAACCAGATATAAAAGATATTTTTTTAAAGAGGACTCACTCTTACCTTTCCAAAAAAAATGGACCCTAAAGCAAAGAAAGTGTCTGTGTGTGTAATTGTATCTAATTATGCTTTATACAATACTTAATTGTACTTGGGTTAAACTGAGGTATGATGTGCTTTGTTTGATGTCATTTGTTGGAGAAAAGGGTGCTTCAACCTTTCGGCTAAACAAGCTCCTCTCTTTTTTCATGTCCTCTCTTTTTTCATGTCATCTTCATTCTTTTTCTTTGCCATACAAAATTAATTGCACCCAGTAAAATCACTTAAACTGTCGTCTTCTCCTTTAATTTATTATATGGTGAAGTAGCATTTTGACAGTACTGTTGTAGAGAAATTAGGGTTCACCCTTAGTTGATTAGAACCAAGTCCAATTAGATTTGGGGCTCTTACGTATATACAGAAAAATATGGGTTGAAAGGAGTAACTTTCCCCAATATATTTTAAATTAAAATAGTGTGTTTTTTCACAAGGGAATATGATTTTTTCGGTTTATTCATTATAAGTATTTGAAGTCTAATGGAAAAATTATGGTTTTTAAGGTAGAAAAACAAATTATTTTCTCTCGTCTTTTCTCCTCTTTCTCACTGTGCATTTGTCGTGTATCGTAATCGGATTCTAATGGGTGATCTAAATTTGTGAGGGTACCCAGTCAATTTCATCGGCAAATTAGGTACGCCCGAAATCTTACAATAGTTGTGTTAGAAGCGCCTTACACCATGAAGCTTTTCAGATGCAAGAATGCACTTTTGCCCATATTATAAAATCATTTAAAATTGATTATTGTAGGGCCCACAAACCTAAAAAGTTACAGATGTTTAATGGTACCAGAACGTGGTTAAATTGCTCCGGTTTATGTTAATGTGCATTTTTTCGGGAGAGGGTTTTCTCCTCATCCTCCCTCTCCTTTTCCTTTTGAAACATCCAATGGTTCATATTTTTAATTTTTTCACAATACTAAAATAATTATTAACACACTTAAAATATAATAAATAAATTTAATCAGTCAAAATTTGGTGTGAAAAATAAATTTGACTTTATAATAGTAATTTACAGTTCTGTACAGTTTATTACAGTTGTAGACATTTTACATAAAATTTTGCCATATTAAATTTATTTATTACATTTTAAAAATATTATCACAACTACATTATTGTTGTAAAAACGTTGAATTTGAACCACTAGATATATTTTATCCAATGATTTATGAAAGGGAAAAGGAGAGAAAAGGAGAGAAAGAAAAGGAGAGAACCCCAACCCCATTTTTTCTCATCATCTATCAAAGAAGTTTATGGTGTCATATGCTCGAAGTACGAAACTTTGTTGTTAAAAGTATTGCATATTCCATAAGTATATATGTCTTTTTTGAGGGGAGATATGAAACACTAAGAAATGATCATAATAGTTAAAAAGTCTCAACATAAGAAATGATCATAATAGTTAAAAAGTCTCAACATTTAATGACAATTTTTACTGGATATATCAATGAATTTACAATATTTATTTTCGTTATTATATTTATTGGAACTTTTTTATTATTACGTACGTTAATTAGTTACTTCATGCCTTAGAGTGATTCTCGTTTTTTTATTACATTTAGAGCTTGTTTGGTTGCAAGATGTAAAAGAAAGTAGGTTGAAAATAATTAAAAAGTTAAGGGGTAATATGGTCATTTACATATATCCTGGGACCCACAAGTTTTCTCTCTCCATCTCACACTTATCCTGGAGCCCACAAACTTTACTCTTTCATCATTACCCTACTTTCCATCTCTTACCCTTTCCATTTCTAATTCTTAACTTTCTTTCTTACAACCAAACGGGCCATTAATATATATAATGACACACATGCATGCACTTTTATTTGATCTACAAGTTAGTCATGTTTTGCTGCAAGAAAACTAAAAGCAAACTTTGCCCTCATAACCCAAGTTTCTTAATTTTTTTCCCACAATTTGATTACTATATGGCGTACTTATGCGAAATGAGTTATTCATGCGTCCTAATACCTTGTAAACACATATGCAATTAATTAATTCATTATGTCGGTGGTATATGATGATCCTTCTTTCACATCATAATAATCGGGGGCACCGGTCGTGAATGCGCTCTTTTTTATAGACACGATGTAGATTATAACTGTATTAATTTCAACCCGTCTTGCAAGAACGTGATATTGGATGGTTCAGGATACAAATTAATACTAATTATTGAAAATCTCCAGTGTGTGTGTGTGTGTGAGAGAGAGAGACATAGAGAGAAGGAGGGTATTATTGGTTTTCATAGGTGGGCACTATCATATCACAAAGCACTATTCAAGCAAAGACGCTCCTCCTTCTTTTTATGGCATCCAAAGACCCCTGCTATATATATCATCAATATATTCTTACCATTTTCATCTTAACATCAAATCCAACACACACGCACACACAATCATTATTATATATACATTTTCATTATTTTTACCTTTCTACTAAATAACTATATGTATAAGATACTACTTCTACTACATACACGCATAATGATTTGTGCATGCATGCGAGAGGCTTCGTTTGATGAAATTGATAGCAGAGAATCAAAATGATATATAATGGGGTTGGAACTTGTGAGCATAATGCATTATTAATTTTTCTGAATTTTTTGATGATAATGTGTGTGTGTGTGTCTTCATAATATTTGAACTGGGGACAATGAGTGCCCTCAAGGACTTTAACAACAGTGAATTGATCCGTGTCATGTTGTGCTCACCGATCGATCTCAAAATCCTCACAAACCTTATCTTCTTTTACACACACGAAATTTGCATCATAATATTATTATTGCTTTATTTGAATGAAACCCTTTACCTTTCATCAATGGTCCCAATTATACACCTTTTTATTGCAACCCCACGACAGCATATGCCTCAAAATCTCCATTTTCAAAAAAAGGTTTCTTCTTTACAAATTAAAAGTTGAAAAAAATTCCCTGACAAAAAGAGGGGCTCATCAACGAGACAAATTTTAACTCTATTTTTTAGTTATAACTAAACATGCATAATTAATTGTTCTTTACAACTCAAATAGGGTACGCGCGCACACACACACTAAGAAGAAGCTTTACTTTAGAATAAATAATACTTATTTCAGGTAAATGTGAATGAAAGGGCCGGGCCTATACATATATAAACCCTACACACCATATCAAGCACCGCTATATATTCAGAATGGAAATGGATATTTGGCTACAGCGTTTAATTTTATACATATACCTAGAATTCCAAGCTCATTCTGTTCCTCTTTTTTAACTTTAATTTTTTAAAAAAGAAATACAAGTAATAAAGGTAACTGTTGTGGGGGAGGATTTTGTTTTCTTTGTTCCTTAATGAAAAAGATCAGATAAGGAGATGGAAAGTGTCTCTTTATGAATAAATCTTCCACGTTCAAGACAAAATCTAAAGAAACTTAGGCTCCCGTAGGACCCTCTCACATGTCATTCTCTCATTTGTACGTGGATGTAAATTAATTACATATTTAATTTCATCAATACAAATAGTTCATATATGCTCATTCCTCCTTTAAAAATAATAGTCGATAATTTATTATTTTAAGCTCGAAATATAAAGTCATCATCGACAAACCCAAACCTTCGTATAAATTCTATTTCGTTTGGCCCTCGTGAAGCCATCTGACAAATGTGGGAACAATTAATTACTGTTGGCATCACAAAAATCTATGTTCTCATTGGCAAAAGTTGTTAGTTGTTAGATCACAAGAGATTTACATTCTTATAATTCCATTTTGATTCAATTAAAATCTAGCTTTGAAAGTTAAATCGGTATATATATTATCAAGAAATTGAATAGAGAAAAACTAACCAAAAATAAATTATCATTTGATTAATTAATATTTCAAAACTTTGATTAATTTATTTTATCTTTGAACTCTCATTTCATTTTCATTAATTAATTGTGACATTTTCCTTAATAAAAATAAGACTTTCATCACCTATGAAATCGCATCACTATCATGAAATTGTAAATAACTTTTAATATCCAAAAACAAGAAACATGTACCACGGATATATATATATATATATATATATATATATATATATATATATATATATATATATATATATATATTTGTTATTACCACATGTATTTTTGTTAGCCAATTTTTGACAAGATATATATTGATTATAGGTTGTGTTGAGAATATTGACTATTGCATATGCACCAACTAAAGTTTGTAAAATATAATTACAATACAGTTTTCCTTACTGCATTCAGACGTGTGCATCGTTGCTCTTTCATAACAAGTCTGAGTAGTTTAATTTGGGACACACACACACATATTAAAAACGGAATTATTGTCTCCCTATTGCTCCGGTGCTTGTCATATTATCTGTCACTTTTTTATACAAAAAAGTTAGATGAGTTTATAAAAGAAAAGCGAATTGATTAATAAAGTCCAAGATATTTTTGTCGCATGCCAAAGTCCAAACTAATCTCAAGAAGTGGCTAATAACAAGATTAAGATGGGTGATAGTATACAATAACGTGTATGTTGAGTGGAGGTAGATAGATGAAATGGGGTGAAATAATTAGACTCTTTATCCAAAATGGCTCCCACCAATCAGTTTAATTATGAAACGCCAAATCGTAGTGATTAAATATGGAGGAGCCGTTCCTGATCAAAAAAATAAGATGGAGGAGCCGCCGCTCCTCCCTTATCTTTATTTTTATTTAATTTCCATTCATTCTTAATTTTATTCATTATGTAGCCATTGGGGATGACATTCAACCCAAATACATTGTTTTGAAAAATGAGAGATCAAAACACTAAACTAGATTCTTGATCAGACATTTTTTTATAATAAGGCACATGTTCAAAGTAATGGTTAACCATCAGGTTTAGGTATAGTCGAGAGAAAAAGTTAGTCCGTCAAAAAGTGACAAAGCAGTATGTGAATTGTTACTGAAAAAAGTAACCACTTTTTATACCTATTTCAAGTTTTCAACCAGAGTTCCCTAATAAGAATTAAACAAAAAAAGTGTTCCGTAATAAGAGGATACTTGTTTTTATTGTAGAGATTTCGGGCTTACCTGAATTACCGATTAACTTGACCGGGTACCCACACGAAGTCTGATCACCAATCGAAATCTAACTACGATATACAACAGATGCACATGAGGAAGAAATAGAGAGACTGAGAGAAAGGAATTTGTGTTTCTACACATAAAAAGCAAAAGTGACTTAACTTTTCCAATAGGCTTCATGTATTTATAATGAATCAATGGAAAAGTCATATCCCCATGTGAAAAGACACATTGATTTAACTTTAAATCTTTGGGGAAAATTACTCATTTCAAACCATATTTTCCATATTCATATAATGGTCATAATTCCAATTGGGTATGGTCCTAACCCACTAAGGGTGAACCCTTATTTCCCTACACTTAATAAAAAGAATGGTAAGTTCTTTGTAAAAGTTATTTCTTGGATTATGCTTATTTCAATACAATTGTTGTCTCTACGAAAAATATCTTTTGGAGAATATGAGAAAATATATACAGTTTTTTGTAATATATTGATGTGCTTGTTGAATGATTTTTTCACATATATGCTGTTTAAATAACTTTTACGTGTTTAAACCAAGGAGTATTTTAAAATTTTAAAGTCAATGGTTCAATTACCACTACTTTTGATAAGGTGCTTAGACGAAGTGATTTATATGTAAACAGGAATGGTGGGAGAGTATTATTAACTAATAAATATATTTAAATTAATTAATTAATTAAAGTAAATGTATAGTATAATGAATGAATTAGGCATAATTATTGAAATTTGTAGACCCCATTGAATGTACTAAAAAATTTTGATATGGGTAAAGCAAGAGCAAGAGCAATAGCAACAACAATAGCAACAACACTGTGAATGAAAGGGACGACGATGTGAATCATGACCCATTGTTCAACAACGAGATACTTACTCCGTTCCCTAATATAAGAGCCTAAAATTTGAATGTTTTTTGTCTAAAATATAAGATCTCATCTCACATTCTCTACTAATTTAATGCTTTTTTTCCTACTTTTCCCCTAACTCTCTTTCATATTTAGTAATGTTTATGTATCTTTCTTAAAAAAATCATAATAAATATGGACAATATTGAAAAAGAAGTATTAACTTCAGAAGTAACCCAACTAACATTCACATGTTTTCTTAAGAAACATTTTTTTGCGGCTAACTCTTAAATTAGGAATCAGAGGGAATAGTAAATATTCGCTCCAAAAAGGAGCAAAACTAAATTATTGGAGTTCATGGAAAAGAAACCTATGCAAGCTAGTGCATACAATAAATGAGTTATCAGGTGATAGTTGTGCACTGTGGTCCAGAGAGATAGCACTAATCTATGCTTCCTCCTTCATCCATGCCACAATCACTATTGCAGAGCGCCCTATCGAAGACTTCAAATATGTGTGTGTGTGTTCTTTTCTTGCTTTCTTCAAACAGATACACAGGGCAATCGATATATATATTTGGAAAAGTTGATCTTTCATTTCCTGTAGTAGTTTTGCCTCGGTTATCCGTTGCAATTCAGCTCCTATATTTTGACTTGGTGCGTGCAACGCAACCTCAATAATTTGATTACTTTGCGTCTCAATTTCTGAAAACTGACTCATTTAGCCTATTTGATATTATTTCATTCATAAATATAAGAGTTAGTTGTTTTTTTGGAAATACTTAGATAGCTAAATAGGTTATTTAAAAATTGATTCTCCTGAAAATTTTTCTCTAAACTAATTTATTTGATATATAAACTTACAAATTATTTAATATAATATATAAAATATATTATGATTAAGTGGTTTATTATGCTTAATTAATTTTCTAAAAAATTCATTTACCTGTAATGTTTAGGAGAAGAGAAAGTGATAATAACTAGTCATAATCCTTTTTTAAAGGGTAATGGACCTAATCTGGCCTCCAAGTAACCACCCAAGAGCGCTGAGTACTCTGAACTAACAACAGACTCATATCTGTACTCAAAGTAACCAAAGTGTTTAAAAAATACCCCGAGTTGACGGTCAACTACGTTTGACCGTTAATGTGCTCACGTGGCCGCCACGTGGGTTACATTTTTGCCACCCGACATCTTGGGAATTCCACGTAGATTATGTTTATGTGGGACCCACATATAATAAAAAATAATTCCAACTCTCTCCCTCTTCATCACTCTCACCCAAACAGCCCCTAAGGCCCCAACCCAGCGCCCCCTCCACCCCCCACTCCCCACCGCCCTCACCCACCTCCAACAGCCCCCGGAAGACATCGGCCCCCACCCACCACCGCCCGGGGAGTGGGGGGTGGAGGGGGCGCTGGGTTGGGGCATTAAGGGCTGTTTGGGTGAGAGTGATGAAGAGGGAGAGAGTTGGAATTATTTTTTATTATATGTGGGCCCCACATAAACATAACCTACGTGAAATTTCCAAGATGCCGGGTGGCAAAAATGTAACCCACGTGGCGGCCACGTGAGCACATTAACGGTCAAACGTAGTTGACCGTCAACTCGGGGTATTTTTTAAACACCTTGGTTACTTTGAGCACAGATATGTGCCTGTTGTTAGTTCAGGGTGCTCAGTGCTCTTGGGTGGTTACTTGGAGGCGAGATTAATTCCATTACCCTTTTTTAAATATATGGTTTTTATTTTTTCAAATTTATGGACTGGAAAACCGTAAAAATATTTTGACTGATTGACTAAGTCAAAAATATACGTGCAATGCGGTATAGACGGGGGCAAATATTAACACAATGAAAAAAGGTGACATGACTGATAAGATATTGCATGATAGGTACAAATACCTAACGTGGTGGTTTTCATTGTGAATCCATAATATGCATTGAAGTATACAAAAACTTCTTTTTTCTAAAGAATACTCCGATCCGCCTATATTTATAGCTGGTCCCAAGCCCGGATAGGAGTAGAGTTGTGTTAAACTTCGACAGCAACGTAAAAATATGTCAAATCTTATGAACATGGATACACGCATTCCAAACTTGACTATTATTGATGAGCACATTTTGGCGTTATGTGATCCATGTAGCAGATTCCATCAATTTGGAACAAGGCTTTATTGTTGTTGAAGTATATATACAGTTCATATATAACTGCATAGCGCGCATGCTTACGATTGTGAAAAATAATACACACACTCTCTCTTCATGTCGGAGTTCTGGGGCAATAAATCTATCTTTGACGACCACTTATTTGCCTTTGGTTCAAGTCTCTTTAATCTGTATTTGCATAAAAGAAATTGTGATAAAGTTAACTTTTTCAACATGCACGTCTTACTCTTGCTCTCTGATCTCTTGCTTTTATTCACTATATGCATGTTCACTTTAATATGTACTACTTCCAGTCAAACTCCTAGCTTCTATAGCTAGTTCATCACATAACCTAACTTTCAAAAGTGATCGATATTCATCTACAATTCTTTCTTGCTTTGCTAATACCACACTTCCTTATCGTCAAACTTTTTTCTTAACAAGGCAATAAATTAAAGAAAGTAAAAGCACTACGTGTGTACCGAGTATAGGATACAATGAATTTGAATCTGTCAGCATATATATACAATACCAAAGCCTGTAGATTCTTTTTTTGACCATCAAAACCAATAGATTCAAAACACCGTACTGTCCAAAGGGTTTCATAATTCATACCAAAAAAACAAATGGTCTTGAAATGTATAGAGAGAAATTATAATGTTTGAGTTGGGTAAAAGACATGAAGCTATAATGCAAAGGACTAGCTATTGTGCGTGACATTTCCGTAATAATAGGATGAAACAAGAAAAGAACAGGCTGGAGGTGGTGACGTGTCGAGTAGCCAATGGGTGATGATTGAGGAGTCATATTCAAATCTGAATCTTTAGTAGTGAAAAGAGGGACCAAACATTGAATATGGAATCAGTGCTATAATGCTTCACATACACTAAATTCCAGAGTGGGTCTCTCTTTGTTTATTTTCGTTCCCTAATACTAACAAATTGCATAGCTACAAATCTCATTCACGTGTCGTGCATAGTGACCACTAAGCACATCAACAATGGGGAAAAGCTAGCGAAAAGATCAAGTGGGTGCGTGAATATATATATATATATATATATATATATATATATATATATATATATATATATATATATATAGACACACACACACCACATAAAGAAAAATTCCATGTGAATTATCAGAGTATATATATTATTAAAGATCAGAATTAAATACATGCACAAGCACACTTGGAAAAGGCCCCAAAGACCTATTTCAGTTTTGTTTTAGCCAATGAGGCTAATGGTAGAACAAATGAAAAAATGCCAAAAAGTTAAAAAAAAAGAAATTAAACCTATAGAGACGTGTATTTTCCATCACACGCTCTCGGACACCATGATCCAATAATGGAGTCCTGTAGGTATTGTTAGGCTGAATTTCTCGAAGCCAAAAACAGAACAAAAAAACTCATTTCACTTCAGGGAAATTTCAAAAAGAAAAGGAAAAGATATATATATATATCACGCGCTCACAAGTGCATGCCACGCACCTAAAGAGTCTGCATACAGAAGCCATCAGAGAAAGTCCACAAAATGAAGATAGAATCAAGACTCTGCTTTTTGCAATATTGATGATCATCACATTGGTGTATCCACATCAAAGAAAGGCGCTGGTTAAAGTTGTAGTTGAAGTTGAAGGCAAATGATGATGATGGCAAGGATGAGAAGCTTGACTTGTAGTACATGTGTATAATATTTTAGGTCTTTCACTGCTCAAAAGCCTCAAACTTCAAAGTTTAATCTCCCAAGTTTTGCCTACCCCTTTTGATTTCTTGGCTCTCTATCTCTCTGCCTTTTCTTCTTCATAGGCTCTCTCTCTATCTCTAGAACACTGCCCCACCATAAGCCTTTCCTTTCACCAAAAATCAATGCCACCTTTGAAATAATCATCCCATATCTCTTTCTTACCTTCATGTTGATGTCCACACTTACATGACCAAAACATTAAATGCATCTCTCTCTAGCTAAAAGATATATGTATATATATAGGTCCCAGATCCCCACTCCATTGGGAATCTGCAAAGCCATTAATGAATGGCCATACCCACTAAAAAGAAAAATAATAATAAACTTTCCCAAACTCACCAAACTCTTGATACATACAAAATATGTATATATACTATAATCTACACCCATCACTTTAGTAGTCAATTTTTTAATTTCAACAATAAACCCTCTTAAGAAAAAATAGTGAGGTTTCTAGGAAACATGGACCCCCATAGTTTTTGTTTTAATTCTTACTCATTCCTCCTTTTGCGTCTTATTCACTGGGAGTTTCCTTTGTCATCATCCACCCACCACAAGCAGTTGTTTAATTTCCTCCTTTTACAAGGCGAGGACGAGGAAGAGATTGAGGAGGAGGAAGAGGAAGAAGATGAAGACAGTGATGATGATAAAATAGTTGAACTCACTCTTGGTTGGATCGTTACCCGCAATTGTGGTAACACTTTAGGGAGCATCCTCCTATTATTGTCGACCACAAGTTCTTGCATCAACTTGTAGCAACCTATGATTTTCTCCTGCATCCATAAAAACAAATATATACTTTAACAATTTTCTTAAATCATAAGAGGGAAGAAGAGAAGGGCAAATCAAATCATAACATAAGTTCCAAAACCCTATAAATTCTATACAGAAATATATACACATAGTATTGTTAACTATGCGGAAGAGCTGCTTTCAGAATTGAAATGGAAAACTTCATAGATTGCATGATTTATATAAAAAAAAAAGAATAGAACGAAACATTTATAATACATTTCTCTCTTTAGTTAGGTATATACATACATACTTTTATCAGTCCCTCACACCATGACTCAGCGTGCTCAGGTTTAATGAGAGACCAATTAGGAATTTCATTAGCTGCACAAAGCATGGCCGCAACAGCAATACATGATGGGCGATAAGCAAGAAAGCTAGCCTCTGGACACAAAGTACACAAAAAGAAAAGGCACAATAATTCATCATGTATGATTTATACGCAATTTAAAAGGTAATATGAGAACATGAAACATAAACTTTATATACCTTGAATATTGGAGAGAATTAATTCTGAAGACCGAGAAATGAGTGACCCAGTAAAAGTTCCTGTAGGATCGAGTTTGCAAGCAAAGAAATCCAAGAAATTGAATGGCGTGATTGATCTCAGCCTCCAATCCAAAACAGTCAGAACAAGAAGTTCCATACGACTAATTGTTCTGGGCTCAAACATATATTTGGCACCTTCCACCTGTACATATAATTTTTTTTATGTCAGTCCATGAAGTTGTATGTAATAGAATCTAGCTGCAAATACGGTTAAGAAATATTATTTTAATTTACCTGAAGATCCAAAAGGGGAGGAACTAAAGGTTCCTCCATTTTTGCAGCTAATGACAAACAAGCAACAGATAAAAGTTGCATCGGCCACCCACCCATTTGCTGAAAACGTATTCCAAACAGATATTTAAGTTAATGAAACGAAAAGATGATGATTATCATAATCAGTGTATAATTATTGTGTCGGGTATTTTGAATTTTTGATGTACGTACATGTTAATTAACAGAATTATGTATTATACGTCTATAACACTACTTTTGTAGTACTAATTTGGTTATATAATTTCAATTCAAAAAACTTTGGTTATATAATTAAACCTTAGTTAATAGGACAACAATAAATTAGGAATAGTAATTCATTCTTTGTCTAATTTTCCTTTTTTGTTTTCCTTCAATTTGATCAAATAGTGAGCCTTTTTGTTAAAATGAAGATAAAGGACCATAACCAAAAGAAGAAGAAAAGGCTGGAATTTCTTTGGCGTAATAATTAGCATGATGTATGACTTTATAATTGTACGTAGCCAATGAGACAATAAAAAGCTATATATACGTGTGCGCGCGCCCCCCTCCAAAATAATTTTTTTAAAAACATTTTTGAGTTTAAAATTTTATAACAAAACATACTTATTTTTATTTATTGTTTTATACATATACAGTTATAATATAATTTTTGTTTAATTTTATTACGAGAAAATATATACAAAAACTACTACAGTATAACATCAATCAATTAATTAATAAAAGTTAAAGATTTTTCAGTGTATTTAATTATTAATGTGGAAAATGATTATTATAATTAAATGAAAATTACCATAGTGCCATGCACAGTAGGGATGTGAAAGGCCGTATGGGTCACTTAGTTTGAAAAGTCAAAGTCATTACCGCATAGAATACACAGTTACACACGCTCCTGGTAATGAATAACCATTAATCACGAAATCCCAAAGAAGAAATTAGATAAAATAGAAGTCTCACAGGCAAATCCCGAGAATCCAAAAACCGGTCCAAATAATTGACGGACAGATACGCCGTCAACGGCTGAAAAGCATAGTATGCTTGCACCTGCCATATAGAAAAATCGTCACCTTCATTAATCTTCTTAATTAACATTATTAATCAAATTAGTAAAAATTAGAGTTATTTTAATCTCAAATCCCCAAAATGTGTTTAAAGTATTGATCATTCAATTTTCATTTTAAACTTGAGTTAGTAATTTTGTTTGCGAGCAAGAAAAATTTAAGTTAATATTTTGGATCAAAACAATATTTGGACCCCAAATTTGCCATAACAAAGAGATAGATTTTGGTTCTTTAAATTTCATTTTCCATAAAACATTGATGTCATTGTATTCACATATACTTTTTTAAAATTTGAGTGACCACAACCAAGATAACTTAAATTTTCCAGACTAAATGACGTATATTAACCAAAACTTCACCGCTGAGGAATTAAAATAAGAGAAAAACACAACCAAATTCTTTAAAGGGAAATTTTAAATTATGAAATCTCAAATAGTTATTAAATTACATCAATAATTTAATAATTATTGACAACTCAAATAATTGTCATTGATAAATCTTTTAAGTCTATTTAAGTCGTTTGAGACTTCAATGTATTTGGATAATCATTTAGATGCGATTGTGATTAATTTCTTATACGACAATAGTTGTGATTTTAATTTGCTTAAAATCAAAGGCTTAGTTTTGCAAGAGTCGGGGGGAAACTATGAAAAACGGAAAAACGGAAGAGCTCATAGATCTAGATGTTTAAGAACGCTTCTAGAAGACAGTTACACATGGCAAAAGCCGTAAATACCACAATAAACCAGTGTCAAAAAACGATAGCCAAAAAAACACAGAAAAAGTCAATCTTTTTTCTTGTCTCACCTTGAGAATCCATGCAACAGAGTCTTCTCTAGCAGAAGCAACAAGAGAATGAGATTGAAATCTGGAGAAGTAATCAATCCCAGGAACAAAGTTTCTCTCCTCTTCTATGAGTTCTGCTATGGAAGACTCCTCCACAAATAATGGCGGCGGATGAAGGTCGTCGGTGGAGCATTCCGGCGACTCTCCGGACAAGATTCCGGTTGTGTCCTCCGAGCAGAGAAGATCATCGGAGTCACCAAAGTAGTGATCGGAACACGAAATCACCGACATGATTATGATGATGAGGAAGAAGATGATGATGGGTGTTGGTGATTTCTCATTCTCTTTTTATTGCTCCGGTTAACTTGAAAGAAGGAACTGATCGGAGAAGTCGCCGGAATGCTATTTTCCGGTGAGGGAGGGGGAGTGTGTGTGTGTGTGTGTGAGTGAGTGAGTGAGAGATGTTGAAAATAGGCTTTGAAGTTCTCTATTGGTTATGCCTTGGTATAAATATACGCGGTGCATGCTTGCCTGCAAGTTTTTTTATTTTTCTTTTTTTTTCGTCAATTAAAATCTGAGGAGAGTTTTAATTTTTTAATGGTGGATGATGGTGGGAGATTTTTTCCTTTTTTATGTAGTGATATTTATGAGGTATTTCCGATTTGTTATAAAAGGATTTATATATGAAAATTTTGAATCCATATTAAGTATACCTTAAAATTTAAATCAGAGAAAAATTAAATGAGAAAAGATATCTTCCAAATTTTTAAATATCAAATTGGTTATTTTGAGTAGTTAATATTCTGATAAAAAAAGAGTAGTTAATACCTATACAGAATTATTGATTAGGATTTTGAAATTTAGAAGTTTTTTAATTTTTCATTTTCTCTTTAAATATTTTCCAATTTTTCTGGTGTTAAATATTCATTACAATAAATTAAGATACAATAAATAAGGACTCAATAACAACTATATTCACATGAAAAATGCAATTACGATATCTATAAGTAGGATCCAATAAGATATTCGCACTTCTACAAATGGGACAAGAGGAGTATGGAAAAAAAATTAGGGGTAAAATGTTTTGCATTTGTAAAAGCTCTCAACAGTTTAGTGAAGGAAAAATGAGACGAAGCTTTCAACTTTTAAAAAAGTTTGAAATAAAAAATTTTGGAGGATATCATGGAAATTACTAATAGTTGTACTTTTTTTTTTTATCAAAACTAATAGTTGTACTTGACTACTTGAGTTTTTGTCAAGGGTTGGTTGGATTGAAGGTTGGGAAGATTTTTAAATCTGATAAGCTACGTGACAATCTTGACACAGTTCTATGTCGTGCCATGTGGTTCCAATTATGTGAAAAAGAATAAAGTAAAAGAATAAGTGTGTTTAGAACTTGTATACTTTAAAGCATAACTTATTATCAGATGTCAAGAGTTAGTTTTTTATTTGAATGAAGGCATATCGATTTGAGGAATGATAACAACTATATTTAATCATTCTAAAAACAGAATTAACTCTCACTTTTGTAGTTAAATTTTGATCTAATAAAATGAGTTTTGATACAACAAAATTTGAGAAACCTTAAGGTTTGGTTTTGATTTTCGGAAATTCATATTATATTTTGATTTGATGTTATCAAGACCCCTATTAATGTATTTCAGTCCAAAAAATAAAGGCCCATTTATGATGTCAAATGATTTCTAAATATTGATTCCCTTTGATCTTGGCCTAATTCAATTTTTCGCACATCAAGAACCATAGAGTGTAGGGGCATATTTTGAAAATAGGGATTGTAAATGGGTCTTGATTATTTAAATATGTTTATTAATATTTGGAAATAGTTTCTTATATCTTGGTTTATTGGCTCTTGGCTCAATTCAAATTTTTGGTTTCACAAATTAACGAAAATTTGGTCTCATTGAGAATGGACTTTTGAATTCTAAGTAATTTTGGGTGATCTAGTTGTTGCAATGAGTTGGTTTATGATAATAGACAATGGTTGGATAATTAGGTGTGTGATGATTTGGACTAGGGTAAATTTTGAAAGGACTTGTAATTGTTGAGAATTGTTAGTTGGTTCAATGGAGCGTAGGTTTGGATATGGAATATTTGATTTATTTAGGGCATTGGGTTTGGATCCTAGCTATGTGTTGTAAATGGCAGAAAAGCACAAGAGGGTGAATTGTACTAAATAAAATTTTGCGGGATATAAATGAATTTAAGAGATTTATACTGGTTCAACCAATCCACTTGCATACGTCCAGTCCCCAACACCTAGTTGAGTATGCCACTATATCCCCAGGTTTTACAACGGGTTCTCCTAAACCTATTGCAACCGCAAGTTTTACGGACTCACTTGCAACCTTACAGAGTATCTCTCGGATCACTCCCTCTTAATAAAATAAGGTTTACAACCGAGCTCTTAAGTCCCAAGACTTAAGAACAAAATCTCATGTTCACTCAATGAATTGATTTTGATAAACACTTAAGCTCACAGACTAACCATTCACTCACAAAGTATTACATCAGAATTGAGTACAAGAGTAAGAGATGAATTTCGTTCGTTGAATATTGCTTGTGTAGTATTGATGTGTGTTTTTCCTCTTCACTTGCTCACTGTTAGGGGTGGGCAAAACAAACCGAAAACCGAAAACCAACACGAACCAAATGGTTATCGATTTTTCAGTTATCGGTTTCGATTTCAGTTTTCATTTGGTTCTCATTTTGGTTATCGGTTCGGTTTCGGTTTCTTTAAAAAAATAATTGGTTAACCGAAAACCGAAAAATTCAATATGCTTTAAAAAAACCCAATAAATCAATATCAATAAGAAAATGAATTCGGTTAAAACCAAAAAAACCCATATGTTTCAGAAGAGGAATTCGTTGCTTTTTCGGCTCATTCAACATGTTCCTTTTCCTTTTTCACCCTTTCCATATTCCAATTTTTCCTCTCATTATTTTTCTACTCATTCAATGTCTAAGATTATACTCTAAGTTTACCTCAAATGTCTTTTACTGAGTTCAATAGATAGTTCCATATTAAGAGGAAATTACTAATGTTGAACGACTTTTAACATTTTGTAGTTTTCATTTGTTCCGTCTAAACTTATAAAGGATAAATTTTTGTTTTGGTTGAATCAAAAAATTACATGTTGACTAGGTGCTTTTGGAGGATCTTTAGTAAACAATGGATTTGATGTTTATGTTGAGTTTGCTATCCTCTATCCAAGATTAGGACAAATTGGGTGGCTCTATTATTTTTGTTGGTTGTTGTCCTAAAAATGCTTGCTATTTGAATGTAATTTTTGGTTTGGTTAATACTTTGAATATTAGTTGCTCTTATTTTGTGAGAAAAAATTGTATAGATTTTGTTGAAAGTATAACTAGGTGTGGAGGAAACTTTAAATGCATGATCAATCTTAAAAAAATTGGTTTGGGCCATAAAACAAAAAAAGCCCAAAAAAGACAAAAAGTAACCAAAAAATAACCATAACCGAACCGAAATTAATTCGGTTTTTCGGTTATGGTTATTGGTTATTTGGTTTCGGTTTCGGTTTACGATTTGTAGACAATTCGGTTATCGGTTATTTTCGGTTTCAGTTCGGTTTTGAACCAAAAAACCAAATGCCCACCCACCCCTACTCATTGATTCATAGCTTCTGATAGATGACTGTTGAGCAAGATCTCCCAAATCAATCCTTAATTAATATTTGACCGTTGAGGCATATATTGATGAAGACACAAATCATCAACTCTATCTTCTTCAGAGTTGCCTAATAAGTTTGTAACGAAATCCTTTCAGAATTAATCAGCTAATGACTTGATTTCGTTCAAAACTGAAACTTTCCTTATCAATACTTTGTCACATGCTCTGAGCATTTCTAAGCATTATCCTGCAAACAGTAGCTACTTCAACAATTTCTAATGCTTCAAACAACGATTAGTCTCATCAAGCACATAAACATTAATGCTTGTAATTTAGGGCCCGTTTGGTTCAATTACAGACCCATTTGGTAATGCAATGTAATGTGTTGCAATGTATTGCAATGCAATAATGGTTACCATCCATGTGTTTGGTTGGTCATTAACAAGATGTGGGGAGTTTATTTTTTTTATAGTTGATCATAATCATGAAAGTTCCATAATTCCCCTCAAACCAAACAAATACATTGAGGATCAAACAATTTCCTTCTCTCATCATCGTCGGTTATTCCTTATTATATTTGAGTTTTGAAACTTTGTAGCCAATAGTAAGGACTTTATTTGATCAACGTAATTGTGATGATTTGCATAAGATGAATTATACAAGCTAATGAACCCAACATACAACCTTTTTTCCATACTGATGAATTGAAACTATAATTCTCAAATTCCAAATTCTGAAAATGACAAGATATGACATGATTACAAGAATCTGTAATTCCTATATGTGGTTGTGTTTAGATTGCTTAAGCTGCAGCACCAAAACCTTCCTGGGATTTCCCAAACACCTGACTCAACACTTAAACTTGAGGGAAACACCTAGTCGCTGGTGAATCTGTGCCTGACGTTTCCTTCAATCCGTTCAATTACTCTTATTGATGATTCTTTTGATTCCTTCGATTACTCTTATAGATGATTCCATTTAAATTAAACAGCAAAGAATAAAAATCAAAATGTTGATTATAGATGATTTCTTTTATTGATTTTTTTGCTTCTGATTGATTCCAAATACATTTTGATTTGATATGTTATGATGATGATGATTGATTTTTTTACCAATTGAATTTAATTTCAAGATGAATCAGCCACAGATATTGATAGGATTATTATGTTACAGATGAATATAAAATCTGATATGATTGTTTGTTTGATGAGGGCAAATGTGGTATTTTTATTAAATTAATGAGGATATAAACTAATTTCAAATATGCAATCTTTTTTACAATTGCAATGCAATCATCATTACCACTGCCAAGTCCAACAAAACAAGACAAATATAGTAATGCAATCAAGATTACCATTGCATATGTGCAATGTTATTGAATTAAACAGGCCCTTAATTTCATCTTCTTGAAGCACATAGCATATCTTCAAGCATAAGTCTAAATTATCAAAGCACACACACCGGATGCTCGCACATAAGCACATTGTGTTTTGCTATCTATGTATCATAAAAAAGAGTGTGAACTAGAAGGAAATAGAGATGAAATGTGTGAAATTATGACTCTTTTTGATGATACATAGATAGCAAAACAAACAAATACTAATAGAAATGATCCAAATAGAAAACAATTCATTTGTGTGAAATTTGAGAGTTTAATGTCTGTATATTTGAGATATGGGAATTCCTCAACCCTCTTTCTAACCTGTGTAGGAGGAGGTGGACAGGTGTTAGCAGCTTGATAAAGCCAAAGTGATGCAACAAAGGAGAAAAAGGGCAAGGGAGAGCTAAACTTAAACACATAGGAAGGCTGCTCGCCAGTGGCATGTAAACTGGCGAGCAACTTGGCGAGCTACTAATGCTCTCCAAGCCAGCTGGCGTGCAACTGGCATGCCGTCTCTGTATTCTCGCCAGTGGCTCGCCAACTGGCGAGTACAATTCATTGCTGCTCGTTTTGACCTATTTCTCAACATATAAAAAGACAAAGTTGGGCATTTCGAAGGGAGGCTGGAAAAATACGACATGGAACACATTTAAGGCACTTCTTGGAGTCTTGAAGAGCTTGAAGAACCTTGGGATCTCTTGGGAATCAAGTGGAGAAGCTTGGAGAGATTTGGGCATTCTTTATTTGTGGTTGTATCTTTCTCCCTCTTCTTTATCTCTCTTCAATGAACTCTTCCATAGTTTTAAGGTTTGTTTTATTTGCATTTATGTGTAACTAAAACCCTAATCTAGGGTTGCTATGAATCTATTTATGGATTGAACCATCTACTCTCTCTTTCTTTAAGTAATTAATGAAGTATATGTGTAGTTTTAATCTTGCTCTCTATTTGTTTTAAGTGCTTGATCACCACTTAGTTAACTGAAATATGACTTGAGAAAGTGTATTTTGTTTTAGAACTTGGATAAAAGCATGTTGGAATTGAATTTATGGTTTTAAATGGATGGTTTGTTGATAACATAAAGATATAGTTATTGACCTAACATAGTCATAATTAGAGTGATTGAGGAAATGAGCTTGCATTTATTGTGACAAGAGATTATAGAATAAATGCTAGCATAAATTTGATTTTGACTTGAGAAAGCTTTTTCAAATGCTTTGGATCCCTAGACTTGCATATGATTTCATTTAATCACTTAAAAAGGAGAGGGAAACCTTGGTTCATGAAGTAAATAGGGACCTACCAGCTTTTTTATTATGGGAGAATTTTAATAAAGGACCTAGGTGCCTAATTTATTTAAAAGAATGATTAAAAGATTCTGAAACATCACTTAAGGCTCATGGGAAAAGTGATATTAAATTGGCAAGCAAAAAGACTTTATTGACCATCTCCACATTAGGAAGAGCAAGAAAAATTGAAAAGTAACATGAGAAACAGTTCCTCAATAGTGTGATTTCGTCTCCCATCCAAACTTTCCTAAATATTGATATCCATCAGCTCCACCCAAAATCTGAAAACCTGTCATCTCTAGCTACAATTGAAAAGCATCTACGCCATCATCACCATTGATATCCCTGATTAGGGATGTGTAGAATAGAGCTGGTGGAATGGAATATATATGCATATCGAACCTCTTGGGTAATAGAAAATGGATTTAGTTTTAAGTTGATGTAAGGTCATTCATTCTTCCAATTTGAGAGTTTATGACTTTTGGGGTTTATGGATAAATATGGATTTTGGATTTCGATTCTTTGGTACTATCACGACACTTTTATTGGGATGTTTTGTGAATGTAATTCAGCTTGTAACCTGTATAAGACTTCAAACTTTCCGGATTTTATTGAAAGTCGCCATCTGGTATGAGAATATTTATTTTAAAACAAAATACATTTTGATCTTTACATAAAACACTGGAAAGTAGCACCCTATGACATAAGCAATGACGTAGCTGCGTTCATGCATTAAGCTAACACAAATAAGTTTGAAACTTTTCTTTAAAAAAATTAACTTCAATAATTCAAGTATTATACTGACTACAAGACAATTTTAGTGTGAGCTTTGCCCCATTTTTTTCGCGATTTCAACCCCACTTTGGTCGCGTTCCGAGTATAACGGTTGCTATGTGAGATTTTTGCAACATATTTTGATAAAAAGTTAAAAACGTGGCTAAGCTGCGAGTTTTTGTAATGTTTCTATATGTATATTTATTAGCACTTTTTGTTTATCATGTGAGTGCCTATAGAAGTATTTAAGTTTGCCCACTATCAAAGTTGGTGAATGAAATTGTAACTCACCACCCTGTGCTTTTGTGAGTCATAAGCAAAATTTTTATAAATTAAATAACCTTTGATTTTAAATATGATGTACTTCTCAAATTGATAAAAGTTCCTACACAAGTGTCACGCCCTAAAGTTCTACAGCGTGACAAACACAAAGTATTGACTAATTTCACTTCGTAAGTCATTTCAATTAACTATTCCACCATCAATTCTTTATTCCTTTTTATTGTGAGACTATGTATATATATACTACCACATACCATATATGTATCAAATTTTGAAGACTTTAAACTATAATCGAATCCATTTATCCTTAACTATACTTCATGTTCTTAAACAAATCTAAACTTTATCAAGATTACAACATCCCTAAAACATCACCATAGGTTATCCTCCCTTCATAATTTTAAGGGTAATGGACCTAATATGCCCTCTAATTAACCACCCAGAAGAACTGGACACCCTAAACTAACAATATGCTCATATTTTCACTCAAAGTAACCAAAATATTTAAAAAAATACCCCCAGTGTACGATCAATCATGTTTGACCGTTAATGTGCTCACGTGGCCGCCACGTGGATTACATTTTTGCCACCCGGCTCCTTGAAAATTCCACGTAAGATATATTTATGTGGGGCCCACATATATTCAAAAATAATTCCAACTCTCTCCCTCTTCATTACTCCCACCCAAACAGCCCCTCCCCAACCCACCCGAACACAGCAGTCCCCCACCCACCCCCAACAGCCCACATAGCTTCCGTGGATTCAATCATGGGGAAAATGATTGATAAACTCCATAATTTCACATATTTCATCTCAATTTCCGTTGAATGTACATGATTTTTTGTGGTAAATAGTTAAGAAAGAATAGAATACACATAGGAAAGAGTAAAAATTAAAAGATAGATATTTTGGTGAAATTTGGAGTTATATGTGTGTGAAAGTTATTTTTAAAGCTCATCAACTCTCTTTCTCTTTTGTAGGAAGAGGTGGACAAGTTCAAAAGGCTAAGGAAAACATGGAGTTATCAAGAAAAACATAAGACAAATTAAAGAGTGAAGCAAGGGACAAAAGAGGAAAAAGAAAATTTTTGCCTGATGTTCGTTGAGCTTCGTTGCACAACTAAGGGACTATGAAGAGAGTTCTGTTCTGCCTCCTATCTATTCATTGAACATCTGTTCGTTGAGAATTTATCACGCAACGAATTCACAACGAACGGAAAATGAAACTTTGCATTTTCACACTAAAAAAAACGAAATTTCTTGGGTATAAAAGTGAGAGCTCGACAGAAAAACCCCATTCTTCACTTCTTGGGCATATTGGGAGCTAGGGTTTGACATTTGGAGGAGTGAGTGTCAATGGATTGAAGTCTAGAAGAGATTTTGGCTTCAAATCTTGGTTTTTCTTCTCCATTTTTCTTTCCCTTTCTCTTGTTCTATGATTGTGCTATCATATGTATATATTCTTTTGGATTTCATGAACATATGGAGCTAAAGCTTTGATTCTAAGATTATTTGGAACCTTGTATGGATTAACCCTTAATTCCTCCTATTATTTTGTGATTAATGTTATATATGTGTTAGTTTTACTCTTCTCTTAATGCTTCTAAGTGATTGATCACCATTTAGATGTTGTGTTCACTTGATTGATGTTTGAGAGGGATATGTTGAGTGTAAAACTTGGGTAAAATAGTGTGAGAACTTGAAGTTTACATGACAAATGGATGGTTTTGTTGATAAGATAGACATATAATTATTGACCTCACATAGCCACATTAGGGTTGAAAATTAAAAATTGAGTTTTATTAATTGTGACAAGAGATTGCATGATTAATAAAATTGAACATTTGTTCTTGACTCGACAGAGCGTTTTCAAGTATTTTAGAACCCTAGGTTAGGAAATATATAGTCATTGAAAGCAATTGTGAGAGGAGGCTCTTTAAGCTTATGAAATACAAGGAGGAAAAATAATCTTAGGACCCATTTCATCCTTGAAGTTAAGAATCACTTGTTGTTAGTTTTTTTTCTTATTTGTTTAAATTAGTTACCCTTCACTCATGATATTTGTATCACTCAAATTAAGCGAGGGTGCGATTTTCTCTACTTGACCGGGTTTTTGAACCAAATCCTCGTGGGAACGATACTTTATTACTTTGCATGACCCGTGCACTTGCGGTATGAACAATGATTCCTTGTGGGCCCAAGTTGAGGGCTCTTTTAGCCCACGTGGCAGACGTCTCGGGCATGGAGAGAGGAGAGGGCGTCGTGGCCGTGCGTCATGTCGACGACGGCGAAGTCGTAGCCAGAGAGGGTGGCATTCTCGGCGATGGTGGGAGAGAAGGTGAGGAGGAAAATTCTGTATAGGGTTTCGCAGTTGTGGAGGTGGGATTTCAGGTTTTTGGGTAATGACGTGGAGAGGGATGATGATGTGGAGGATTTGGGAGTGAAGAAAAGATTGGATTTTTTTTTGTGAGTGAGATTGAGATTGTATATTTTGGTGGTGTGAGAGTGGGATTATTGAATTTGGAGGGTGGAAGAAATTTAAATTTGGGGGTTTTGAGGATGGAGAAGATGGTTGAGGTGGTTGATATGGTTGTGGCTGTATCCATTTTTTTTATTTGGGGATAGAGGCTCAGTGTCTAACTTGTAAACTGTTAAGTGTGAAGTATGTTGGGGGTGGGTGTGGGCGGTGGTGGGCGGGGGGACTGTTGTGTTCGGGTGGGTTGGGGAGGAGCTGATTGGGTGGGAATGATGAAGAGGGAGGAGTGTTGGAATTGATTTTTATTATATGTGGGCCCCACATAAACATATCCTACGTGGAATTTTCAAGGTGTCAGGTGGCAAAAATGTAACCCACGTGGCGGCCACGTGAGTACATTAACGGTCAAACGTGATTGACCGTCCACTGGGGGTATTTTTAAACACTTTGGTTACTTTGAGTGCAAATATGAGCCTGTTATTAGTTTAGGGTGCCCAGTGCTCATAGATGGTTATTTGGAGGACAGATTAGGTTCATTACCCTAATTTTAATTATGATTTATTTCTCACCTCCTTTATTCCTATTTCTAGTTATAATCTCTATTGAGATTTTGGGAAGTTACAACAAATCTTTGCAATAAATTCTTACAAGGTCAATCATAAAATACATGTATACTATTCATATTTTGAATTTCATCTTTTTAATATATAATAGGGTTAAGGGTAAAATATAACACTCTACTATTGCCAAAAGTTCACCTAACATAAACAAGAATTTGATGGCTCAAATGTAGCACACAACTATTCAAAAAAGGCTCAAATCTAGCATTACTGTCAATTGTAACGGGTTTGACCGTTAAGTTTGACTTGATCATGCCACGTTTCCTGCCACGTCACCCAGTTTTGCCACGTCACCCAATGACCCACTTACTATCCATTATTGGGTGACTTGACAGGTGACACGACAGGTGACGTGGCAAAACTGGGTGACGTGGCAAGATCGTGTCAAACTTAACGGTCAAACCCATTAAAATTGACGGAAATGTTAGATTTGAGCCATTTTTGAATAGAGGTGTGCTACATTTGAGCCATCAAATTCTTGTTTATGTTGGGTGAACTTTTGACAATAGTAGTTTGCTAGATTTGACCCTTAACCCTCTATAATAATTTAATTTTCTTAGTGTTTCCCTTTTTATGGCGTTTCCTTTCGTTGGAAGGAATTTGAAAGTGAGGATGCACAAGAGGGGGGGGGGTGAATTGTGCTACAAAAACAATACAAAATAAAGACACTAACACAAATTCTTTTATACTGGTTCGGTCTAACTCTTGACCTACGTCCAGTTCTCAATCCCTTGATTGAGTTCCACTAATTCATAGGTTTTCAATGGGTTCACCTGCAACCTTTACAACAACAATTCTGACATCTGAGCACTTGTATGGTCTCTGACTCTTGTACTTGGTATCGGATGGATTTTGGCTACCGGAAGTAAGTGCTTAGTTTTGCAAGTATTAGTCCAAGTATGTGTAATGCAAAAAGTGTTCACTATCGGAAGCTCTTTTGCCATCGGAAGTGAATCTAAGTTCTGCACTCAAATGTTAGTCCAACAAAGGAATACAATCAAGTGTAATGGGAAACATTTTTGCTATGGGAAGCTATTCTACTTAGACTCGGTTTACTAGGATCAGACTTAGTGTTCAATTGACTTCCGCTATGGGATGCGTACTACATCCGCAAGCGCTACTTACGTTGTTTTTGCTCTAAGTTATCCGGTTGTGATTTTACATCCGATTGTGTTCTAACTTAGGATTTCTAACTTTCATCTAATTCTTCCTAAGTGTTCATTATGCTCTTTCATGTTTTAGTCTTCATCAAAACTTAAGATTCTAACAGAATTGACTGTTGAGGCACTTTATTAGGTATTTCCTTCCTCCTCATCTAAACCAAACTTCATATCATTTTGACTTTCATTTAGAGATAATTATTTAGCATATAACTAGATTGACTCTTCTTTCATTTTGTCTTATAAGGAATCATCATCATCATGATTTTGTAATAATATTTTTATCATTATGTGTACTCCATTCCAATAAAAACTAATTAAATAATTTAAAGTAATTGCAAATAGGGTGAAGTGATAAAGAATTTGATTTCTGTGTGCGTATTATTAATTTAATTATGGCTAATAGCTCGAATTTTATGAATTTTAAAAAATGTTTCCATTATTTCAATTCACCATTAACTGGAGGAAAAATTGGCCGGGGATAAATCACGATTTGCAAAACTAGTTGAGAAATGAGATATAGCATGTGTGAGTGTTATGTCAAATTAATCAATTAATTTGTCAAACGGGAGTTTATATATCTCCAAATTTCCAGAAATAAACTATTCACACTATTGGAAATAGGGTTATCCGTGATAAAAAAAATGAACCTTCAATGACCAAAAAAAATTTGGTCATTAATAAGAGTGTCATTGAATGTAGATTTTTTAATGACAAAAAAAATTGGTCGTAAAATCCTACTTTTAACAACCAATTCTTGAAACAACCAAACTTTGATAAAGTTTGGTTGTTAATTCTAGGAGTCTGGAATTGAAGACCAAATTAATATTTGCATATCACTTACATAGAACCAACAAGACCATGTTAGAATCACATATCCAGAAGAAACAATTTGAAAATATAATACATATATGAAAACAATTGTGAATTACAACATGTTTATACAATAATAAGAAAGTATCAATTCATTATTTTTCAACCAACTCTATATACAAACTAAGAAAATACTGTGCAATTTCATTACGAGCCAAGTCGTTATGCTCATCTTGATCAAACGATTCGATACTACAATCATAAAACTGCAATAACAATAAGGAAGTAATGTTAGAAAAACATAATATATATATATATATATATATATATATATATATATATATACTTCATAACATAATATCCACATTGCATCACCCCATACTTTTTCAAACTCATCATCTAACATAATACCCACACTGCATCACCCCACACCTTTTCAAACTCATCTGGCATAAAAAATGACTCCACCCTAATGTTATTTATCATATTGTTCATGTCATCATCACAAGTATATTCATCACTTTCATCCATGCCACTTCTCCTACATCTTGTGAAGTGCACGACTATGGTAATTCTCAATTCCCCATGTCTGAGTCACTTCTTGTAACTGTTAGTATCTTAAGTTTTGATGATGATTAGAGAAGATGACTTAGTGCTAAAAATGAACATAAGTGAATGAAGCAGGTCCACTAAGTTAGAATAATTTAGGTAAAATAGAGTACCCATCGATAGGAAGAACATAGGCATTGCTAGATGAGCATGTAACACATCATAACTTAGCGATATCCTTCAGATAAGTCATGCCCTATCGATAAAGGATCCTGAGACACCGATAGATAGAATAAGTTAGCCTTACAATATAGTGATAAGTCTCAGGATAAGCAAGCACATGTCAATGAGAGAACTTAGATAGCGATAAAGGTGCTTGGGAGACATAAGTTAGCGATAAAGCATGGATGACTAAGCTTATATCAATTATGGATAACATGCTAGCGACAAAACACTTAATTCTGACTGTGATACCCATACTTGTAAATCGATAGGAACATATCTATCTCTATATCAAATTTGCTATCGCTATGCTTGCACTCACCTTCCCTGAGAATGCAGGGACTTAGCGATATACAACTAGAACCTATCGCTAAGTGCGCGAAATTTCAAATGTTTGCTGCAAGTACACTGCTCTGACAAGATTGTTTTCTAGTTGTTAGACACAATGGAATGTTTAGATTGACAAATATGGTAAACCCCATTGTGCCTCTGCCTAATCTAGAAGTGTGATAGGTTAAAGCAACATTAGTGGCGCTGCAACAACAACGTCTCCGCATTTATGGTGGTAGTTGAACGGATTGCTACAACCTCTTCAAGCGCAAGAACTGGACTATATATTGAAGACTTGAACATCATTCTCACCAATTGAAAAATTACGAGCTAACACAATGCAAAGAATTCATTACTTCATTTACTACTCTCATCTACTCTCTGTGCTCGAAGCTTTTATTACGTTCAGTGAGTGAGTGATAATTTTATTGTACATAAGTGATTATCATAATCTGTTAATTGAGTGACCTTATTCCAAAATCTTTTATTGTTAAAGTTAGCTCTTAATTTTGGGACTTGGAGAGCTGAGTTTGTTTTCTTTCAAGTTGTAAGGGGGAGTTTCAGTGAGAGACTCTATAAAGGTTGCAACTGAACCTGGTAAAACTTGAGTTATAAAGTTTGAAAGGTGAACCTGGTAAATACTTTTGTGTAGTGGAACCCAACATGGTGTGGGAACTGGACGTAGGCATTTGATCGAACTAATATAAATCATGTGTCTTATCTTTATCAGTTTTAATTTTGTTTTGAAGGCACAATTCACCTCCCCTCTTATGCATTCTTGCATTTACAGTAACATCGATTAATCCCTTCACAAATAAGGTAATATCTTATATCATTGAGACTTTTATGATCAACATTTACACATTTCACACAAGGACATGAGTACATTCGATTCTTGACAGGAACATTTCTTGGCAAATTCTATGAACTCTTCCCCTTTTGATATTTTTCTATGATACATTCTATTATATTGTTGAAGCAATGCTATTTCCAACAACTTAAACAAGTTTTGCTCACTAAGGAAGAAATGGGCATGCTACACACTTGACTTCAAAAAAAATTTTGAAAAGAATGGGCAAAGTTTCCCTTTATGCCTTTAACTTGGTCAAGGTGAAAGAAACAAAAAAATATTGTAACTTCCTATCCAACTCACATTTAATCTATAACTAACTCATCAAACAACAAGGAACACAAGTACCAATTTAATTATTAATTCATTAACCAATTAATAACTCATAACTCAAAAAAATCA